>QXTE01000145.1:2083529-2517172 GCA_003942145.1 Platysternon megacephalum
GGGGGGGGGGGGGGGGGGGAGATAGGGGCAGGGGGTCCCGGGAGGGGGTGGTCAGGGGACAGGGAGGGGGGGTTGGATAGGGGGTGGGTCCCGGGGGACGGTTAGGGGCAGGGGGTCCCAGGAGGGGGCGGACAGGGAGCAGGGGGGGTTGGATGGGTCGGGGGTTCTGAGGGGAGCAGTCGGGGGGGGGGGGAAGTGGGAGGGGTCGGATAGGGCGCCGGGGGCAGGCTGTTTGGGGAGGCACAGCCTTCCCTACTTGGCCCTCCATACCGTTTCGCAACCCCGATGTGGCCCTCAGGCCAAAAAGTTTGCCCACCCCTGCTCTACATAGTAGAATGCAGTTGCATAAATAGCAGAGAAAAAAATAATTAAGTAAAAGCAAAGCTGGGATTCTAAAGGATTTGGGGAGATAGAAGAAGGCTACTCCAGATGGCAGAAGCTACAGCAAAAAAGAGTTTTGCATCTACAGAAGTGAAACTGTTTGAAATGACCGGGAGATGAAGGTCGCATATGAACACTAGTGGGGAGAGAACCTGAGTCCATTAGATAAGCCTGGGAAAGTGCACAGAAAGTTTGGAAGACAATAGGGGAAGTTTTAAGTGAAATTGATCAGGAGCGCTTTGTGGCTCATTTATTTATTTAGTGTGTGCATAGTTGTCTAGCCAAGCGATAGCATCTTCAGTGGCGTGATGCAGTTCTTCTAGGCCACCGCTGAACCTAGTTAGCAGGCATTCGTCAACAACATGCGTCATGGTCTGTGTTGCACCGCAGCTGCACAAAGGGCTGTCACGAAGGCCCCAGCGATACCAGATGACTGCAGAGACACCTTGCCTGGTCCGAAACCTGCTCAAAAGGGACCATTGGCAACGGGGCAGGTCAAAACCAGGTGGGCAAATTGTGGGGTTGGCGATGAGGGACTGGTTGGGGATTATAACAGATTCCATTCCTCTCGCCAGAGTGTTTCCGCCCTAACATCCTGGCGTGGCGGATGAGACCATAACGGGCGACGTGACGGCAAACATGCAGCTGATGGTTTAAAAAGGTCATTGTGCAGCGGCAGGCTTGAGTTGGTGCGTACTTTCTCCAGTAACTTGCCAGTGGCAACCTCTCGTCTGATATGAGGAGGAGCAATATTGCTCAGAACTGGAAGCCATCAGAGTGGAGTCGGACGCAGGGTGCTGGAGATGATATTCATGGCAGCATGTAACTGCGTATCTGCCAGTTTGGTGTGTTACGATCGACTCCAAACTGGTGCGCAGTATTCTGCCACCGAATACGAGGTGGCAAGAGCTGTTGTCCGCAAAGTTGGAGCACGAGCACCCCATGAAGAACCTGCCAGTTTGCGAGGAGTGTTGTGCATCTTAACTTTAGCTGCTGTCTGGTAACTCAGTGTGTGGTCTAAGGTAACACCTAGATAGATCAGTTCTACTTCATGCTTTGCCTTCTGACCATTCAGTTCTTGTGTTGCCCTGGCGTGATGAAGATGGAACAAACTGGAGACTGTTTTTATGACACTTGGCTGGAGGTACCAAGTCTTACAGTAGTCAGCTATCTCTATCTTGTCCCGGTTTAAGGTGGCATCAAGCTCATGAAATGTCCGGGCCTGGGTACCGCCACAGATGTCGTCTGCGTAAATGAACTTTCGTGACTCCATTGTTGGCAGGTCACTGATGTAAAGGTTGAACAGGGTTGGAGAAAGCACAGAGCCCTGGGGTAACCCATTGCTCTATCATCTCCAAGCACCCGTCTTCTCCCTCATATGGACTCTGAACTGACTATCGCAGAGGAACAGTTCAACGACACCGGTGACCCAAGGTAGCAGGACCTGTGATACCTTCACGAGCAGGCCAGTGTGCCATACCGTATGCCGCTGTCAGAGCAATGAAAACAGCACCTGTTTTCAAGTTTCTCTGGAAGCCATTTTCAACAAATGTAGAGTAAAGTGATCATGTTTTTCTGGAATGTGGGAAGAAAGAGGCAGCAGAACTGAACACATGGTGAAGTTGGGATTTTTGGGAGGGCAGAAGAGAGCTGGGAAGAGTCTTCTGGCAGATGTGGAGCTGAGAAAGCAGCAAACATATAGTTTAACTCAGCTTTACAGTATTGTCATGAAGACCCACCAGTCCAGGCATCAAATCTACTTACCTGTCCTTAATTTTGGTGATAACGGAAAAAACCTAGATATGCTTGTTCAGCAAAACAACACCCACAATCTCTAACAGGGTAAGTGAAATTCTGCAAGGTTTCTCTAAAAACATCTCTGCTGCATAATCACAATATTACTCAATAGAGCTATTAAAAGGTGTCCTATGGCTTAATAATCTATTGTCATGGAGGACACCTGAAGCAGAATCCCACTCTGGGTATCATCCTCCATCAGCTAGTGGCTATTGGTGACCGTTGTCATGTGGGAGCCCTAGAGCTGTAAGAAGTGGGAGAAGATGACATTTACAGCTTATTAATGAGCTTCAGAGGTGGTGGAGACGGAAAGGACTGTAGCTGTAACAGCAATGTTGCATGAGCAGTAAAACTAGGAGATTTAAGGAGTTTGGTCAGATGCACAGAATCATTAAAAAAAAAAGTGAGAACGTCTCTTAAGGGAGTTTCATAGATAAACAATGTGAAGCGCTTGCTCCCCTCACCTGTCCTTCCATCACTCCTAACAATACTGGCTCCATCCACTGTACAGGCTCAATGAAATAAGAGGTACATTTAACTCGACTGTCATTATGAAGCTGAGCAGGATCTGTAATCCTCTTGTGAGCAAAGGCTGCTGGTCCACTTCCTTCAGCATGAGCTAAAATGCTCGAACTACGAAATAGGGAACGTCTATTCTCCAGAACAAAAGAGAGAAAGAAAAAGGCTGAAGATGCCTTGTACTTCACTGTTGTCCAGTTAATAGTAGCAGCAGCAAATGGATGGGGTTATACAGTGTACATTTCCTTTTTTCATTTGAAGAGGTCATTGAAGGCTGTCCCTTTTTAGGCCCCCTCCCGACCTCAGCAAATCCTATCATGCCTGCAGCCCTGGGCCTCTTTCCCAGTTATACTTTGTTTCTTATGTAGTTACACCTCCACCCCGATATAACGCTGTCCTCAGGAGACAAAAAAATCTCACCGTGTTATAGGTGAGACCGCGTTATATCGAACTTGCTTTGGCCCCCCGCCCTGTTCCTTGTTCCCTGACCGCCCCCTCCAGAGACCCCTGTCCCTAATCACCCCCAGGATTAGGAGCTGGGAGCTGGGGAGTGGAGTGGGCCGGGCTGCTCCGCTTCCCACTGCCAATGAGTGCAGGGAGGTTGGGGAAAGGACGCCCTCCGCACTCACCTGCGGCGGGAAGCGGGGCGTCGCGGCTGGGAGGTGGCAGAGTGGAGCGGGCTGGGGCCGGGCTGCTCCGCTTCCCGCCGCTGCCAGTGAGTGCAGGGAAGTTGGGGAAAGGACGCCCTCCGCACTCACCTGCGGCAGGAAGCGGAGCAACACGGCCCCAGCCCGCTCCGCTTTCCTTGCCCCAGCCCTGTCGCTGGGGGGGTGGGGGGAGGGGGGAAAGGTCCCGCACTCACCTGTGGCGGGAAGCAGAGCACCGCAGCTGGGAGCTGGCGGAGTGGAGTGGGCTGCTCTGCTTCCGCCGCTGCCAGTGAGTGCGGGGGGGGGGGGAAGAGATCCCTTCCCCCAAGCCCCCTCCCCCGAGCGACACGACTGGGGCCAGGGCGAGGGAAGCGGAGCGGGCTGCTCCCGGCCCCCCCGCTAATCCCCTGGGCCACTCTGGGACTGCGGGGCCCCCAAAATTGCCCCCCCACAGCTCCTGCCTCCTAGACCCTGGGGGGGGGGGGAGGGGGAAGAGGGGCGGGGGGAGAAAGAGACCCTGACCACCCCCGAGACCTTCTGCCCCTTATCCAACCCCCCGGTCCCGGCCCGGCACCCTTAACACACTGCTCAGAGCAGCGTGTCAGAGCTTTACCGCGTTGTATGCGAACCCGTGTTATATCGGGTCGCGTTATACCGGGGTAGAGGTGTACTTTTAGCAAACTCCTAGCTAATGAAACATGTGATCATCTAGGTACATGTGTCTGGGAACTGTACAGCTAGAAAATAGGAATCTCTCTTATTTCCAATGATTAAGAAAAAGAAGCCAAAACAATACCAGACAACTGACCTCCAGGGTTAAGAGGCTTCTTCAGGAGGGGAAGAGGGGGGTCAGATTTTGAACAGTTTCAATTTAGTAAACTCAGTTTTAGTTTTGATGTAAGCAGAAGCAACTTAAGTGGAGTTGCACCTACTTACAGAAGATGTACACTTAGCCTCAGAGGTTCTAAGGGACTTCAGAGCCTGAGAGACATTTTATTCTTCATGATCACAAAACAAAGATTAGGCAAAGGAAAGTATCATGCGTACTTTTGATTCAAAGTTTTTCAAAGATTTATTCCTGTTCTGAAAGAGACAAACCCAATAAGCTACAAAGGCTATTTTCCTTACAACAGTTTATTTCAAAGTAACACTTTGTGAGAAATGAAAGGCTCCATACCTGCATTTTCTACACCTGTACAGAACCTCACTGTTCAGAGTTTGACAAATGCTGGTTGGGTCAACTGCAAAGACTTCTCGTGGCAAGTCTTGCAGCTCTGCAGAGAGTGAGTGATACAAATCTGTGAACTGGACTCAAACTTAATGAACTATTTATAATTAAAGCACTATGCCTTTGCCCCAGTCTTCACACTTCCTACCTTCCCCTTCCTTAGGAAGCTCCTAAGAGATGAGCATCACCACTTAGTGCCTAAAAAGGGGAGTTCCACTGTGCTAATTACAAGAAGCTTTGTAGCTACAGATAGCATGTCTTGATCTTGTCCTGATGTACAGATGGCTCTCAGTGCACAAAACTTTATACACACAACATGCAAAGTTTTCAGACTATCGAGGTTTTTACATGCAGAAATCACCATATTTGAGCACTATCTGCTCTCAGTTGCACTGGTATAATTCACTAGATTTGCCAAACCAAGCTAGATTAGAGCCAGCAGTGTGTAACTGAAAGGCTGATTCAGATAGTGCTAATATTTCAGTCCTGGAACAGGTATCTACCCTAGAAGAAATATAATATACCATCCTTCTGCAAGTTCAATAGCTCTTAGCTACTATGGCTCTAGCTCCCCTGAACACACAGCACCTCAGACATTATATCTTCACTCACCAGGATATTTCTCTGTAACTTTTTGCAAGCGATACTGTTTGTAAATGGCACTGCTCACATCTACTTTACAGCCCATTGCTTCATAGAGTTTCAGCTGCCACTCAAAGCCTTCATTCATTCTGGAACAATAGTGAAAATCAGAGGCACATTTCCTATGCTAAGGCGAACGTACATATTAGTCCGCACAGGGACAGAAAGGAATCTTAACAGGGCAAAGAACTCACTTGGCATCTGATTTGATGGCTTTGATAGTGGCATAAGCCTCTTCGAAGGTGAGATTGTTGGTTTTCATTAAATACGCCGTCACTAAAGCAACACTTCGACTGACTCCAGCATGGCTGAAAGACAAAGAACTCTTTAGAATAAGATCATGAACAAAACTGGGGAAAATACACTAGGGGAATTCATTCACTTCAAGCCTCACTTCCATTTTTACTGATCTGTTTCTGGAGAAATTAATCTTTTTGCTCCGCTTCTGGCCTGCGGGTAACGTGAACACGGCCTGGCAGGGGAGGTGAAAACGGGATTGCCTGTTCCTGAGGCCGAGGTCACTGAGGGTGGGGAGAAGAGAGAGAGGAAGGGTCTGACCACATCTCACTTCTCCAGGGACGCTGGAAAAAATTGCACAGTGGGGGAGCTGAGAGCCATTGAACCAAACTGTAAACCTGGTATATGATGAGAACCACTTCAAGCCAGAGGGTGCAGCTTCCCCCCCACAACATCCCTAGCTCCAGCACCTCTGCACTTCTCCCCAGACGTAGGACTAAGGCGCTGCCAGCCCTGGTGCTAAGGGCAGTGCAACGGGGCCTCGGACCAGCCCGGCAGCAACAGCTCAGCCTCCGGCCGCACAGCCCAGGGGCCCGACGCGGCCCTTTGGACGCTGGGGGTCCCGGTCCCGGACTCACCATCGCACCAGGGCGGCGCCGCCCCCCGCCCGGGCCGCGCTGAGGAAGGCGGCGCAGGAGTCGAGGTGGCTCAGCAGGTCGGTGCCGGGCTCGTCCCGCGCCGGGATATGCAGGGTCCGGATCCCCGCCACCGGGGGCGGCTCCTCCGCGTCCACCGAGAGCAGCGCCACCACCCCCGCCGCCTGCAGGGCTCCGGCCGCCGCGCCGGCCTCCGCGCCGGCCACGAACAGGCCAGGGAGCACCGGCACCATCCCGCCTCGCTCCCCGCTGTCACCGTCTGGAGTGCGGCGTGGCCTGGCCACCGGCCTGGCGGCTTCCGGTCTGCCCCTCCCCCGCCACGGCCACCAGCAACACCACCTCTTCCGGTCTGAGCCTCCCCACCATTGCCACCACCAACATGGCGTCTTCCGGGCTGCCCCTTCTCCCCACCATTGCCACCACCAACATGGCGACTGCCGGCTTGGCCCCTCCCCATCCCTGCCACCGATTCCCGCCTCCCAATGCTTCGTTCAGCCCCGACAGCGAGACGTCCTTGGTTCTAAAGTGGAAACTGCCCTCTTGGTACCCGGGAAGAGCCTCTGCCCCCACCCACCAATAGCCAGTTTCCACCTTTTCCTCCTCTGGTTGTTGCTCGCGCACACACCTGTGCACTGGGATGTGTACACACCATGCGCACAAACACCAAAATGCACCCCCGCATCCGAGTTGTGCGTGTTCACACTGTATGTACAAACACATATAGACATGCACCACAGCTGAGCTGTGTGGACCCACCATACCTGAACACACAGGCACACACACCACCTTTGAGACCTGCATATACATACACACAAACTTGTAGACTCAGCGCCAAAACCAAGCTGCATGAATGCCCTGCATGGAAACATATGACTGTATGACATAATAGAGCAATGATTCTCAACCTTTCCAGACTACTGTACCCCTTTCAGGAGTCCGATTTGTCTTGCGTACCCCAAGTTTCACCTCACTTAAAAATGACTTGCTTACAACATCAGACATCAAAATACAGTGTCACAGCGCACTGTTACTGAAAAATTGCTTCCTTTCTCATTTTGTCCATATGAAATTTTAGTTTGTACTGACTTCGCTAGTGCTTTTTATGTAGCCTGTTGTAAACCTAGGCAAATATCTAGATGAGTTAATGTACCCCCTGGAAGACCTCTGCATACCCCCAGCGGTACGCATAACCCTGGTTGAGAACCACTGACATAGAGGGATGCAATAAATTGGAACAGGCTAGGATTGGGGGGGGGCGTGGGCAGAGACAGGGCTCTGAGAAGAAGACTTTGCAAGGTCTGAGACTACAGGAAAAAGAGTCAGATTCCAGAACTGAGTCAGTCTGATCTGTAGGTGGGAATCATGTGGTGGCCATGCCTACACTCTACACAGGAGAAGGAGGAAGGCTCTTTCCACCCTTGGAGCTGCCAATAGCTACATGTTCCATGTGGGTCAAAGAAGCAGGAGCGCTCTTGTGTCAATACTAAAGAATCCCTGAAAGTTGTTTTCTTCTAGCACTAAAATGGGATTTTTTTTTTTATAATAAGGAAAACAGTATTATCCCTAACATTGCCCTGTCTCCTCTTCAATGCAGAGCATCTGCCTACCTTCCCCATCCCCTTCCTACCTGGCTTCCTGCTGTTTCAAAGAAACAGTACACAGATCCTTACACCATGGAAATAGGGTGTTCCATCATCTGGGACTGGCTTTGGGAACAGAAGGTCCTTTTTTGTTTTCAGGAAGAGTTTTCCTCCCCCACTGTGCTCAGAGGTCAGCAACTAGGTTCTGAGGAGGTCTCGGGAGAATAAGAGCACCCAGAGTGCTTGGTCCCCATACTTGCCTTCCAAGTATGCAAATAACAAAAATGTCAGCAGGGGGCAGGCTTGAGCTTGTCTTACTCTGAAAAGAAAATTCAGCCACTTACTGTATTACAATCTAATAACTGGGTTGGTTAGAACTGAATCAAGCCAAAATGGATCTGCATTAGCAACAAATCAAATGAACCAAGAAAAGACTCCTGTTTTTTTTTAAATATATCTCTGCAGGACATGAAGTTTCCCCACAAATTATCCCTAATTCTTAGCAAAGGCATCTGCAGCTAAAACCTTTCTGGGAGCCCAGAACTGGTGCTGACAAAATGCATTGTACCTCACCTTTAAAGTAAGTTAACAAGTAAAGTTGTTGGAAGTTCCCAACACAGCTATCTTTACAAGAAACAGACAACATATTCACTGTTGTATGCAGTGTTGTAGCCGTGCTGATCCCAGGATATTAGAGAAACAAGGTGGGTAAGGTAATATCTTTTATTGGACCAACTTCTGTCTCTCTGCAACAGAAGTTGGTCCAATAAAAGATACTACCTCACCCAGCTTGTCTCTCTAACATATTTACTGTCATATTTCACTAGTCAGCTGGGCCTGGCTCAGAGTTTTCCCTCCTTGTTGCAGGTCACTTTAGCTAGGTATGACGATCAATGCCTTGATATACTGCTGCTTCCCTTTCAGTACCCACCTTAAGGGGCTCTGGGATTTTGTGAAAATTTCTTCCCTGCTCGCATCCAGGCTGCCAAAGCAGAACATAAGAACATAAGAATGGCCATACTGGGTCAGACCAAAGGTCCACCTAGCCCAAATATCCTGTCTTCCGACAGTGGCCAATGCCAGGTGCTTCAGAGGGAATGAACAGAACAGGTAATCATCAAGTGATCCACCCCCTGTCGCCAGGGCCGGCTCCAGGCACCAGCTTAACAAGCAGGTGCTTGGGGCGGCCACTCGGGAGAGGGGCGGCATGTCCAGGTATTCGGCGGCAATTCTTTTTTTTTTGGTTTTTGGCTGCCTGGGGCGGCAAAAACCCTGGAACCGGCGCTGCCTGTCGCACATTCCCAGCTTCTGGCAAACAGAGGCTAGGGACACCATCTCTGCTGATCCTGGCTAATAGCCATTGATGGACCTATCCTCCAGGAACTTATCTGGTTCTTTTTTTAACTCTGTTATAGTCTTGGCCTTCACAACATCCTCCGGCAAGGAATTCCACAGGTTGACTGTGCCTTGTGTGAAAAAATACATCCTTTTGTTTGTTTTAAACCTGCTGCCTATTAATTTCATTTAGTGACCCCTAGTTCTTGTGTTATGAGGAGTAAATAACACTTCCTTATTTACTTTCTCCACACCAGCCATGATTTTATAGACCTCTATCACATCCCCCCTTAGTCATCTCTTTTTCAAGGTGAAAAGTCTCAGTCTTATTAATTGGTCCTCATATGAAAGTCGTTCCATACCCCTAATCATTTTTGTTGCTCTTTTCTGAACCTTTTCCAAGTCCAGTATATCTTTTTTGAGATGGGGCGACCACATCTGCACACAGTATTCAAGATATGGGCATACATATTTATATAGCGGTAATATGATATTTTGTGTCATATTATCTATCCCTTTCTTAATGATTCCCAACATTCTGTTCGCTTTTTTGAATTCCGCTGCACATTGAGTGGATGTTTTCAGAGAACTATCCACAATGACTCTAAGATCTCTTTCTTTAGTGGTAACAGCTAATTTAGACCCCATCACTTTATAAGTATAGTTGGGATTATGTTTTCCAATGTGCATTACTTTGTATTTATCAACATTGAATTTCATCTGCCATTTTGTTGCCCAGTCACCCAGTTTTGAGAGATTCTTTTGTAGCTCTTCGCAGTCTGCTTCGGACTTAACTATCTTGCGTACTTTTGTATCATCTGCAAATTTTGCCACCTCACTGTTTACCCCTTTTTCCAGATCATTTATGAATATGTTGAATAGGACTGGTCCCAGTACAGACCCCTGGGGGACACCACTGTTTCTCTCTCTCAATTCTGAAAGCTGTCCATTTACTCCTACCGCTTGTTTCCTATCTTTTAATTAGTTACCAATCCATGAGACGACCTTCCCTCTTATCCCATGACAGCTTACTTTGCTTAAAAGCCTTTCATGAGGGACCTTGTCAAACGCTTTCTGAAAATCTAAATGCACTATATCCACTGGATCCCCCTTGCCCAAATGCTTGTTGACCCCCTCAAAGAATTCTAGTAGATTGGTGAGGCATGATTTCCCTTTACAAAAAACATGTTGACTTTTCCCCAACAAATTATGTTAATCTATGTGTCTGACAATTTCGTTCTTTACTATAGTTTCAACCAGTTTGCCTGGTACTGAAGTCAGGCTTACCGGCCTGTAATTGCTGGGATCACTTCTGAAGCCCTTTTTAAAAATTGGTGCCACATTAGCTATACTCCAGTCATTTGATACAGAAGCTGATTTAAATGATAGGCTACAAACTACAGTTAGTAGTTCTGCAATTTCACATTTGAGTTCCATCAGAACTCTTGGGTGAATACCGTCTGGTCCTGGTGACTTATTACTGTTTAGTTTATCAATTTGTTCCAAAACCTCCTCTAATGACACCCCAATCTGCGACAGTTCCTCAGATTTATCACCTAAAAAGAATGGGTCAGGTTTGGGAATCTCCCTCACATCCTCAGCTGTGAAGACCAATGCAAATACTTCATTTAGTTTCTCTGCAATGGCCTTATCGTCTTTGAGTGCTCCTTTAGCATCTCGATCGTCCAGTGGCCCTACTGGTTATTTAGCAGTCTTCCTGCTTCTGATGTATTTAAAAAATTTTTTGCTATTACTTTTTGAGTCTTTGGTTAACTGTTCTTCAAATTCTTTTTAGGCCTTCCTAATTATATTTTTACACTTCATTTGCCAGAGTTTATGCTCCTTTCTATTTTCCTCACTAGGATTTAACTTCCACTTTTCAAAGGATGCCTTTTTGTCTCTCACTGCTTCTTTTACTTTGTTGTTTAACCACGGTGGTACTTTTTTGGTTCTCTTACTATGTTTTTTAATTTGGAGTATACATTTAAGGTGAGCATCTATTATGGTGACCTTAAAAAGTTTCCATGCAGCTTGCAGAGATTTCACTTTTGGCGCTGTACCTATTAATTTCTGTTTAACTAACGTCCTCAGTTTTGTGTAGTCCCCCTTTCTGAAATTAAATGCTACAGTGTTGGGCTGCTGTGGTGTTTTCCCCGCCACAAGGATGTTAAATGTAATTATATTATGGTCACTAATTCCTAAAGCCAGAGAGCACAGCAGGCTGGACTACCATGAAGATCTCCAGAATGGAAAACAGTCAGTTTCCTGAATGGGCAGAGGATTATGGGATTTCTTATGGAAATCTTGGGTGGCTTAGCGAAGCTCTCTTGAAAAACATCCACAATCCCTGAATTATTAGCAGCAGTAGATAAGGCACTACAGGAGAGCTGCCCTGGTGGCCCTAGAATGCCATCACACCATCTCTGATGGCAACGTGGTGGGCACGGGCATCCCTGACCAGCAGTGATGACTTATAAATTGCTGTGCAGACAGAATTTGAACTGTGCTACTTATAACCAGTGCTTCTAAATAGTTCCAGAAACAACTGTTTTTAGTGTGGAAAGTTGTCAACTTTCTACTTGCACAAAACTGAACACCCTTGCCCTGCCCCTCCTCCAAGGCCCCGCCCGTGCTCCACCCCTTCTCCGAGGCTCCGCTCACTCATCCCCGCTCCCTCTGTCGCTCGCTCTCCCCACCCTCACTCACTAGCTCATTTTCACCGGGCTGGCTCAGGGGGCTGGGGTGTGGGAGGGGTTGAGGGCTCTGGTTGGGGATGCGGGCTCTGGGGTGGGGCCAGGGATGAGGGGTTTGGAGTATTGGAGGGGGCTCTGGGATGAGGCAGGGGGTTGGGGTGTGGGAGGAGGTACAGGTTCTGGGCTGGGGGTGCGGGTTCTGGGGTGGGGCCGGGGATGAGGGATTTGGGGTGCAGGAGGGGGCTCTGGGCTGGGGCTGAGGGGTTCAGAGTGCGTGAGAGAGCTCTGGACTTGGGCAGGGGGTTGGGGTGCGGGGGTGTGTGAGGACTCTGACTGGGGGTGCAGACTCTGGGGTTGGGCTGGGGATGAGGGGTTTGGGGTGTAGGAGGGTGCTCCGGGCTGGGACTGAGGGGTTTGGAGGGCAGGAGGGGGATCAGGGCCGGGCAGGGGGTTGGGGCACAGGGGGAAGTGTGGGCTCTGGCTGGGGGTGCGAGCTCTGGGATGGGGCTGGGGATGAGGGGTTTGGGGTGCAGGAGGGTGCTCTGGGCTCGGATCAAGGGGTTCGGAAGGGGGGAGGGGGATCAGGGCTGGGACTGAGGCAGGAGGTTGGGGCCCAGGAGGGGGTCAGTGGTGAAGGCTCCGGGCGGCGCTTACCTCAAGCAGCTCCCAGAAGCAGCAGCATGTCCCCCCTCCGGCTCCTATGCGGAGTCATGGCCAACCAGCTCTGTGCGCTGCCCCGTCTGCAGGCGCCATCCCCACAGCTCCCATTGGCCATGGTTCCCAGCCAATGGGAGCTGCAGGGGCGTCACTTGGGGCGAGAGCAGCATGCGGAGCTCCCTGGCTGCCCCTGCATCTAGGAGCCAGAGGGGGGATATGCTTGCTGCTTGCCGGGAGCCGCACGGCACGGAGGCTAGCAGGGAGCCTGCCAGGCCTGCTGCACAACACCACCAACCGGACAGTCAACGGCCTGGTCAGCAGTGATGACTGGAGCTGCCAGGATCCCTTTTTGACCAGGTGTTCCGGTCTAAAACCCGACACCTGGTCACCCTATGTGGATGGGCCAAAAGCTGCATTCACAGCTCCTTCTAGTATAATTTCTTGTATGAATGGTGTTCATCAATCTCTCTCCGTTAATTATGGGTCCCTTCTCCAAGATGAAACAATGCACGGAGTATATGGGGGTAGGGCTAGATACTGAAAACAACAAGATCTTGGGACACAGGGAGGACGGTGTATGTCTCTGGAAGGCCTCATTCAGAAGACAATTAAAAAAGCATGGATCACCATGGCCTCTCCCAGAAGCTGTGTTGTGTCCAGGGCTGTGGGTCTAAAAAAACACAAAGAGAGCCACAGAGGAGACACAGTATTTGTGGGAGGAGCCATCTGACAGTCACTTTTCCATCAATTTTAGAAAATAAATGTTTCCGTGCCACTGCCTTTGATAGCAGTTATGTAAACAATACCGGTTAGACATCTGTGAGTACATTTCAAATTCTTTTTTTTCATTATACTAAAACCTTCTTTATTTCCATTTCACCTTTTCTGTTTTAAATGGGAGATCTCTTCACTGTTCCTTCACTTTCCCTTAGCTCTTTGTTTTAGTGTTTTGTTGTTTTACCATGTGTTTCTTGACAAGATTACGTTTTTTTCTGCATTTATAGAACTCTTTGTGCTCCTGTAGGATGCAGGGTACTGTGTTATTTAGCAGAGTGCCACAGCTTTTCTCTCCAGCTGCCTTCCTTACAATATTCATCAGGATATAGTAACAGGAGCCTGATGTTTTGGTTTATCAAATGACCTTGGCATTTCTTTCTCTCCTCTTCAGTCTGTGTCTGGGGTGCAGGACATGTGTAAAGTCTAACAAGGATTTTCCACAGATAGTATTTTTCTCTTCTGTCCAAGGATACTTTTGCTTAGGACACAGCCAGAAAACAGTAAAGTTTCTGTACCTGTGGCTAGAACAAAGGAGCTGTGGGGGCAAAAGAAGAAGCAATCTAGCTTAATGTTGCCAACTTTCACAATTTTATCATAAGTTTCACTAAATGTGGTGTTTCTTCTTAAATTCCCAGTTCTTGAAGTCAAGTGATAACCTGAGAAATTTAAACAATAAAGTATATTTCTAGCTCTCCGGGTGGTAGATAAAATCTTGAAAGCATGACCTTAGTGTATGCTAAAGGCTCAGAAACCAAAAGACAACCAAAAAGAATTCAGTATTTATTACTTTTTAAAATATTGCCATTTTTAAACCAGTTGCATAATTTTTCAGGGCCTGATTCTTTATTTTTAAGTGCTTTGTGTTGGCATCATGGATACTCAGCATCAGGAAAATGAATTATCTATAAAAAGTTAGGAACCTCTCTAGATAAGATTAAAGGTCATGTTTTCTAGTCAATGTTGAGCTCATCAATTAATCTCTCCTGATTGAGTGTCTGAGATTTGGAGCAGTGCAAGTTCCATTGTATATTACTGTGCACAACAGAATGGGAAGGTGAGCATAGGTGCCACAGACAGACCTAGCCTAAAGGCTCATAATTAAGGCGAAGATTTTTTCATGCATATTTTTAGTAAAAGCCATGGGCAGATCACGGGCAATAAAGAAAAATTCATGGAGCTCAGAGCTCCAGGGTCCCCCGCTGCCCAGGGCTTGGAGATGCAGGGTCCCCCTGCAGCCCCTGGGAGCTGTGGGGTCCCCACTGCATGCAGCGGCCGGGAGCTGCGGGCAGGGCCGCCCAGAGGATTCAGGGGGCCTGGGGCAAGGCAATTTCGGGGGCCCCGTCCATACAAAAAAGTTGCAACACTATAGAATACTATATTCTTGTGGGGGCCCCTGCGGGGCCTGGGGCAACTTGCCCCACTTGCCCCCCCCCCCGGGCGGCCCTGGCTGCGGGGTCCCCGCCCCCTGTGGGAGCCAGGAGCCGCCGGGGTTCCCCCCCCCCCCCCGTGGCTTAGAGCTCCCCAGGTCCCTGGGGGGCCCGGGGGTGCGGGGGACTCCTGCTGCCTGTGGCCGCCCGGGGCTCCCAGGCCCCTGCCGCCTGCAGAGGCCAGGAGCCGCAGGGGTTCCCCACCACCCCCCGTGGCTTAGAGCTCCCGAGGGCCCCGGGGGGGCCGGGGGCAATTTCCCCCCCTTGCCCCCCCCCCCCTGGGCGGCCCTGGCTGCGGGGTCCCCGCCGCCTGTGGGAGCCAGGAGCTGCAGGGTTTCCCCACTACCCCCAGTGGCTTAGAGCTCCCGAGGTCCCTGGGTGGCCAGGAGTTGCGGGGTACTCCTGCTGCCTGTGGCAGCTCGGAGCTCCCAGGCCCCTGCCACCTGCAGAGGCCAGGAGCTGCAGGGTTCCCCCACTGCCTGCGGTGGCTTGGAGCTCCAGGGGGCCCCCCGCTGCCTCTGGCGGCAGGTGTACTCTGCAGCTCCCAGTCACCACAGGTGGTGGGGGGACCTTGCAGCTTCCAGCCACCGCGGGCTGAAGTCACAGAGGTCTCTGGAAGTCACGGATTCCATGATTTCTGTGACCTCCATGATAAAAATCGTAGCCTTACTCATAATTAAGGGTTAGATTTTGCCATCCTTTACTTCTATGAGTAGTCTTATGACCACAGTGGAACCACTCATAAAAGTAAATACTGCTCAACATAAGGATTTAATAAACTAACCTTCAGGTAAAGACTGGGAGCCTAGAGAACCAGTTTGAAAAACCTGAAGATCCAGTACTCATACCCAGACTTGGTTTGAGAGCCACTGAGTTTAGATTAAAACAGTTAATTGGAGCCCAGAGGATCCTTTTCTCACTGTGTGATATCCATCTGCCTTGCTGGAAATTAGGTACCAACTGGATTTTACACTTCAGCCAAGCTTTCCTAAGGGAATAACCCACGCAGCGAACCTGCTGGGAAATAAGAGTTGATTCTGCCCTAGGATCTATTTCATGATCCGGTCACAGCCCACTCCGCTCCACCAGCTCCCAGCTGCATTGCTCCACTTCCCGCCACCGCCGCTGGTGAGTGCGGGGGTGGGCCTGACCCCTTCCTCCAAACCCCCTCCCCCAAGCGACAGGGCTGGGAGTTGGGGGAGCAGAGCGGGCTGGGGCCGGGTTGCTCTGCTTCCCACTGCCACCAGTGAGTGTGGGTGGGGGGCAGGCCTGACTCCTGCTGCTGGCGCCAGGCCCCCCGGTAATCCCCCGCGCTGCCCTGGGCCTCTCTGCCCTGCTGCTGCCCCCCACAGCTCCTGCCCCCGCGGCTCTGCAGCCCTTGAGCGCAAGCCCCCCACCACGGAGGGGTCGCCCCCCCCCCCAGGAGGGTGCAGGTGCTCGGGTTGCTTAGGGCACCACCATAGGTAGGGACGGGCCCTGCCCAACCCCTAGGATTAGTGCTGACCCCTCAGTCTCCTGTGTAGTTTATGCACACCCCTTTCCAGAACTCCACCTTTGTGAACACTTTGGTTTCACAGGTTAACTCTTCAGGGGCATGGCGATAGTGAAAGCAAACAGATATACAGACAGCCTTTGCATAGGATTCTAAAACACCATTGCTTTTTACTTAACAGCACAAGAGATACAGAGATCTAGACAAAATAATAAACATGCTGTGATGTTGCACTCTATATGATTTTATAAAAATATGCTAATGAGTGAATATAATGTAACTGGAATATGCTTCATGCAAAAGGTCTCTTGTAAGGTATCATTACAAAGCTTATAATCTACTGAGTGTGGTCATCCTATTTGTATGTATGTATCATTCTTGTATCTAAAACTAGAAATATGAAATATAACTCTGAGGGCCTATTGTAATTATGCAAAGACATTAATGGTTGTTTGGAATCTTGATGGCTCCCATCAACCAGGACAATTGACTGTGGATGGCTCTGTTTGGAGGCCTTCCTGTGAGTCAGGCTGGGAGGGATGAAGGCTTGGGGTCTTACAGTGACATGTCACCTGAACTGGAATCCATCTTTAACCTAGTGCTTTTCCATTGAGAAGTGGGGGGTGAGAACCCAGAGGGACAAAGGATTCCCGCCTTATGCAAAAGATAGATAAATGGGTGGAACAGAACAAAGGGGAGAGCCATCATGAAGAATCCCCTAGCTACCACCTGAGCTGGAACAAGAGCTGTACTGGGGAAAGAATTGTGCCCAGGCCTGGAAGGTGTCCAGTCTGAGGAAAAAACTTACTGAAGCATCTCTAAGGGTGAGATTATCTATATTCAGTTTGATTAGACATAGATTTGCATGTTTTATTTTATTTTGCTTGGTGACTTACTTTGTTCTGTCTGTTACTACTTGGAACCACTTAAATCCTACTTTCTGTATTTAATAAAATCACTTTTTACTTATTAATTAACTCAGAGTATGTATTAATACCTGGGTGGCAAACAGCTGTGCATATCTCTCTATCAGTGTTATAGAGGGCGAACAATTTATGAGTTTACCCTGCATAAGCTTTTGGGGGGGGGGTTAGACCCCATTGGGATTTATTTGGGTTTAGACCCCATTGGGAGTTGGGCATCTGAGTGTTAAAGACAAGAACACTTGTGTTAGCTGCTTTCAGTTAGGCCTACAGCTGTTAGGGGACATGATTCAGACCTGGCTCTGGGTTTGCAGCAGGCTAGCGAGTCTGGCTCAAACCAGGCAGGGCACTGAAGTCCTAAGCTGACAGGGCAGGAAAGCAGGGGCAGAAGTAGTCTTGGCACATCAGGTGGCAGCTCCCAAGGAGGGTTCTGTGATTCAACCCGTCACACATGCCTACACATATTTCCTTACCTCAGTTTCCTCACCACTCTGGAGAGTTCTTTAGGCTTGGGCATTGCCCTCTGGGATGTGCAGAATCCTTCCCCTGCAGCTCATGTCTACTTTCAGAAACATGGAGCCTCTCTCTAGGTCAGCTAGTTTTCCCTGACTGTGGCTGGGCCGAAGTTAAACAAAGGAACCCCTGCTATGAAAACCTGATCATTTCTTCCCCCCTCCTGTGCAAAATTTCCTATTCATGTCTCCCAGAGTCTCTTGAGTTTATATATTCCCCTACCAACATCTGGTTCCTTAGTTCTGTTGTTGGTGTTTTCATTCTTCTTCACCAGCCCACTGCAGACAAGGTAAGAGAAGACTAGTTCTCCTAAGCTCTATCTAACCCACCATCCCAAGGTGTTTCCACCTGAATGAGCAGACTTTAAGTTCTAGCAATCCACTTTTGTATCTGGTCTGTAAAGGACATGACACAGCCCTTGTCCGCAAAGGGTGGATTCCACATACACAGAGGCATTCAAAAATACAGCAATTTTATCAGAACAACTTCATAGCATCAACCATAATTCACAAATTGTACAGACAGATTCCTCAAATCAGCATGTCAGGAAACCAGGAAATGGAGAATTAAAGTGACACTTCCCACACAACACAGCCACAATCTCAACTATGTCCCTTTTCTTTCATAACCTAAGAGATCACAGTGCCTTACCCTTACCTCAGCTTTCTTGTCCAGTCTGATATCTACTAACTAGCTGCAAGCAGAAGATATTGGAAGTGAACTGCTGTCTAGGTAAATGGTGTAGGCTGCAGAGTTTTGGTTTTGCGGAACATTGGTCCACCTTCTAAAGGAAAAGGGGAGTTGTACAGTTTGGATGGCCTCCACCTCAGTAGACGGGAAACCAAACTCCTTGGGGACAGGCTGGCTAGAGCAGTCAGGAGGCTGTTCAACTAATAACAAAAGGGGTGAGTAAAAAGAGGGAAGATATAAGCACTCATTAAGCAGAAAATTGAGATGTGGAGAACAAAATTAATCAAAGAACCAAAGGACATGAAGAGAAGACATTCTTTAATTGCGTATACATCAATGATAGGAGCATGGGTAACAAACAAGAGGAACTGGATTATGGGCATAAATTCAATCTAGCTGGTATTAGTGAAACATGGTGAGTTGATTTACATGATTGGAATGCTAAAATAAATTATTACAACCTATTTAGGGAAGATCACATAGACAAAGGAGGAGTGGGAGTGGGCTTCTATGTAATAAATGGTATTACTTGTTTCTGAGTCACTGACAACTCGGAAGAAAATGATCTTGAATACTTACGGAACAATGTACTAACAGATAAAGCACAAGATAGGGTATTAGTTGGTGTCTGCTACCAACCACCAAATCATGATAGGGAACAGGATGACTGATTCCTTAAGCACCTATTTATAATATACTGGAAAAAAAGCTGCGTTATTATGGAGAACTTCAATTTGAGTGACATACGCTGATGGTCTCATGCTGCCAGTACTAAAGCATCCTTGGAATTTCTTAATATTATAAATGAAAATTTCCCAACTCAAAAATTGTTGCATCCAACGGGGGGGATTCTATATTAGACCGCATCTAGACAGAGAGAGAAACTGATCACATAACTAAAAATTAAATCTAGTCTAGGTACAGTGATCATGACTTGATCTCACTGATAATGTGTAAACAGAATAAAGTCCAAATCAGTAATATACGTACTTGGTCCTTTAAAAGGGCCGATTTCACAAAGCTGAAAACAATTATGAGCCAAGTCAACTGGGAGGAAGAATTTAAACAGAAAAATGTGAATGAAAACTGGGAATTGTTTAAGAACACTCTACTAGATACCCAAAAAAACACAATTGAAGAAGAAGGTGTATTGGTTAAAAAATCAACCTGGTTTAGAGGGGAAGTGAAGGCACCTATTAAAAATATAGGTATATAACAAATGGAGGAGGGGGGAAGTTGGCAGGGCCGGCTCCAGGCACCAGTAAAGGAAGCAGGTGCTTGGGGCGGCCAATGGAAAGGGGCGGCACGTCCGGGTCTTGGCGGCAATTCGGCAGCGGGTCCCTCAG
Organism: Platysternon megacephalum; assembly: GCA_003942145.1. Taxonomy (NCBI): domain Eukaryota; kingdom Metazoa; phylum Chordata; order Testudines; family Platysternidae; genus Platysternon; species Platysternon megacephalum. The sequence continues at coordinate 2,103,070 of QXTE01000145.1, forward strand.
TCACTCATCGTGTCTTTATCTTTTTTTTTTCTTTTTTTTCCCCCCACTTCGCTGCTTGGGGCGGCAAAAAAGCTGGAGCCGGCCCTGGAAGTCGGTAGTAATAAATATAAATCAAAAGCCTGGAACTGATAAGGGAAGCAAGGGGACACAAGTAGAAATCTGTGGCCAGCAGAGTTAAGAACAATAAGAATGTGTTTTTAAGTACATTAGGACAAAAAAGTTTCCTAACAATCATATTCATTCATTACTAGATGGAAATGGTAGAATTATCAATAATAATGCAGAAAAGGCAGAAGTGTTCAATACATTTTTTTGTCCTCTATTTGGGGAAAAAATAGATGAGGTAGTCATGTCATATGATGATAACACTCCTTCCATTCCACCAGTATTTTGGGAGGAAGTTAGACAGCAGTTACTACAGTCAGACATTTTTAAACCAGCAGGTCCCAATAACTTACATCCAAGACTTTTTTAAAAAGCTGGCTAAGGCACATACTGGGCCATTAATATTAATTTTCAATAAGTCTTGGAACACCAGGGAAGTTCCAGAAGACTGGAAGAAAGCTAATGTTGTGCCAATATTTAAAAAGGGAAAATGGGATGACCCAGGTAATTATAGGCCCGTCAGTCTGACATCAGTCCTGGGCAAGATAATGGAGTGGCTAATACTGGACTTAATTAATAAAGAATTAAAGGAGGGGTAATATAATTAATGCACACCAACATGTGTTTATGGAAAATAGATCCTGTCAAACTAACCCGATACCCTTTTTTGATGCATTTACAAGTTTGGTTGATAAAAGTAATACTGTTGATAGTTGGACTTTTGTAAGGCATTTGATGTTGTGCTGCATGACATTTTGATTAAAATACTAGAACAATATAAAGTTAATATGGTACACATTAAATGGATTAAAAACTGGCTGATAGTCTCAAAATCTAATTGTAAATGGGGAATCATCACTGAGCAGATGTGTTTTGTAGTGTCATCCTGCATAGATCAGTTCTTGGCCCTATGCATTTTAACATTTAGCATTTTCAAACAATGTATATTTTAATATGGCTAAATGTAAATATATACATCTAGGAACAAAGAGTGGAGGCCATACTTACATGATGGAAGACACTATTCTGGGAAGCAGTGACTCTGAAAAAGACTTGGGGGACACGTGGATAATCAGCTGAAAATGAACTCCAAATTTGACACTGTGGTCAAAAGGGCTAATGTTATCCTTACATGTATAAACAGGAGAATCTCAAGTAGGAATAGAGAGGTTATTTTACCTCTATTTGGCACTGATGCAAACGCTGCTGGAATACTGTGTCCAATTCTCATATCCACAATTCAAGAAAGACGTTGATAAATTGGAGAGCATTGAGAAAGAGTCATGAGAATGATTAAAGGATTAGAAAATATGCCTTATATTGATAGATTCAAGAAGTTTGATCTATTTAGCTTAACAAAGAGAAGTTTAAGGAATGCTTTGCATACAGTTTATAAATACCAACATGGGGAACGAATATTTGATAATTGGGGTCTTCAATCTATCAGAGAAAGGTATAACACAATTCAATGGCTGGAAGTTGAAGCTAGACAAATTCAGACTGGGAATAAGGCATCCATTTTAAACAGCGAGAGTAATTAATCATTGAAACAATTTATCAAGGATTGTAGTGGATTCTCCATCACTGACAATTTTAAAATCAAGATTGGATATTTTTCCAAAAAGATCTGCTCTAGGAATTATTTGGGGGAAGTTCTATGGCCTGTGTTATGCAGGAGGTCAGACTAGATAATCACAGTGGTTCATACTGGCCGTGGAATCTATGAAAGAACTTCCCAGTGCAATGGTGCTGCACAGATCAAAATGAGGGTTTATGGGAGTGCATGAACAGAAGTGCTGTTTTAGAGTTCTCTTGGGCACAGTCAAAATGACCGATTAGGAAGAGGTAAGGTGCTCTTACATTCACACTGTAATATCCTCACACCCACCCTGCCACCTTTACACTGAGTAAAAGGGCTGGAGTGGCATAAAGGGACCCTAAAAGCCTTGGTTCATGCCCGGGGAGCATTCCCCTGGTGCAGATATTGCATAAGATGGCCATAAGGCTGCCCTTCAAAATCCTCTTTACAAGGCCTGGAATGGTGTCATGCTGGAGGCAGAAGTATTGTATTGGGGGCAGGGCCACAGTATGCAATGTTGTAAAGGTTCCAGGCAGTGCCACAGTCCATAGGGCAGCCCAAAAAGGCTGTTAGAACTTAGATAGGCCCAAAGGACTCTCTAAGTTACACTGGGCTCCTTGGAGCAGACCAGGATTGTAAAGGTGCAAAGGTGACTCAAAGTCACTTTAGCGTCCCCTCCCCCTGGGCTGCGTGTTCCGTGCTGTGCCCCTATTTCCTATTGTCATGGCCACAGGGAATAAACCAAAGGCTTCAACTGTCAATTCAAGACCTTTCACCGATATTTCATTCAATAGTTTAATCAATGGTCTGGAAGTAAATATAAAGTCACAGCTGATTAAATTTGCAGATGGACACAAAGATTGCCAGAGTGGTAAACAGTGATGAGGACAAGGAAAGTCATACACAGCGATCTGGATCCCTTGGTAGGCTGGGCCCATTCAAATAAAATGTGTTTTTAATACAAATGCAAGGTCCTACAGCTAGGAATGAAGAATGCAGGCCATTCCTAAAGAAGGGTGGGGGGGGGAGGGTGTCCTGGAAAACAGTGACTCTGTAAAGAAATGAGGGGTCCTAGTGCAAAAACAACTCATTAGCTACCAGTGCAGTGCTGTGGCTAAAAGGGCTAATACGATCCTTGGCTTCATAAACACAGGACTAGTGAGTAGGAGCAGACAAATGGTTTTTCTTCATTACAGCATTGGTGAGATCAATACCAGAATAGTGTGTCCAGTTCTGAGATCTGCATTTTAAAAATAACGTTGAAAAATTGGAGAGGGGCTATAAAAGAGCCATAAAAATTATTCAAGAGCTGAAGAAAATGCCTCATAGTGAGAAGCTCTCTCTGTTTAGCTTACCAAAAAGAAGACTTTAGGTGACCAGATTATGGTATATAAATATCTTCACAGGGCATACAGGAACCAATAGCTGGAAGTTAAAGTCAGAAAAAAAATCAAATCAGAAATAAGAGAGACATATTTCTAACAGTGAGAGTGATTAACATTGGAACATACCAAAGGAAGTGCTGGATTCTCCATCTCTGTCTGTCTTCAAATCAAGACCAAATGCCTTTCTGGAAGATATGCTTTAGTCATCTACAGGTTATTTTGGCTCAATGCAGCGGTAACTAGGTGAAATTCTATGGCCTATGTTATGCAGGAGGTCAAAGTAGATGATATAATGGTCCCTTCTGGCCTTAAAATCTATTAATGTACTAGGAGGGGGAACAGCACCAAATTCAACTAAATACAGAACGGAAGAGGAGCAGGCAGGACTCAAAGATTCAGATTCTTGGTAAGGATGGTGGTGTAAGCTTTACAGAGCACTTGACTATATATGCAATATGAAGGAGCCAGTATTTCAGAATGAATGTCTATCTTGAGGGGAGAGCATTGAATTCTGTTGGGAGGGCAGCCCCCTCTGGAAGAGCTTCACATGGCTGAGGTTGTACATCCAATTGTCTCTCTTTTGCCATTTCTCTGAACTCCCCTTTCACCAGGGTTGCCACCTGCTGCTTTTGCCTAGGGCTTTGTTTCTTGAATTTGCTCATAACCTCCAAAATAGATTAAATGTTTCTCAGTTTCATCCACAATCCCCCTAATACCTCTCCAGTGCTACTGAAATCTTTAACAGTTTGTTCTACCCTCAGTTACAGAAAATGTTGTGACTAATTAAGTAGTTCAAGCAACTCGGGTGCACGGAAAAACAACTGCTACCACTGTCTCCAGTAAATGTATTCCATCTCAGCATGCTTCAATCACTATGGTTTCCATTTCATAACTGAAAGGAAAATGTTGGCCTTCTTTGGGCTGTCACAGCAACAGCAGGGGTAGAACTGAGATCCTCCTGCTCTAAAGGCACAGGTCCCAGGGACTTGAACTAAGGCATAAGCAACCATTCAGTATTAGCAGTACAGGGCCTATGACATACAGTTGAGCAGTTTTGATTCATTGCGACAGAAGGCAGTGACGCATACACACACGAACCAGTTCATTAGAACATTATACAGATGTGTACCAGGTTTCACATTTTTCTACAGCCACAACACAGGAGAAAGAATGCCTGTATCTCCCACAGGGAGCTTGAAAGCCCTGTAGCAGCTTCTGGTATTAGAGAAAGGAGTCTCCACCTGAGACTCCAAAGGAGGATTTTGTTATGATGGAAGTAGTGGATGGTATTGTTCTATCTGTTCTTTGAGTCTTCAGTATTGTCTACCATGTTTTACTCTATGTTTCCACAGAATTATTCCCCAAATGCAGAACTATTTGTCTATCACAGAATAGAGTGCTATCTATCTATCTATCTATCTATCTATCTATCTCACACTCACTTCTAGGCTTTTACAGTTTATAAATACCTTCCCTAGATTTATAGTGACACACTGCATTCAGCTTGCATCAGGTAAGGCAACTAATCTCGTAGTGCCAGATCGTTGACGTTTACAAAGGTTTTTAACTGCTTTTCTTCTGCCAAAAATAAATTGTTGTCCTATTCCTGGATTCAAATGGAAAAACAATTTTAATAGAACTTACTAATCTTTAAGCATTTTAAATGTGCCCATAACAAGGTTTCTGGGCACTATGTACAAACGTAAATTAAAACATATTTTCCCATAAGGGGCATCTAGGCTCCATCATTCAGTGTGACAGTATTACTTTGTGTTTTTCACCGTTTCTTTGTTCCTTCTTTTTTCCCCAGCAAGGTTTATCACCAGAGCATTTTCATACCATCATCCTTGAAGGAAGGGTTCTGTGAAAAGATGAATCTTGCATTGTCCCCTTCCTGAAAGGAAGTCAGCTTTTGTCCTCATTTTCTGGAGCATCTCCAGAGTCAGTCCTGAGGGAAACTAGACCCCAGACCATTAAAAATGAAGACTCTAATCTTGAATTAGATCTGGAACCAAATGGGAACCAGTGGCACATACAGAGTACTGATGTAATGCATGCTCTTCAGTCTTTCTTGCCTCAAAGGTAATTTGCTAGTCAAGCTTCCATGTGGCCCTCCCAACCTGCCTCATGTAGAATGTGTTGCAATAATCTAACTTGAAGGTGCTAAGATGTGGATCACAAAGGCTAGATCCTCATCAGAGAGGAACTGACACAGTCTCCTATCAGTCAAAGATGGAAGAAGGTATTCCTCTCCACTATTGCAATCTGTGTAATAGAGAGTCCAGTAGCTCCTCACGACTGTGTACCATTCCATCTTAGTGATATGATGACAGATGCCTTCAGTAGAGATGGGGTCATTGTTCCTCCAATTATCTCCCTCATTTTACCAGCATTTGGTGTAAAACAAGGATCTTCTAAACATACATTGTAAAATGTGGGCCTGTTGTAACAAGAATACAATTTTTATATTTGTAGTTTCAGTAAACTCTATACTGTATCTTTTTGCTTTTATTGATATTTAATAAATATTGTAAGTAGAAAGTGTTTTTCAGGTTGTAAGAAAATTGCTATTAATCCACAAGAAACCAGAAATTTTGCTGCCAAAAATCATTATTTCCTGCCACAGAATCCAAAAATGCTTGAGGCAGGAGTAGGGTTGAAGATGTAGTATAATTGTAGTTATGACTCAGAACTGAAACTAACTGACACAACTGAAGGGACTTGCCTTGTTTCTCATGGGAGACCATTCTCTAGCTTACTATAAGCCTCAGTGATGGGAAATTTCTCTTCATAACCAGTCTAAATTTTTCTTAAATCCACCCCATTACTCCTATGTATGTCCCCTCAGAGCAGACTTTATAATTCCTCTTGCTGCTTGATGTTTATTTACATCTTTCAGATACTTGTACATCGTGATTATCGTTTAGTCAAACTATAAATGTTTAGTTCCTTTTATCTGTCCTCACCAACAAGCTCTTCAGCCTTGTATTAATTTCCGTTACTCTTCTCTAAATTCCACTTCTCTTCCTTGTTCTGGTATAGAAGTATCTTCTACTATTTACAGGCTCACAGGTGCAGTCATACCAGAAAGCCTCCCCACTAAGCAGGGACAAGAAACTGACCCTACACGGTGTGGAAACTGAGCCTACACCGTGTGTGGAAAGAAGCTGATTAAATGACTGTTTTTTGGCTTCCCCCACCACATTTGCTAAATATCTTGGTCTTTTCCCCATCTCTGAAGGATGAATTCATGCAGTAATGACTGGCATCTTCTCCCTGGGTTTATGGAAACTCACAGTTGTGGTAGAGAAATTCTCAGAAAAGTTTTCCATTGCATAGAAGCACTAGTTTCTGTCCCCCAAGGCTACCAAATTTAGTGAATGTTCACACTCCCCCAACACACCAAACATAATCTCATAAACATCTAAAGGTGCAGTGTAAAACTGCTGAAAGCACTATTAATAGATGTGGGGATTTTGATGGGTGTTCCCTGTATGACTTTAAACTGATTGCATTTTGCGTGAACATTACAGGCTCTCCTAGGTATGAAAAATAGAAATTGTTCCTGCACTGAGGCTCAGTATAGATTCCAGAATGTTTTCATCAGGTTAAACATTGGATGCATAATATGCCTATGCATCCTGAGTTCTACAATGAAATCTGTAGTGACTCTTAACTTTAACATAGAGATGTAACCCAAAGTGAGTACAGGTCACATTGTGGAGTACAACTCACAATTTGATAATCCAAGTGAGCAAGTAAATGCTGTGCCTCTGGGAAGTGTCTAATTTTTAAGCATGCTCGTAAATCAGCAATGGTGAGTCCCATTCCCAATTACTCCTTAGTAACATATCCATGAGCCTGCTTATTTCAGAGCTTTATTTGGCTCCATATCTCGATTTATTGATTCACACTGATAGTGATTTGGCATTAGTGCATATGCCATGGCAAACACTTCTCTCCTACCACAGCAGCCCATTATTCCACATTTTCTTTGATGTTCCTGAAGCATTTTCCCTCTATTTAATGTTTCTATTTCAGTTGAGAAAATCAAGTTGAATGTTGCTGACAGCACAGAATGGATATGAACAGCTAAAAAGACAGGACAGAAAAGACATGTACATGGAGCTTATTCCAGAAAGAGAAATCAAACAAATTATTTGTGATGAGAATCAGATCAGATTTAGTTAATTTATCAGATCTCAAAATTAACTATGCACTAGCCAGGGGGATTTAACCATCCTCTGTCCAAAATTCAGGAAACCGAGATGTGTTTCACACATCATTCTGTTTTTTTAGTCAAATCTCTTTCAGGTTTATGGATTGAGGTTTCCAGGATACTAACCAATAGAAGGTGTGTCAGTGAGTGAGGTGGCTGTAAAATTCAATCGCATCTATATGCTGTGATCCTGAGCTATTGCTATGCTCTCAGCTACACATATATACACAATTAGACAATTAACTTTCCCTATGATCTTTTTCCATTTTTTTTAAATTAACGCCTAAAGATGGGCTCCTAAATCTTTGTTTTTGGGTGCCTAAATTAAATGGCCTGATTTTTGAAAGTGCTGACCACCAATCAGCTCCTTACTGAAGTCAGTGCAAATTGCTGGTTATTTCATTTTTGAAAACCAGGCTTCTTACATTTAGATTGAGTTTAAAATCTTGGCCTTTCTGTTCCTCCACCTATTCAAAGAAGGAGCATGTCTTTAAAAATAAAATAGTCAAAGCATTTTTATCCCCTAAATATGGAAAACAGAATAAAATCTTGTTACTAGCAACAAATATCAATTTGCCTTAAATGTACATAAGTTCAGCTAAAAAGGAGGGTCTGTCCTCTAAAGTGGGAAATAACTACAGTAGTAGTTATTTGTAGTTACTGTATTAAATGTAGTTACTGGAGATCACTGTTTGTATGGACACCATTGAATAAGGTGTACTACAGTGTACAAGCTTCATATTTTCTAGTCAGCCTCATTCACTAGCGGCACACCTCCCCCACACCTTGACTACCTGTATTTGAGCCCAAGAATATAAAAGAAATCATCCCCCAACCTTCATTTAGTTGCTTCCACTAACTCAGGAATCTACAGTAAAGACTTTGAATTGGTGAAGGAGAGTGGGGATCCACTCAGACAATTATCTTAAAGAACCACATCACCAAGTATCCTTTCTTTAACAGCTCCACAGTGGTGATGTAATACATGCCTAATGGTGTAGTTAATTCAAGTCCTGAATTATCTGTTCTCAATCTGAGGAAGGAGAGTTTTTCAGGCCATGCAGATGGCTCTCAGCTTTACTTTCTGACATGGATNGTACATGCCTAATGGTGTAGTTCAGGGGTAGGCAACCTATGGCACGCGTGCCGAAGGCGGCACGCGAGCTGATTTTCAGTGGCACTCACACTGCCCGGGTCCTGGCCACCAGTCCGGGGGGCTCTGCATTTTAATTTAATTTTAACTGAAGCTTCTTAAACATTTTAAAAACCTTATTTACTTTACATACAACAATAGTTTAGTTATATATTATAGACTTATAGAAAGAGACCTTCTAAAAACGTTAACATGTATTACTGGCACGCGAAACCTTAAATTAGAGTGAATAAATGAAGACTCGGCACAGCACTTCTGAAAGGTTGCCGACCCCTGGTGTAGTTAATTCAAGTCCTGAATTATCTGTTCTCAATCTGAGGAAGGAGAGTTTTTCAGGCCATGCAGATGGCTCTCAGCTTTACTTTCTGACATGGATATGAAACTTCAATTCCTGCAGTTTCCAAAGACCTTGAATCATGGGAACATCAAAATGGACTCTCTAGCCCCTCCTGAAACATCTGTAACAACCACTGCATTTGTTTCTAAGCCTTTGTTTACCATAGACAGGATCTTCTAATATCTCGAGGCATGATGGCCAGCACTTCCATACTGTTCAGTTGTGGCTGATATTCTTTTCTTAGCCAGCTCCACAGCATCTATTTGTATACTTATATGTCTCTCATCACTACAGTATCTTCACAATCATTAACAGATTTACCCTCCCAACACGAAAGGAAGTGCCATCCCTATTTTTGGAATGGGAAGCTATAGCACATAGCAGATTAGCCAGAACTTGTGGCAGAGCCAGGAACAGAAACCAGATCTCCCAAGTGCCAGCCCAGTGCACTGTTCACCAGACCATCCCTTCTAGGCCTCATCATGTTGCTGGAGTAGAAACTATGAGCTGTGTCTAAGCAAATTCAGTACTCTTGTGTCCTTGGGCCTTGCTGGACCACAATCCAGGGGACTAGTGAGGGCAGCACTCAGGAGAGGTTCCACAGGGTGCTCTGTACCGGCAAGGTGCTCCCAAACCGCCAGTGCTCCCGGTGGCATGAGATGGAGCAGCTGTGTGAGAGGGTGTGGGTAGGCTGGTGCGTGGGGTGAAAGGCTCCCCATCTGTGGCTGCTCCTGCCAGCCAGGTGGCTGTTCGCTCGGGGACGGTGGCTGTCACACATGGAGCAAGCCCAGACAAGATGCCCTATCCCACCTGGCATATGCCCCCATCCCTCTCACTTGCCCACATCCCCCTCCCGCTCCATCCCCCTGGAGTATCCCAATATACCCCCGTCCCTCTTGCGTGCGCTCCGCATCCCCCTCCTGCTCCACCCCCCACTCCCGCGCGCCCCCTCCTGCTCCATCCCGCCCTCGCGCGCCCCCATCTCCCTACGGCGCCCCGATGCGCGGCGGGGGGCTACAGGCACGGAGCGCCCCCGCCCGCACCCAGCCCCAAGACAAACCCCCGCCCTCCGGCAGCAGAGCGCCTGGCTCGGCCGGTGCCCGTTAGCGTAGCGGCGCGTTCCCGAAACGGGAACCTGGCCGCTCTCGCTGGGGCGCGCTCCCGTGGTCCATCAGCCGCGGTTGCCAGAGCGCCGAGTCTCTCGTGCTAGCTTTGCGTCACGCACGATCCATCGAGGCGGCGGCCAATTACAAAGCGGATGCTACCTATAGAGGCGGGGCTCGGGAGTCCGCGTGCGGAATGCAAATAAAGTGGGCGTGACCGGAGGGGGCGTGACCGGAGCGGGTATAAATAGGGCCGGTGGGGGGCAGCTGCAAGGAGTGACAGGCTTGAGTGGTGGTTGTGGAGGCGCGTGTCGCCGAGCGAGCAGGTGAGTGAATGAGACTCCGCGCGGCTGCGTTTAATGAGCGGCGGGCAGCGCGCGAGCCAGTGAGGCAGGGCGCTAGGAGCGGACGGGTGCCCTGCTGCGCTCCTGTGCGCGAGCCAGGCCCGACTGCCCCCGGCCGGCGCTGCCCGCCCTGCGGTGCCCTGGCTGCGCGGGAGGCCACGGGCTGTGCACGGGGGTGGGACTGCCTGTCATGCCCGGGCCCCGGGGGAGCCTAGCGGGCCCCGCGTTTTCTGCACCTGAGGGCAGAGCCTGGCGGTGCCCCGCACAACCCCTTCAGGTTACAGGTGCAGGCAACTCCATGAGCAAAATACACCCTGGGCTTAACGCTTCTCCGGGTGGCCCTTGGCTCGGGGGCGCACTGAAAGCTTTGGCTGATTTATCCGAGACCCTATTAGCTGTTGAGCCAGTTGCAGCAGTTATCTTTGCACGCTGATAACTCAATTGCTAATCTGAAAACCTCCTGCTTGCTAAGGAGTCTTGCTTCAGTGAAGGCGAAGCACGTCTGGCAAAGGGGATTAGACGGTCTGGGGAAACAAGCCTGTTACATGTGAGTCGTTAAACAAGATCGCTGCATGGGGAACTAATAGCGACAGTAACTTACCAAAGGTAAAGGGGTGACCGAAAAGTACGTACATGGGGAACAAATATTGAGGGCTGGTGCACAGGGGGATTTTTACATTGGCAGTAGTCACTTCTGGTTTTGGCATCTATGAAACAAATACACTGGGCATATTTTGGTATTACTTTGTGTGCCTCTATAATGAGGGAAACACAATACAGAAACAGATGTACAAATTTGGTTGCAATAGTAGCCTAACATGCTTGTAGTAATACAATATAGAGTGCGACTCTAAAGTATGTAACAGTAGCTGCACTGTATAGTGCAAGTGACAATGTTGAACATAGCGTGCAGAAGTATAACTTGTGCATTTAAAATTATCAAGTTTATAGTTGCAACTGTTATGAGTCAACACTTCTACCTATGTCATTGTCTAGTCACTGAAACCAAGTGTAAACCACCAAATGTGCTTTCCTTGTATTTTTAAAGATCATATAAGATACAACAAGCTTGTTTCTGCACTTCTAATATATCAGGGGTTCTCAAACTGGGGGTTGGGACCCCTCAGGGGGTTGTGAGGTTATTGCATGGGGGGGTCGTGAGCTATCAACCTCCACCCCAAACCCTGCTTTGCCTCCAGCCTTTATAATGTGTTTAAATATATTAAAAAGTGTTTTTAATTTATAAGGGGGGGTCGCACTCAGAGATTTGCTATGTGAAAGGGATCACCAGTTAAAAAAAAAAATTGAGCCACTGTAATACATATTGGTATTCACCACACTTATGTAATGCCATAGCATAGCAAATCCATTCTGAGTATACCTGCAATTAAATGAATCCATTTAATTAACAATTAACATCTAAAATGTTTGCCATTGTATCAAATAACACTTATTTATGTCTAAGAAATACTCTTTGCTGTAACACTAAGTACTCATAATGTTTTATACGAATGGCTATTACAAGGTAATACAAATAGTTCATTGAGCAAATTAAAAATCTCGGCCTGTTGTAACACTCCAGGGAGTCTAGAAAACTAGATTTATCTTAAACTAGTTTCTCACTTTAGGCCTAGAACCATGAGGGCGTAGGCTACTTCTAATATCACATTGCTTTATATAAAGAATTTTAGGATGGAAGTTACCAAAATGTAAACTATGGCTTACTCAGCTCTGATGTCCCAAATTTATTGGAAACTAGTCTAAGACAGTGGGGGTCAGTTGTCACTAAACCACTACCAGTTAATATCTCATCTAATCATGTACATGATTAGATGAGGTGACCTAGATGTGAGAGGCTTCTGATTTTAACAGTCCTAGGGTTTAAATTTCACACAACTGTAGAAATCCCTCTGAGGAAACTGACGGTAGTAGCAGCACTAAACTAACTTTCCAGCTAGAAGTGTCCTGAAAGCAGGAATAGCAGTACCAAAGAAAGAGTTCCCAAAGTTTTTTATTTTGCTAGAATTCTACATACTATTTTCACTTCAGTTGGGTCCAAAAGTGACATTACTTAATGTTACTAGTGTTGACATGGGAGGAGGAAATCTGTCCCAGATGGAGCATCTAAACACGTGTGTGTGTGTGTGTGTGTGTGTGAGAGAGAGATGGCATAGAATGTTGATGACTGAAGTAATTATGTAGGTCTAGCACAGGGGTCGGCAACCTTTCAGAAGTGGTGTGCCAAGTCTTTTAAAATGTTTAAGAAGCTTCATTTAAAATTAAATTAAAATGCAGCATCCCCGGGACCGGTGGCCAGGACCCGGGCAGTGTGAGTGCCACTGAAAATCAGCTTACGTGCCGCCTTCGGCACCTGTGCCATAGGTTGCCTACCCCTGGTCTAGCAAGATGGGTCGTGAAGATGTTCTTCCTCATCTTTTTGAGGTGGCCAAGGAGATCCAATTCATCCACGCAGTGTTGCCAGAAGGCTTGNCTAGCAAGATGGGTCGTGAAGATGTTCTTCATCTTTTTGAGGTGGCCAAGGAGATCCAATTCATCCACGCAGTGTTGCCAGAAGGCTTGATATTTTGGTCTGTTTGCCTTGCTCTGACACTGCTGCTCCTGAGTCATCTGGGTCTGAGGAGCTCACTAAATATTCTAGGGCTGATTAGTAAATGAGATCCAAAGATGGAATGTCACTAGAGAGCTTGCCAGTGACCCATTTAGACAGTGGTCTTAGCATTTCTGGGGACCCATCATACCCACTGAACTAAATGAGTTCTATGCATGCATGGGAGGATGTGATCAGGTCTTTGTAGTAAGTGCCACCCAAAGACCTGAGAGCACTTCACAAATGCACTTAGCCTCGCAGTGTCCCATGTGTGTTAGGGGTTATCCCCATTCTACAGGTGGAGAGCTGGGACATAGGTGAAATGAGCTGGCTAAGGTCACACTGAGGCTATAGGACAATGGGTATAGAACCCTGCAGTTCTGATAGCCACATCTCTTACCTGAAAAACAGTCTCCTCCTTGCAGTGTGGTTGCAATGGTTATTTAACAGGAAGGTAAACGATTAGTAATGCATTTAAACACCTCTTGTAAGCAAGAGGGCTTACTATTGAATGAATGCCCTTGCTGCACATGCAGCCTGCTTGAGCATTCCAAGATGGAGCAACAGACCAGGCCTTGATTAGTCTTAAATGACAAAAGCATCTGGCCACAATGGAAACCTAAGGTGTCTGTTTCCCCTGTGCCTTTATATGTAACTTAAATCAATTGGAGTTGAATACCTCTAGAAAAGATCCATAAGTGCCTGATTACATTTTCAAATAAAGCTATTTAGGCAAGTAAGATGTAAGAATCTGTTTACCTTCAACACAACACAGACTTCAAAAGGTCTGGACTAAGACTAGGCATTATCAGACTTGCTGCCTGACATCAAGCTGCTGAGGTTAGAAACCTCTTTGCATAAAACTAAGTGAGATAAACCATATTAAAGATCCTATAATGGCAGTAACTGAATTCATGCTAGCTCCTTCACAAGTGAGGCAAAATGTCCATGCAAGCATATTGGTATTTTCAAAAATATGGCTTTAGGTTATGCATTGTAACTAGTGACTTCTCTCTTGAGGACCATGGTGAGAATAGAATAACGTTGGGGCTTTAGCTTTTATGACTGAAGTGTAGTTTCAGCTTGCATTCAGGATCCTGAAATGTCTTCTCTTTTAGAGTGGTAAGAATTTGAGTTTGAGCTCAGTGGGGTTGGATTTCTTTAACTGGGGTGTGATAAGGTGCAGACTATGAGTTTGCCTTCCGGCATCATGGCAATTGGAGGTGCAATCTAATTATTTCAGCTGTAAATAGAAATATCTTGGATCTGATTTTTAGAAGTGCTGAATTGAGTTGGCATTGTGGATTTACAGTACCTATGAAATTCAGGCCCTTAATCTAATTCTAAACCCAAGTTTTTGCCATGTGATGCCGCAGCATGTAGGATTGTACTGTAGGTCAGCTGCTAACTAAGAATGTCTTTCACAGCAAAACTGAGCATGAAACTACTTGTCTTCCACAAGACAGACTAAATATCTGCTCAGAAAAAGAGATCACTATTGGGGTGTAGGTAAATGGCTTTTCAAGCACTGTATAATGAAGATATGAATAGACTAACTTCCTGGATGTATAGCCTGTGCTCTGTTGTAGCACAGTGAAATCTGACTTAAAATGTTTTTATTTCCCCTCCAGTTTCTTTGGAGAAGATCACTCTAAAATGGCAGGCAAAGGAAGTAATACTGATTGCATGTCATGCAGTGTACTGAGCTGGGAGCAGGTCAGCCGTCTGCATGAGGTTCTGACAGAGGTGGTTCCAATCCATGGACGGGGCAACTTCCCAACACTGAAAATAACCCTGAAGGACATTGTTCAGACCGTTCGCAACAGGCTGGATGAGGCAGGCATCCAAGTACACGATGTCCGGCTGAATGGCTCTGCAGCTGGTCATGTCTTGGTCAAGGATAATGGACTGGGTTGCAAAGATCTAGACCTAATTTTTCAAGTGTCCCTGCCAACTGAGGCTGAGTTTCAGCTTGTCCGAGATGTGGTGTTGCGGTCCCTCTTAAACTTCTTGCCAGAGGGGGTGAGCAAACTAAAAATCAGCGCAATGACTTTGAAGGAAGCCTACATCCAGAAGCTAGTGAAAGTGTGCACAGAGACGGACCGATGGAGCTTAATATCCCTCTCCAACAAACATGGCAGGAATGTAGAGCTGAAGTTTGTAGATCGCATACGACGACAGTTTGAGTTCAGTGTGGACTCTTTCCAAATCATACTAGATGCCTTGCTTTTTTACTATGACTGCTCAGAAAATCCTATGTCAGAGCACTTCCATCCAACTGTAATTGGAGAGAGTATGTATGGAGACTTTGAGGCAGCCTTTGATCACCTCCGAAACAGACTGATAGCTACCAAGAATCCTGAGGAGATCCGAGGTGGTGGGCTCCTGAAGTACAGCAACCTCTTAGTGCGGGATTTCCGGCCCATGGACAGGGAGGAGATTAAAACTCTAGAGCGCTACATGTGCTCCCGGTTCTTCATAGACTTCCCTGACATCCTGGATCAGCAGCGCAAACTGGAGACTTATCTCCACAACCACTTCTCCAAAGAGGAGAGAAGCAAATATGACTATCTCATGATCCTGCGCAGGGTGGTAAATGAGAGCACAGTGTGCCTCATGGGACATGAGCGGAGACAGACTCTCAACCTGATCTCGCTGCTAGCACTTAGAGTGTTGGCAGAACAAAACATCATACCTAATGCCACTAATGTTACCTGTTATTATCAGCCAGCACCCTATGTCAGTGATGGGAACTTCAGCAACTACTATATTGCAAACTCTCCCATCCCCTATAGGCAGTCTTATCCCACCTGGCTGCCTTGTAACTAATCTCTAACTTGAGTATTTCTTAAATGGAATCTTGTGTGTGGTGGGAACCATTAATCAGCCAGAGGTTTTCTAAAGGGAATCTGTGGCTTACCTCTGGCTCTGCTGTTTTCCTGGTGTGCGGTGTGATCACACCACTAGGCTCCTGGTTTAAAAAAAAAAAAAAAAAAAGCCTCTTGGGACTCTGTACAAAAGTCACAAGAAGCCTTATTGCCATTATTTTGTTAGGGGAAGGGATCCTATGGGCTCATGTTTGTAATTATCGTAGTTATAAATTTTTGAAGACGTGGCTGTTGCACATTTGATTTAGGTACTGTAATACAGCTGCTTATTCACTGAGAGGAAACTGCAAGAATAACTTGTACAGAACCAAAGACATTCTGTCCTAGAGCAGCAACAAGATCATGCTGTGTTCCTTATTGCCTCCCCTGCTCACTTTACACTCCCTCAATCTCAAGTCCTGGTCAGTTTTTCCATTGGACTGCTCTTGCATAAGCTTTCCCCCTAACAGCTCATGCTGTGCATGAGCATCTTGTACTTTCTGGCTTTACAGAATGGGTCACTGTAGGGACGCTACCCTCTTTCATGGAGGGGCTCCAGAATTTATTGGTTCCTGCAGTAGCTGTGTATTGCTTTTCTAGAAGAGTTGAAAACTGATTTATTGAGGAGTTTGACAGTGGGGCTGGTTGAAATCCTCTCTTCTGGGTGCCAAGTTTCAGAAGAGACTGTCAGATGACAAATTCCCCAGAATGTGAACTCGTATGTACTAAAGACTGAAGTCCTTAACACAATTAAAGCTTCAAAACCAATTACAAGTATTGAAACAATGTTTGGGTAAAAAAATTAATGTCTGAAGCCTGCCCTTCTAAAGGAACTGGAAGCCTTTTTTGACTGGGCAACCCTTCCCAGGATTGTCTTCCACAGTGTTCCAATAAGGAATAGCACACCTCCTGTACTAAAGTTCAGCTTAACATCCCCTTTCTCTGCCTCTTCTCCATCACGTAAAGTACTAAGAAGGCATGCTTGTTTCTCATAAATTGTAGGATGAGATGTGCCTATCTGGCCCACTCCAAACACCCAACCTTTTCTCAAATATATTTTGATATTTACCAAGTGCCTCTTACAAATGCATATATTCCTGTACACCTTTGGACAGGACCTAACCCTTTCCCTTACAGAAAGTAATCTAATAACTTCCTGTCTCAAACTGAAGATGCTCCTTTCAGAGTTCAACAATAGCCCTTTCACAGGTTCATAGCATCAGATAAGCTGTTTGGAGACCTATTGAAATTCTCCTCAACATCTCTTCAGTGGTAGTGAAGACACTTTAACTTCATATGATTGCTAAATGGTGTAGCACAAACACAGAACTCCCCACAAGGACTGAATAAGGCAGAAATCAGGCCATGCTGTGTTATGAGTAATCTCTGAAGTGGAGACCCCTTTTCTATGAAGGGGAGGATTGCTCTTCAAAGGAGTATGTGTCTTGAATCTAGTTAAATGGTGGATGCTTAGCTTGCTTGTCTTGAACCTTCTGTGTTGGTTAGGATGGTTTGGAAGGGCATGTCTACACTGCAGTTAAACGCTCATGGAGGAGCTGAAGCTGTGGGGCTGTAAAATTGCAGTGTAGATGTTTGGGCTCAGGCTCCAGCCTGAGCCCCGGGACCATCTTCCCACCTCTGAGTCCCAGAGCTCAGGCTCCAGCCTGAGCCCAAACATCTATACTGCAATTTTACAGCCCTGCAGCCTGAGCCAGCTGACACAGTGGGTGTCTAATTGTAGTGTAGACCTAACCAAAGGCTAAAAATCCTAAATCTTCCAGAGTTGTCCATAGCAGGGTCAGGAAGCTTATTGGCACATTAACCCATAAGATTATTTAGATATCCAGTAGAGAAACATGGATTAAGTACAGTCCAGCAGAGGACCTGGATGTCTTAAGTTTTCTTTCCCAGAAGTGGAAAGAGGGTAAAATGATAACCTACACATGGTAACCTTCAAATAGATGTTGCCAATACTTAAGCATGGCTTTGCATAACTTTTCTTACCATCTTTGGTAAGTTGAAGTTACATCTGTCTTCTCCTGTTTGAGCCTGTGGTGGTATTGCAATTCCAGATATTGAAGTAACTTAACAAGTATTAAGCACAGGATTCAAACTTCTCTACAGAATAAAGTAGAAAGCAAGCTGAGCACCCAAATCTTCAGTACTAAAGGTGAAGGGCAAAAGCAGTGGTTGGGCAAAGCAGTGGTTGTCACAACCATAGAAGGCTGTTTCTTGCTAGAATAAAATTCCTCTAATGCCCCTTTCTTAAAAGGATGAAATTCCCTCCTCCAATAAAAAGCTATCCGTATCTCTTGGATGGCAGACTCATAAGGACCACTTCAGCAGGACATATGTAAAATATGAGACTATTAGTTTTAGTTATTCAGTTAGCATAAGGAGACCTTGGCTAGGTAGGAGTCTAAAGTAGAGAAGAATAAACTTGAGGCTAACCTGAAGCATTATTTTAAAAATATCAAACAGCCTTATAAGCAGCTGACTTTAAAAAATGATGGGCATCTAGCAACTTCGTTGACTGAACTGGGGGGCTTCTAGGTGCTCAGCACTATTTATGCTGCCAAGTATAAATCAAGACACCTACTCCTAAAAAATCTTGACTTGTGCTTCTGTGTGTGGCGTTTCCTTGCCATGTTCAGGAACAAAGATTGAACCAGTTTGAAAACTGACTCCTCTTTTTCTAAAGTTCATGTGGTTACCAAATCTACTGACTATCTACCTTATTGTGTGAAGCCAAAAACTTCATACCCAGGCAAGCAAGCTTACCAAAATTGGTGCACAGGAGCAAGTCAAACACAGGTAGTATTGGGTTCTCCAATGCCACTAACAAGGACCACTAGTAAGGGAGGAGGAGAACTCTCTTAAGAGGATCACAAGAGTAACACTATACCTCAAATATTGTCCCTTTTAATGGATTTTTAGTCTATCAATACCTGAACTTATCCTTTATACTAACTTTAGTACCAGCCCTTTCCCTGAAAGGGGCATGTTTCTTTCCTTCTCAAATAGATGTGTATATGAGTCAAAACTGTAGGATCTAATGGCTAGATCTTTAACAAAACAAAACCAAAAACCCACACACCTTTGCTCCTATTTTGGTGCTTGAAGGAAGTAGCCAGATTCTTGTGTACAACTCCCCTCTTCTTCTGAGAGCTGTTGCTTGCTGAGATCTCTCAAAAAATCTAGCCCTAAAGCCTTACTAATTGTAAAAAATCCTACTACTGCAGATCTGCCTAGGTGGTATTGCTGCATCTACCCTAAAGCAGAAAGGGGTGGGGGAATCAAGGCCAGGAATCTGGCTAGCAGGAAGTTACCCAGCAAGGGTAACCATCTTTCTACCAGAGGAAGAATGCCAGAGGAAAAGGCTGTTATGGATTCCTGTTGAGCCAGGGGTAGCTAAGCTCTAGTTTCATGAAACATTTTTTTTCTTGTTCAAAGTGCTGGTGTAGTAACCAGATTCCTGAGTTGCAGAGCAGCCACATGCTAGATGGCTACCCTGGCTCAGTATCTTCCTAATGGCCAGCTTCCTGGCTTTAATTTTTTTATATTGAAATACACTTTTTTCCCCCCAGTCTGCTTTCCTAAAGTTAAGGTCTTAAAGCCATATCTAGCTCTGTACCAGACTCACAACTGGCACTGGCAAGAGTATTGCTAGAATGTACCTTATTTCCTCTGCTGCCGCCACAGCAATCCTGGCCTAATGATGTGATAGAGCTGGAGTAATAAACAGCCTTGCATAAGATGCTACCACTAGTCTAGCTTTTCTCTATTTCAAAATATTCTTGGCAACCTATTCACTGGCTTATGTAATGTTCTAAGTCCTTCTTTTTTAGCACTGGGTAACATGAGACTGAGCACGGGGAAGAGTTTAAGTAGAAGCCCTAACCTAAATTTAGGCTGCTCACTTAATTCAGTCTCCCTTACTGGTATTAATGATGCCTTTGCAACTAGGCTTTGTGCTTCCATTGCATGCTTCTGGTTCAAGTACAGGTTGAATATGGGGTAAGAGGCTGAACTGCAATAGTTAATACCTCCTGACTGGATACTGGAAGCAAAACTTCATTTGAATAGAACTCTCATATTGTATTAGCACTATCACATCTCACTCTTGCAGGAGTAGCTTCACAGAAGTCTTCAAAAACGCCAGCAATGTAACTTAGTCTAAACAGCACTTGAGCCACAGGAGAATCTGTTTACCAGTTTTGCTGGGCTAGCCTGATTTGAGACGGTGTGTCTACACAGCAGTCAGGGGTGTGACTGCAGCATGTATGGACATACACATGCTGCAGTCACCCCGACTGCAGTGTAGCCATAACTATAGGCAGTACTATGTGCCCTCTTGAAATCTAATCTCTACTTCTAAGGCTTGGTCTGTACTACCAACTAATGTCTGTTACTACGTTGCTCAGGGGCGTGGAAAATCCACACCCCTGAGCAACAGTTATACTGACCTAACTCCTGGTGTTGACAGTGCTGTAGCAATGGGAGGTGGAGTACCTATGCTGATGGGACAAGCTCTCCCATTGGCGTAGGTAGTGCTTAGTGAAGTGTAGACAAATCCTAAGACTTCCTGTTGTGTATCTTCTCTCCCCTCCCCCAAAAATTTTTTTAGCGGAAGTGGAGCTAGTGTTCAATGAACTGTTAATGCACATTAGGCAAATGCACCCAAACATTTAGACCACAGCAGGTTTCTTCAGGGTAAATTAACACTCCAGCTTTCCGTGAACCAACTCTGTGTAGACAAGTATTGGTGAAATTGCAAGTTGGTACCAAAGTGAAGGCCAGTTTCTACTGAGAATAAATCTGGTTGCTTTGCTTTTAAAAACTGGTACTCTGAATGACCACCTCTGTGTGATTTATAGCTACTCTGAACTGGTGTGAGGACAGCAGCATTTTACCTTTATTGCAAATTAAGGGAAGAGCAGATGTTACCGTATTTGTCCTCTGCTTATCCAGTTGCCAGTTAGACTGGTGGCTAAAGAATACTTTTTAAGGAAGCAGGTGGTGACCCTACCTCTAAACGCCCTATTCGCATCTGATTTTTTTTTATACTTATGTTCAAATACTAGCTGCTTTAATTTTAGCCTAAATTTTTACCCCTTAGAACAGAAACTTTATAATGAAAATAACTCCAATTTTCATACCAGAGTGACCTGCTGTTGGAGACAAGCACTTGGTATTTACATACTGCCTATATTTCAGGGGTTTCTATTGCTGACTAATGATGTGGTAACTCTTTACTTCCTGTCCATTGAGAGGTTTGAAAAGGGACTTAGAAGTGAAACAGTCTTATCTTTGAGTTTCCTTTTAATTTAAGCCTTCAGCCCATCCACCAACTTAGAATATTCCCTTTCCTTTACTGAGGGACATGCCACACTGCACTGGCTCAGGGTTTAGTATTTTTGTGTGGCAGGAAACGAGAGTAACAGGAAACCAGTTCCTGTCACAGCTGGCTCAGAGTCCAGGCCAAGTTTGGGCATTCTGAGGAACATTCTCAGCCTTGGTAATATCTGATGGGAAGACTGTGTTTCCAAGAGCTTACCTATTGCTCTTCACAGTAGTTAAAATGTATTAGTCTGTAGCTGGTTTTGATTGGATTAAAGGGCTTTTGAAAGGAAAACTGGGCTGTATTCATGGACACTGGAAAAATTAAAGGTCAGAACTTCATTCTTTTTTGTTCATTTGTAAATTGAAGGTGAAACAGCCACTCACTTGAGGCATTTAGAATAGTTCAATTTTCTTTTTCCTTAACTGACTAAAGTGATGTGATATTCTTGCTTTAGGTTTGGGAGGAACTTGTTCTCTACTTGTCCTTAACAAGTGGCTTTTTTGTTTTAATAGCAAACTGTTTAAAAGCCAGTTCCAGAAACCTGCCCAGGGTACTTGGGAGAAACTGATTTTATTTTTATTTTTTTTTAATTTGAGATGGGGTGGGGGAGTTGGCACAGCTTGGCATAGCCTCTGGAAGATTTTCAAACTTATGAGCCCCCAGTGCTTAGGTAGGGCCTATCTCAGAATGGTTGGTCACTCTTAACTTGCTCACTCCCATGCGCCGTGATCTCCGATTTCTTTTTGTCATGTTTAAAATAAAGTTGGATGTTGGACCTTAACTATGCCTTTGAGTTTCTTGGATAAATAAAAACTTACATTAAGGACTCAGCTGTCATATTTAATGCTGCTGCTTGTGTGCAAATTTCTACTTATTGGAGTCTGTCCAGTAACAATAAATGGGTATAAAACCAGGCAAATATTCCACATATGTCATGTGGAACAGTGTTAAGTTTATAGCTTGCATATATAGTAAAAAGCAACTTCACGTCACTGGTCTGCTCTTGGGTGTAGCAGGTAACGAGTACAAACTGTCTCATGTCCCTAGGGAGAAGAGGCTATACATCCCTCTCCATCCAGTCACTTAGAAGAGAACCATAATGTAGGAGTGGTAAGATCTTGACAAATCTCTTACATTACAATGGAGGTGAAATGGATCTGAGCATAGTTGAGAACTAACAGCACTAGAACACAAGTCAGATTATGTTGCTTTCTAATAAGTATCTATCTCATGGAGGACACTTGCTTATCCTACTGGCCTCAACCGGGTTTATTTACTTAACAGTTGAGGTAGGCACCTGTCTGGGCCCACTATGGCAGAACTATAGTTGACCTCATTTAGGGACTAATCTCCTCCACCCTCAGCCAGTTAGGCTTCTTGTAAGCTTACTCATTCTACCCAGAGGTAGTAATGCTTCCCTCTCAGGACAGGTGGTGCATACTAAACAATTTCCTGTGCTTCAGCTCTCCTGGTGGCCTTAGGAATGGCAAAGAGGAAGCTAAACAAGGCTTATACTGGAAGGTAAGAGGCCTCTTCTTGAATAGCAGTGAGCTGTTGATGGCATTTTACTGGGCCTACCCACAACAGTGAGAGAAGCCAAGTTTATGAAGGAAACTAGAGGCAACCCTTCCATGCCAGTCTATTGTTTGTTCATCCCGTCTCTCTCATTACAGGAGGGGAGGGGGGGAATCTAAACCAAAAGCCTCAAGTTTCTTCCATCCTCTGAGTGTGGGGAAAATGTCACCTTTCTTAAAGTAATGCTCCACCAGGCACTTCAGTACCGATGAGCTAGGCCTCTTGATCAAGCTTCAAAGGCCCTAGATCACGTGGTGGTGGTGTCTAAAACTCCTGTAGAGGTTCAAGAGGCACAGGACTTCAGCAGTGTGTTCATTACCTTCTGAAACAAGCAGATTCTTCCCCTAAGGATCTACCCAAGAGACAGCAGAGGCTTGGAAAGAGGCTGTAGGAAAGATGTGTAGCTATGATAGCCCATATAGCCTCTATTAAGCTGTTACTCTTTCCCTGGCAGTGAGCCAGCAGATACTAGATCAATGACTCATCCCCATGTTCATTGTTGAAGTCAAGGGGGCAGGGGGTGTAGACTCTACCTTATAGAAACAATCTTAACTGGCACTGGAGAACCTCAGCATGGCTCTTAACTTATTGCATGCGTCTACAGTGTCACCTTTAGATGCAAGATTGCAAATTATGTAGGCTTTCATTGTCCCTGACCCAGCAGAGAGTGTCTTCCTCATTCATCTGTCAAAGATCTAGCATGCTATCAAAAATGCTAGCACATCAAATCATGGGTCTAGTCTAAAAATAGCACCATGATACACTTCCTATATGGGTTCAGTTATAGCTGCTGACTATTGACTGAACAATTTGACTTGTGTATAAAAGCATTATAAAAGAACTGAAACCTATTACTGTGTGAGTGCTCCAGGATGAATATAGCTGCAGGAGCTAGGTTCTCCCCTGACTCATACAAAAATAAGACTTGTCTTAATTTATGTGAGCAGAATCTTTATTGTGGATGTTTGAGCCAAAAGGAACCTAGCTTGACTTTCAGATTCCAGGTCTTTTTTAGTGCTGCCAGTTGATGTGACAAGGGAGGAAACCATGTACATGTTAAGGTTATGGCTCTTCTCTTGCCTCCACTTCCTTTTCCTTACCCTATCACAACTCTTCCTTTTGTTCCTCTAGTCAAGTTCATCTAGGGTGACCAGGTGGCCTGATTTGATAGGGACAATCCTGATATTTGGGGCTTTTTCTTATAGGCTCCTATTACACCCTCACCCTCTGTCTTGATTTTTCACACTTGCTATCTGGTCATCATCAGATGCAGTATTACCGAAGTGCAAGAGCATTCTTTGCAGTTCTGGCCACCCTGAATAGTCTCTTAATTTCTGCCTCACCTTTCATCTCATGTGAAACCTCCCTCTGTCCTCACCTGTATTTCTTGTTATGTATCCGACTCCCTATAACATAGTATGGTGTACCAGCCACTCCATTCTTGTTCTTATCTGTAAAACCTTGCAACCACATTGAACTTAATCCATAAGGATCAACATGATTCTGTAAAGGGAAAAACTGCTTGTATGATGAAAAAACCCTAAAGATTTTATCCTACACTATACAGATGTGAAGTGTTGCTATATAAGATAAAGTAAAATGACTGGGAGTGCTATAGATACCATTCTACAATGAGACATAGCTTCTGTGTTATTCCTGTGGAATAGCAGGAGTAAGGCCAAACAGCCACTCAACTGATGGTTTTCTCTGTGTTGTTTCATCTGTAACTTGCAGGTGGCCTCCAGGGTCAGGTCAAGATGTAGTACATGAAAATAACCCATCTTCAATGTAACAAAGGTGTATTTCACTCCGGTTAGGTATCTAAATGAGAAAAAGGACTGGTATAGCTTCCTTCATGGGGTGCATCAACGAAATCGTATAACATTCCTGTCCAGTTATAGTGGGGTGGGGGGCAGATGTGAGAACACACCCTGTGCGTGATGGACTATTTGTATGTGCAGGGTGGCTGAAGGAGAGAAGCTGAAGGAGAAATGACAAATTAAAATACATCTTTTCTTCCTGAAAGCTGCCTTTCAACAGAAAAATTATTCAAGCTTTACTTGATCGCTTCCACAAATAACATGAGTCTTTACAGCAGATAATTTTCAAAAACAGATTGCTCCGTCTCCAACGAGGTCAGCTGGCTAGGACTTGGAGGCTATGAAAAAGGAGGATTTCTTAGCCTCCTCCCTGCACTGCCATAAATCCCTTATGCTTCAATTGAGGGGATTTAGAAAGCTGTTTGCAAAGAACCACATCTGATTACCTTTAATCTGCCACACCTGTTATCATAGGAACCTGGGGTGATGATGAGGACAAAGTGACAGATACTAATGTATTTACAGCAAACATGTGTGATCCTGCCAGATCATTGTTACTCTGCTCTTGAAGCTGAGGAGCATTTGCAGGTGGGCATTTTGGAAACTTCTAGAACTTCATGGTTTCTAAGAGTACTGGCATAGTTTGTTTGCCTTTGTGATGAAAGGATGAAACAGCCCTAGTCTCTGCTAGCAGGAGATGGGCCGGTGACAGTATGCTTAAACACCTCATGGCAACTCCAACTACTGATCATAGTGTGTTAGACACCACCCATGCAGAAGTTGAAGTCCCTGAAACTGAGTCTATGCAACTCAGCCCCTGGTGCCAGCATAGCTCTATTTAATTCTTTGAGGGTTAGTATTATGAGCAGGCTTCTATCCTACCAGGATATATTGACCTTGGAACTTGTATGCAATTTGTGTGTACTTGAGATTTTATCTGCATCTGAAGTCAGATATGAAAAGTGTGTTTACTCCTTTCTTCTCTAAGTTTGTGTTGTACTGAGAGAGGGCCAAGCACAGACTGCTAATCTAGTACCAGTTCTGCCATCCACCCAGGCTCTGGATAGAAAAGCTCCATCCAGTGTTTGGTCCAAGAACAGGTTATGGTGTAAATACAAGCAGATGCAGTGCTATATTGAATGCAGAACTCATTTCCTACTCATCCTCTTACTACCAGCCCTGCCATTTACATTACACAAGCCAGGGAATGGCTCTACAAAGTGAAGTGCTCCAAGCAGGGATGGAACCAGACAGTTCTGTGTTCTAATCCTACCTATGCTGCTGACTTGCCTTGTGATCTTGCATAAGGTTCATAAGTATGCTGGGCCTCAATTTCCATGCCTATAAAATGGTGTAATACTCTTCTCCTGGGAAATATGTCCTTATAGTGCCATAAGTAACAAAAAGCTATCACCGGTCTGAGAATTGTTCTTATTGTTACCATGCTGTGCAAGATTATTTTGGGCAATGTTGAAACCTGCAGGTGTCTTGAAATACGTTTTAGTAGATACAGGTTTAGTTGTTGCTGAGGCCCAGATGTGAGATTTTTGGGAGAAGACATTTATTTTTGCTGCAGCCACCTGGTGCAAATAGAAGAAATATTTAGTATTCTCACTCCATTTAATAGAAAAAGTTCCTAAATCTTAGATTTGCCAAGTACCCCGGGCCTTGAATTTTCTAGTTGGGTGGGTTGAGAACCTACCTATTCCTGCTTTCACCAGCACATTTGCTAGTCAAAATAGTACTTGGCCTGCATAGTTTACCATTCATCCAAGGATCTCAAAACACTTCACATTGGTGAATCACTCCCAGGACTGATGTAGCTTTTACAGAGCACATGAGTGCACTCCCCGCTCATCTTCTCCCCCACCTCCCCCCCGGTGATTTTTCATAAAGCCAGGTGCAGGTTTGTTTTCAGGCTTTTGGCGCTTGATCCTGCCATCCAGCTACACTCAAAACTCTCTAACTGCAGTAGAAGTTCTGCCAAGGGTAGCATAATTCAACTCTTAACAGACTGGCAGATATAACTGCAACTTCTGGGTTATTGATTGTATTGCTCTAAATCTGACCTTGAATACATCCCCGTGACTCCCATTTAAATCAGTGGTGGCTGTGCAGGTGCATCCTTGAACAGGACTTAACCCACTGGACCCAATTCATGGAATTAGTCAAGGGATCACTCTGGCCCCAGAGTATAATGGCAGGTCTACTTTGGAGAGCTGGAGCAAAATTATGACCCTGGAGCTGAACTCCGGCCAGTGGTGTAGATGTTTAAAACTGCTAACTGCCTTCCTTCACAGTGGTGCTTTGATGGAAAGACCATTTCACAGCCACAGAAACTGAGCAATAAAGAGGGGAAGCAACTTTGCCAAGTCCAATACTGTAGAACAAGGAATTTAACCCAGGAGTCTTGACTCCCAGGGCCTGCTGCGCTAACCAGATCTGACAATGGGACATGGTGAACTGTGCAGTTTTAAGATGAAATATTCTGAAACTGGGAGTAAATGAAATAACAGGACAACTCCTTATCGGGTTGTCATTTGTTCGGTATCCCAGCAGACTGAGATCCTTCTGCAGATGGAGTCTGAGCTTTCATTTCTACTATCACCTCTATAGTAGAGTTGAGGCAAGCGTCTCTATGGATGTATGAGGTGGGGACAGGATGTTGCCCATTTAACAATTCAGATGGGAGCAGGCTATTTGAATTAATGTCGGCTCATACCCAAGCCCTCTGCAGGTTGAGCCTGTCACTTTGGAAGTAATGTAAGGCTTTTGAATGTTGCTCCTTTGAGGGCAACCAGATTCATAGGACCTGCCATAATGACACGCCAGGTAGCTCTACTCCGTGAGCACAAACTCTCTCTTTGTGTTGGTGAATTTGCAATGTGGCAAATCAATAGGGCTTCTCGTGTAGGCTTGTTGTGGGGTTAGTTGCAGTAAGACCTTGAGACTGTTCTAAAATGGTTAGAGCCATAAGCTCTTCTGTGGACTGACTCTGGCCTTATCTACTATGCAACCAGTCCCAGAGTCACTGTACATACAGCCATGTCCTTGCAGTGAAGGGCTGAGTCCCAGGACAAGTGGCAGTACATCTCTGCCATCAAACCTAGCTGATCCAGAGTGACTACCTTCAGGCTAGCTGCTTTCTTTGTTGCTTGGTATGTAGTAGGCAGCCTGGGATTCATCCTGGAGGATGGATGCCACGCTGGGTGGGACAGGTTGTTTTCCTCCCCCAAACCACTAAAACCCCTTTTTTCTAGTGATCAGGAAGATTTAATAACATACATCCAGCCCCCACACTTCCACTGGAAGCATTCTGCAAAGCATTGTAGCTGGCCTCTCGCATCAGACTAGATGTGCTGAGGCGGTGAGCACATGCAGTCCAGTTCCTTGTCACCATCTCTACAAGCTTGGGGGTGCTGAGGTGATATCTAACAGAGGCCAATGTCTTGAGATCAGTTAGCACGAAGAAGATACTGAGCCAGTAGCTTCAGAGATGCCTGGGTTTTTTCTGCCCAGCATCCTAAATGCATTGCAACAGTGAGCTCACAGACTTGTAACTTGTCATCACCCTTGCAAGCTACAAATGCTATGCAGGTGTAAGGGGAATGGTATGAAAGCACCAAGCAAGAGGAAGGACTCCCCCTTTTTCTTCTTGGGCTTGTGGACCTCCGCTCCCCTTCACCAACCAATGAAGAGGCAGGAGGAAACAAGGAATTATCAGATAGCTGTTCCCACTTCAGATTCTGCTAGTGCTGGGGTCTAAGGGTTTTCTAAGGGTGGTGCAGCATCAAGGCCAGCACCTTGTGGGGGAAGAATTGTCCAGATTGGAAGCCCTCATCTGCCTCCTTTCTTTACAAGATGATTCCCTTGCAGGTTGCTCCTCCCTTCCTTGGAAGAGAGGTGGCACTTAGCATTTCCAACTCTCCCACCACTCCAGGGGAAAAGAGACCCAGTCACTGCCTTCCTTCTCCATGGCCAGAAACAAGGGTAAACCGAATGGGTCTGTCAGTTGCCCCTCACTTCCTGGCTCTTCATGGTGGGAAGGGTGGGTGGGAGCTGCATGAGATTTTCAATTGGATGTGGGAATAGTCTTCATTTCCTCTCTGAGCTGTTGTGTGGAGTTACTGTGATGGTACACAGCTGCTGCATTCTACCTGAGTCAGCTGCACTTCAGTGGCGGGGGTGGGGAGTAAATCTTGTGTACGTTGTTAAATGTGAGCTTTTGAATAAAAGGTGCTATAAAAAGCTGAGAGCTTCTCAGGGCCATGTAAATTCAGCAGCCACAGAATGAGCGGCAGTACTTGCCATTTGCATCCAACAGCAACAGAGAGCTGTCTCCCAGTGGTAGCAATCCTTTCTGTTGTGGTTATTTGTCACAAAATTAGCAATCATGTGCCACTCTGTATGCCATGCCTGCTTCTTTCTCCCACCAAGAGGGTGCAGAGGGTTGTACCTGTTTTAGTGACTCTGCTGCATATGTAAGGGGACTGTTGGGGTTTTTTGGTTGGCTAGCTCCCAGTACCAAAAGAAAGGGGAAGGGTTGATGGGAAATCAGGACCCTGAGACTGACAGTACCCAGGAACAATGGGGAGAGGTCAATGCTTCAGGTCAGCCTGATTGACAGGGCAGGCAGGCTAATGAGGGAGTCAGGAGGCCAGGGGGGTCCCATCCTCCATGTGAGCTGGAATTGCCTGGAACAGAGTGGGACTGAGCCAGGAGAGAGCAGGAGCCGGAGCAGAGCCCAGAGAGCCGATCTGTGCTGGGAGCAAAGCCACAGCAACAAAAGCCAGAGAAGTGGCCCAGGGAGCAGGCCAGTACTGGGAGGAGAGCTGCAGCAACCAGAGCCGGAGGGGCCAGAGGAGCAGCTCAAGGGGCTGGAGGCAGAGCAACCACAGTGCTGAGGTAGCGTTGCCAACTTTCTACTTGCACAAAACCGAACACCCTTGTCCCGCCCACTGCGCCGCCCTGCCTCTGAGGCCCCACCCCTGCTCCGCCCCTTCTCCAAGGCCCCGCTCATTCACTCCCTCCCTCTCTCTGTCACTCACTCTCCCCACCCTCCCTCACTCACTCATTTTCACCAGGCTGGCTCAGGGAGTTGGGGTACAGGAGGGGGTAAGGGCTCCAGCTGGGGGTGCAGGCTCAGGGGCAGGGCCAAAAATGAGGAGTTCAGGGTGTGGGAGGGGGCTCTGGGCTGAGGCAGTGGGTGAGGGCTCTGGCTGGGGGTGCAGGCTCTAGGGTGGGGCCAGTGATGAGGGGTTTGGGGTGCAGGAGGGTGCTCCAGGCTGGGATCGGGGTTTGGAGGGCATGAGGGGGATCAGGGCTGGGGCAGGGGTGCAGGCTCCAGGCAGCACTTACCTCAAGCAACTCCCAGAAGCAGCAGCATGTCCCCTCTCCACCTCCTACGTGGAGGCGCGGCTAGGTGGCTCTGCACACTGCCCTGTCTGCAGGCGCCGCCCCCGCAGTTCCCATTGACCGCAGTTCCCGGCCAATGGGAGCTGCAGAACCAACGCTTGGGGCGGGGGCAGCGTGAAGCTGCCCCTACACCTAGGAGCAGGAGGGGGGACATGTTGCTGCTTCTGGGAGCTGCGTGGAGCCACGGCAGGTAGGGAGCCTGCCTTAGCCCTGCTGCGCCACTGACCGGACTTTTAGCGGCCCGGTCAGCTGTGCATTCTGGCAAAAAACCAGACACCTGGCAACCCTATGCTGAGGCAGAGTGGAGCTGGAGCTGGAGCAGCCTGGAGCTGGGTGTGGTAAGCAGCTGGAGAGAGTGAGGGAGGACCCTGGGCAGAAGGCCCAGCACAGGGAGACCTCCTTAGCCAAGAGGTTTTGCAGGCCAGACTTGGAGGGGGATCGTAACCCAAATGGGGGGGCTGATGCTGGGAAGAAGGGTCCTGCCCCCTAGAGCCTGAGGGTGTGTGGCCAGCGCAAGTGTCTGACCTGCAGCATCCCTGCAGCACAGCCAGGGCCTGAGAAGGAGGCCTGGGACGTGTGAGGAACAGACTGTAGCTTCCCTTACATTCCAGAGACGGCTGCTTGTGATGTGTTTTCCTTTACCCTTTCCCATTCTTTTTTTTTTTTTAAATTGACTGCTGTTTAATAAATTGTATTTGCTTGGAACTGTATGTAATGATCAGTAGGTCAGGGAAGCATCCAGTACAGAGAGAACACCCTGGAGTGGGGACACCCTAGCCCCTGCCCTAAGTGACCATGATAAGGTTGGGGGTCGAGCCCTCCAGGAATCCTGGGTCCAGCCTTGCTGGGGTTATGAGGACTCTGCCACACAGGAGAGTGGAAGGGGAGCCCTTGAGGTCAGGCAGGCGTCTGGGTAAAGGAAGTGGGAGCGAGAACTCAGATCCTTTCACTAGCCCCAGGAGCGCCGCCAGCTTTTCTGGCACCCTAGGCGGCGGAAGGTCCCGCCCCCAAAATTCAACGGACGACCGGGGCGCCAGCGCCCCCAAAATAGCAGCGCCCTAGGCGACCGCCTAGGTCGCCTAATGGGTTGCGCCGGCCCTGACTAGCCCATTTCACCGGGGTAGTGTATAAGCCAGGAAAGTTCCCCACAATCGCAGGACCATTCCCTGCTGCATAGCTATGCGAGTTTGCCCTCTGACCTACAGCAAGGAGCTTCTTAAGCAGGACAGCTTCTGAGCCCTAAAGGATTTCCCTAACCAGGTAAAATAGGAAGTGTGGAAGCTGAACTTGCCAAGTACTCCGTGCCTCTTCCTTCAGCATTTCTATGAGACCCTAGCCCCTTTGAAACAACCAGGTGGAGGAAGTGCTCTGTGCTAACCCCACCTTCTACAGGAAGATCCCCTCCCTTTGATATGGCCAGCTGAGGCTACCAAACTTCTTTCATTGGTGAACTGAATACAGGTCTCTAGAGGTGAGTGGGTGCACTAACATCTTCGATGGCAACCTGAAACACATTGGGGAAGGATGACGACTTCAGACTCTTATTACAATCTTTTTTTTTTAATATTAGTTTTTAACACCTTTGCTACATGGTTTTCTAGACATTTCAGGGTGCCACAGGATTGAGCCTGGGGCTCTGAGAGTGGAGAGCTTGCTGCAATATTCAGCCCTGGTGCCCTGCAGTACCAGGGACCTTGCTGCAGGATATGAACACAGTGTGCTGCCAGGGCGCCAGCTTTTATTGGTTATTTCAGTGGTTCTCAAACTTTTTTTTTTTGCAGACCACTTGAAAATTGCTGAGGGTCTCGGTGAACCACTTAATGATCTTTCCAAATGTTGTTTGTACCGTTAGCTAACTATTGTAAAGTGCTTTGGATAAAAGTGCTATATTAAAAACAAACAAACTTGTTTTGTTCTACAAATAAAAGCACACAGCTCATATTTTAATATCAGTAGTCTTACCTTTCAAATGCAATGGATGTGCCCTCTCTCCCCTGCCCCAGCAGCCACAGAGCTGAGGCTGGGAAGGAGGGCCGTCTCTCCCCAGCAGCCGTAGCCCTGGAGCTGGGGAAAGTTGTCTCTTTCTCTGGCCACCGCAGCCCTGCATGTCCCAAATTCCCCCCACCCCCGTCTTCTCACCCCACTGCCCCCTCTCACCTACCTCCCATTCCCCCAAAGCCACCACTTCATCTTACATGTGCGTCATCTCCTGGGTCCAAGCACCTAATTAGTGGAGCCTCGCCTGGGTGGGTGGCCCTTCATTCTGTTGTGTGCATCCGTCCAGGTGCAGATCACCTGAATGGAGCTCATGGACCACTGGTGGTCTGCGGACCACAGTTTGAGAACCTCCGGGTTATTCATAGCAGAGGGTGAGACTTGCGTCTCTGTACCTAATTCAGTGGCATTACTTCCTGCTGGAGTGGCTGAGCTGAGCACATACCGCTCTTTCCAGATTATTACAGAATCAGGTTTCTCAAACTCAGGTAATTCACTGCTGGTGAATTTTAGATGATTGCTTGTTTGCACTCTCATGAAAACATCCATCCCACTGACTCCATGTTCAGCAACAGGGGCAAATTCTGCCCTTCAGCTGTCTGCTGCTTTGACAAAAATATCTCTTCCACTCATCCAAATATCCTGGCAAAATCCAGATGAGTGGTGAAGTGCCCAAGACACTGCATCTGGGATATGCACTGCCCTAGAAAAGAGCCAAAGGCACATCTGTTGCCTGGGGTTAAGAACATTCAATACTGTGGATAGTGTCAGAGGCAGCACTAACCACATCCCATGGCAGGATTGGCATTTGTCTACATTGAATGCAGGTGTGTGTTAGCCAAGCCCACCTCTGAATTGCTGCACCTCCCTTCCCCCCGTATACCAGCATCCACACTGCCACTGCAGCTACATGTGTCTGGTGCAAGGATTTCTGGGGGGTGTAGCCCAGAGTTCATGGTGCCTCACCAAGTGGAGCTGCTCTAGGAAATGGTTTGTGGTAGAACTTGGCTCTCCTTCTCAACCCCTTGTGCAGAACTGGTTTTAGCCTGTCGCACTTAGCTGCAGCACTCCTGGCTCTGCGTGCTCCTCGCTCCTGTCCATTCCAGCCAAGAGTCGAGCCCTTGATCCATTGGCTGAGCTGCTCCTACTTATGGACAAATATGTATGTAGATGTTCATTGAGAGTCTGGAGGGCAGTTTGAAAGCATTTTCTAAAATGCAGAAGGTGTTGGGACTTGGAGGCAAATTAAGGTATTGCTCAGTGCTGCAATTGCTGTGGATTCCCTGTTTGTACACTGTCTCTCTGGAGCAGGAGAACTAGCACGGTTCACTTTGTCATGCAGACGTGGGATGACCAGCAGTGGTCGCAGAATTTCCTCATAAGGGAGCACACCTTCCTGGAGCTGTGTGACGAGGTTGTTTGGACCCTCCTGTGCCAGAACACTTGACAGAAGGAGGCCAGTCCCATCTAGAAGTGGGTTGCAATTGTCCTGTGGAAGCTGGCTACCCCAGACTTGTATGGGTCCATGGCAAGGCAGGTCAACTGTCAGTGCTGTGGTGTGGAGGGTGGCCTGTCAGGGGATTCTTACTGGGACTTACTCATGGATGGTTGGTATTAGAAATGTGCCTTTTGAAATAGATGGCTTCCAGAGATTTGGCTTTCCCAGCTGCACTGGGGCCAGTGATGATTTCCCTGCCAGAAGGAGCAATTGCATATGTCCGTGAGATGTTATGAATGTAATATAATATCTCATTGAAAGGTGACACAGGGCCAGAAAGAGTTAATTAAATCACAGACTGACCTGACCCATGGCCGAACTTTAAAGACTGGTTAGGAAGATATGTAAATGAATAGAGCTTTGAAATGCAAGTCTGCATTGTTAGAGATAGAAGGGTAGATGTTTGCTCAGGTCTTGTGATGTAAGCAAACAAGTCTTGTCTATTGCTATAGCTTTGATTCAAAGATCAAAAAAGGAATATTAATATTTAGGAACATACTTGAGTGAAATAGTATTATTGTCTATTTGTCTCTTTGAAGGTTGTGGTAACCTGTATCTGAACTGTTTAATGGATAAATTACCCTGTGCTAATTGCCATGATGTTTGGGAGAAGGAAAGTTAAGCCTATTTTTTTCCCCCTCAGGCCAAAAGGCTGCTGAAAATGTATTTAAAACCCTGTGACACAATCCTTCTTCATCTCAGATTTGCTTTGGGTTTCAAGAAGGGGAAACCCTGAGCCACAAGAATTGGGATCCCCAGTCATTGACTGGTGTCACCCTGAATATGGACATTGGACCTATGGACTATTTCTAAAAGGACTTTTGGCAACTACAAACTCATCTCTGATCTGTATCTGAACCTCAAGAATTGAATTCAAGTCTGTATGTATATTGATCTTTTAACCAACACTCTCTCTTTTCTTTTTTAATAAATTTTAGTTTAGTTAATAAGAATTGGCTATAAGTGTGTATTTTGGGTAAGATCTAAGATATAATTGGACCTGGGTGTGTGGCTGATCCTTTGGGGTTGGAAGAACCTTTTCTTTTATATGATATAAGATTTTCAGTAATCGTCAGATATGATGATGTGTGTCTGGATGGAGGCCTGAAGCTGGGTACTTTAAGGGAACTGTGGTGTTTGGACTTCTGAGTAACCAGTGAGGTAATATAGAAGCTGTTTTGTGCTGGCTTGGTAAATCTAGGTATTGGAATATCCACCAGCTTTTGGGGTTTGTCTGCCCCATTCTGTTTGCAGTTCACCCTAATTGAGTGACTTCAGCTGGCTCCCACGGGCAGCATCATCACAGTCCGCCACAAAGGATACTACTCCCTGGTCAACCGGTGAGGCAGTTCAGGGACACCAATATGGGATATGCTGGCAGGGTGCATGATGGCAGATGCTGAGGAGATCTGGCATTTCCATCTCAGGAGAAACAGGGACTTTATTTCCTCCAAATGAGATGTTTATTGATAGACTATAGGTGCCCACTGTTTTGAGGGTCCCAATCTACCTTCTCCTGTTCTGACTCATGAAATCTTACCCTGATCTGATGGTCTGGCAAAAGAAGGTTCGATTACACACACTTATCACTTGCAGGATGGTGACAGATTGCACATGTGGCATTCTGAAGGCAAGATGGTGTCGCTTAGAGAACCATTTGGATGCCGGTGTGGCAAATGCCCTCTGTATGCTTATGTCCTGCTGTATCCTCCCCTGCCCCCCGGGTTGGTATCCATTGTGGTTCACATGTGGTTGGGGAGGGGCATAGCTCCTTTTTCCTATGGAAGTATCATGGCTTCCACCCTCAACCACTGCTAAATGCAGGCCTGCTCGCATGAAATATCTTCCCCAACACTAATTGCATTGTCATAACCAGGAAATGCTCACAACATCTGTGTGCATCAAGGAAATGTTATAATCCACCATTTGCCGATTGGAAAAATGAGTCATGGGAACACAAAGTGAGAAGTTTGCACAAGAAGTCTCCAGTCAGTGCCCTAACCATAAGGTCATCCTTCCACCCCCACAACATCCTCCTCTACACTTACTGCTAAACACTTGGTCTATACAAACTCTGTGTGGGGGTGTGTGGCCGCCCAGCAACAACTGTGCAATTATTTTT
The DNA here is from genome assembly GCA_003942145.1 of Platysternon megacephalum. NCBI lineage: Eukaryota > Metazoa > Chordata > Testudines > Platysternidae > Platysternon > Platysternon megacephalum. Next base: position 2,138,539 of record QXTE01000145.1, read on the forward strand.
TTCACTCCTATTTCAGAAGCATGAACAGCCCCCAGATGAAATCTGCTTGGCACATGTGTTCCGAAGGGGGAAGTGATCCTTGATGCTTTCTCAGAACACACAGGTGGGGCTGTCCCACAAGAAGAAATCAGAGGCACAGCAACCCCAGCCCACACCCGCTGTTCAGCTCCTGTTTTCAAAACCCACAAAGGAGGTTCTCTCCACCAGCTGAGAACATGCACATGCAAAGCTTGTCTATTCGTCTTGCTTGGGCAGCAGCATTCCCTCTCCTCTTTGGCTGTTGTGGTGAGTGTTCTCCAGGCTGTTTCAATCAATCTACATTCATCGCTGGCAGTGGTGGCCTTGTGTATGTGAGGAGTGGTGTTATGGGCAGCACTTTAGTAACGTACAGAATCTAGCAAAGGCAAGTCACATTGACACAAATACGGTAGCTAAAGGAGTGACTCAAGTTCCTTTCTGTGTCAGTCACACCATGTACAGCACTGGAGTAACCCACGTGCTAGTGAGCAGGGCACCTTTTTATGAAATATAAAAAACTCAGCTGGGAACCCTCTGAGCCATTAGTCTGGGAATAGGTAGTACAAATAGGGGGTTACAGTGAGCTCAACCATATAGGCAGCCACAAAGAGTTGAGTGGGACAAGGAACTGAATCCACAGATGATGTCAGTTCTGTCCATCCTGAAAGCCCTGTATGTATGACCATGCCTGTGTGAACTTGTTTGTCTGTGCATATGCTTCTGTGTCCCGCATATTCCCCAGCTCTATCATCTCCCATGCTTTATGTCCCCCAGCCCCTTTCCGTCTGCTGCATCCTCATGTCTTGTGGTGGCCAGTCCTCCCTCTCGGCATATCCAGAACACCTCATCCAGTTCAGGAAGAACGCTTCAGCTGGTTCTCTGGGATCCAAAAAACTCAGTTAGACTCCAGCTCATCACTCTGGTTATTTTATTAGGCATGTAACAGCTTTTTGCCTGTGCTGCCCAGGCTCAGATGCAAGGGGTGTAGGTTCAGGGTGATACCCCAGTTCCAATTCATGTCACACACTACACAGTTTATATACATCTTTCCTAGCTACTAACTTCTACTGCTTGCATGTCAGGACCAATCACTGCAGATTGTGCAAAGACAATTGCTTTGCAGATTGTATTAGGACCAATTTTATCAGTTTGGGGTGTTCCTGCCTACGTTGTTCACTATAAACATACCCACAAGAGTTAGTTTAGTTAATTTTTGCCTCCCTTATTTACTATAAACATATTCACAGTATCAGAGGGGTAGCTGTGTTAGTCTGGATCTGTAAAAAGCGACAAAGAGTCCTGTGGCACCTTATAGACTAACAGACGTATTGGAGCATAAGCTTTCGTGGGTGAATACCCACTTCGTCAGACGCATACGAAAGCTTATGCTCCAATACGTCTGTTAGTCTATAAGGTGCCACAGGACTCTGTCGATATTCACAGTAGTTAGTTGTTTCAGCAGTTATTTGTTCAGGCTTGTCTTAACTGAGGCCTGCTCATGGCAGCTAAGTTAGCCCTAAATAGGATTCTGTATCCTGGTACATGTCCCCTGGCATCCCCCATGAGTTCTATATTCCCTGCTGTCCCTCAGTGTATGTGTCTCCCCTCCCTCAGTTTGGGTCCAGTCTCACTAATAGGGGTGCCTGTCTCCCTCCCAGGGGTACCTTCCTCTCTCATAGTTCTCTTTCTCTCCTCCCAAGGGAGCCAGGCTGTTGGGGAGGGGACTCTTCCTCCCTGTTCCTGTGAGCACAGCTGGCAGGTGGAACGAAAAACCCTCCCCATGCTGTTGGGACACTCTAGTTCAACCACTAGGGAGATGGTATCTGCCTAACCATATGTAACCCACACACCTCCTGGGTGTGGTGTTCTGTCCCCTCTAGTGGCACCAAGACCACTTAGTGAGAGTTAAAATGAGTCTGCTTAACAGCCAGTTGGCTTTTAGCTCATGCAGTAGAGGCTCATGCACTAAGCTCCCGAGGTCCCCGGTTTGATCCTGACGACCGGGGTCTGTCAGTGTTACACATACACCTTTTCTTAGCTGCAGCTGATTTTCCCTTTCTGTCATATGGGTCATGAAATGATTCACAACTAGCCCATCTTCCCTGGATGTGTCATAGCAACGGAACACCCAAGAGGCTAGTTCCAGAGTGCATAGTCAAAGGCAGCCTCACCTCAGCCTCATCTCCTGATGAAGGAAACGGTTCCATCTTGGCTTAAGTCTGCTGTGAGGCACAGGGACTGTTGCACATCTTCTTGTGGTGCTGCAGACCATCAGAGGGCAGTGGGCTCCGGGCTTTTGGTCACCACTCCATCATAAGTCTTGGGCATGAGGGGTGGGTACACTCTTTTCCACTCAAATGAGGCAGATTGTGATGCTGATGCTAGGTTTTGGACTGCAAGGAGGGCTGACTCCTTCATGGGATTTAGTAGGAGCTGTGTGACAGCATCATGTGGCTTCTACAGCTTGGCAATTCGCTCCTCGTTTAAGGTATAGATGAGTATTTCTGAGGAAAACTGATAATCGTGATGGGATCAAAGTTAAAGATCTGTATAAATATGAAGACACTATCTCTGTAGCCAGCTGTCCCTCAGACAAAGCTGGGGCAGGCATAGTGATTTGCTGGCAATATTTTGACAAGGGGATGTCATAAAATTTCCACCTCTTTGGCCTTGATAAACACCAGGGGTTGCATGTATTGCACTATGAGGGTGCTTTGGAATATGATTGTTCTTCCCTTTAACCAGAAATGCTTTTTTATACCATGAGTATTTGGCGAGCTTGTATGGGGGCACAGGAAGGGTGTGCAGCAGAACAGGCATAAGGTGCATTGGCAGAGATATGAGGCAGGGGAGTCTGGTACTTAGCTCAGAACTGAGATGCTTCAGCCAGAGATGACCCAGACCTGCCGATAGTGGGGAGGGGCAGATTGAGGGCAGCAGCTTCAGCAGATGTTACTGAGCATGCTCAGTCCATGTGAGCATGCTCAGTACAAGCCAAGCAGTATGTGGATAGCAAATGACGCGTCGCCTCTGGTTTCAGCACATCGGTGGGATGGGGTGCCCAGGACTGGACTAGCAGGCGTTGCTGCAGATCAGTTTAAAGTGCATTGGCAGAGCTGTGTGGATAAAATTTGCACGTTTGTCCGGACCCTCAGTTGTTCCTTTTGATGAGCATTACAGGCATTGATACATTTTGAAATGATTATTAAAAGCCAGTTATGGTCAGTATGTTGGTCTCACTTGCCTTTTCTAAGAGGCCCCATGTATCTCCAGTGAGAATAAATCCCCTGCTCTGAGGTCAGTGTTTGGCCAGGTGTGAGAATTTCCCAGCAGCTTCAAGGTGGCATTTTCTGTAAATAGGGGTGTGTGAATTCAGTCAAGCTTCACAAACAAGGATAAGACGGAAACAAACAAGTCATAATCGCTTGCTCAAATATAGAAGTTCAAGGTCCCCAGAGAAACAGAGACACAAGAACAGGTGTCTTGGCCCCTGCGGCTTTCACTTCCCCTCTCCTCAGTTTCTATTCTTTGTCAAAGCCTTTTCAGTAATGAACTCAGCCTTGACCTGTGTGCCCAGGACTGCCAGCTAAGACGGCACGCTCTACAGCTCCAAACCTAAGGCAGGTCTGGTGCAATTCAGCATGAGATTCTTTCTTCTAGCCCACCCCTTTGCACTGCTCTGAAAACAGACAGAGCTCATGTGGGTCCCTCATCAGGGGTGGATCTTGAAGCAGTGTAACATAGAATATCAGGGTGGGAAGGGACCTCAGGAGGTCATCTAGTCCAACCCCCTGCTCAAAGCAGGACCAATCCCCAGACAGATTTTTGCCCCAGATCCCCAAATGGCCCCCTCAAGGATTGAACTCACAACCCTGGGTTTAGCAGGCCAATGCTCAAACCACTGAGCTGTCGCTGTCCCCCAACAGGAGTGGCCTATGTAACCCTCTCATAGGCCACCCCCTGTCTCTGCCCCAGTGTTGCATGGGGCGTGGCTGGAGTGCTGCTGCACGCCAGCTCTTTTCAGCTAGTGGATGGCTTCTTGTAAGCTGTTACCAGCCTGCAGTTTGAGCAGCCCTGAGGTTGGGGTTGACAGTCAAGGAACTATAACCCACTCCAGCAACCCCTCCCCTGCTTGGTGGTGCCCAGCAGAACATAAGAACGGCCGTACTGGGTCAGACCAAAGGTCCATCTAGCCCAATATCCTGTCTTCTGAAGGTGGCAAAGGCCAGGTGCTTCAGAGGGAACGAACAGAACAGGTAATCATCAAGTGATCCATCCCCTGTTACCCATTCCCAGCTTTTGGCAAACAGAGGCTAGGCACACCATCCCTGCCTATCCTGGCTAATAGCCATCGATGGACCTATCCTCCATGAACTTTAGTTCTTTTTTGAACCCTGTTATTGTCTTGGCCAGTTATAGTCAGAAATGGGCCTCAGCAGAGAATCCAGCCCTCAGTGTGATGAAAGATTGCAGTGTTGGTGAAAGGTGATGGGTGACAGCGCTCTGGAGATTGGAGTTCTGTATTTATCCCCGGAACCAGAACAGGCTGGGCAGCAGCAAGGCAAGATTCCCACAAATTGTGCAGCCAGATAATGTGGGGTGAGAGGAGAGTTTGGTCTCCGTGGCCCATCAGTCCTTAACCAGTATGCTGAGGCTGCCAAATAGGAGGTCAGTTAGTGCTACTTGTCATGTGAACACATATCTATTGGACCAAATTCACGCCAGGGTCCACCCTGGCAGAGATTCCAGGCAGAAAAAAGTTTGCTTGATTGAGACTGCAGTGGTAAAAAGTGGTCCCAACCACCCCTCTGCTGCCCATAGGACACCAGTACTGTCCAAAACATGGCAACTTTGGGTGGGAAAGTGGTGTGGCTAGAGCTGATGTAGAGAATCCCCCAGCAGCCTCCTATGGAGAAAGTTAAAGCTCCCTCCTTCCCTCCCCTGATCATGTCATGAACCCTAAGAGGGTCATGACAACAACAGTGCCTTTGTCCTCCCTTGGGGTGTAGACCTCTGGAGTGGTGCGAGGAGCTGTAACTTATTCCTCCTGACACCTGTGTAGGTGATTTGGCTCACCCCCAATGTTAATGCAATATTAGGATTGTCCAGTTATGCCAAATCACCTCTCCCACAGTGAGCTACAGTAAATAACAATGGGATACTTCAATGCTCCGTGTAGCAGCCAGCCTCGCAGCAAGAGCTTGCATGAAGTGCTGGAGAAAAGAAGAGAAGAGCCAACTGAGAAGCAGGCAGGGCCTGCCAAGGACAGGAGAATCTCTCCTGAGTCCAGGGTAGAGCTTAGGGAGCCCCTCTGGGTATGTTTACACAGCTCAACTGGGAGGCTCGCTGCTGTGGACTGTGCAGACATACCTTATAGAATAATAGAAGATTAAGGTTGGTCCCCATGGGATTCTTCCTTCCTAAGTGCAGGACTCTGCACTTGTCCTTGTTGAACCTCATCAGATTTCTTTTGGCCCAATCCTCCAATTTGTCTAGGTCACTCTGGACCCTCTCCCTTACCTCCAGCGTATCTACCTCTCCCCCCAGGCTTAGTCTCATCTGCGAACTTGCTGAGGGTGCAATTCATCCCATCATCCAGATCATTAATAAACATGTTGAACAAAACTGGCCCTAGGACTGACCCCTGGGGCACTCCGCTTGATACCTGCTGCCAACTAGACATTGAGCACTACCCGTTGAGCCCAACAATCTAGCCAGCTTTCTATAGGACCTTATAGTCCATTCATCCAATCCATACTTCTTTATCTTGCTGGCAAGAATACTGTGGGAGACCGTATCAAAAGCTTTGCTACAGTCAAGATATATCACATCCACTGGTTTCCCCATACCCACAGAGTCAGTTATCTCATCATACAAGGCAATTAGGTTAGTCAGGCATGACTTGCCCTTGGTGAATCCATGTTGACTGTTCCTGATCACCTTCCTCTCCTCCAAGTGCTTCAAAATGGATTCCTTGAGGACCTGCTCCATGATTTTGCCAGGGACTGAAGTGAGGCTGAACAGTCTTTAGTTCCCCGGGTTCTCTTTCTTCCCTTTTTTAAATATGGGCACTGTATTTTCCTTTTTCCAATCGTCCGGGACCTCCCCCGATCACCACGAATTTTCAAAGATAATGGCCAATGGCTCTGCAATCACATCAGCCAATTCCCTCAGCGCCCTCAGATGCATTAGATCTGGACCCATGGACTTGAACACGTCCAGCTTTTCTAAATAGTCCTTACCCTGTTCTTTCACCACTGAGGGCTGCTCACCTCCTCTTCATACTGTGTTGCCCAGTGCAGCAGTCTGGGAGCTGACCTTGTCTGTGAAGACCGAGGCAAAAAAGCATTGAGTACTTCAGCTTTTTCCACATCATCTGTCACTATGTTGCCTCCCCCATTCAGTAAGGGTCCCACACTTTCCCTGACCTTCTTCTTGTTGCTAACCTTGTGTGATTTCTGATACTAGGCATAAGCCAGCCTGCAGAAGTTTAGGAGTTTGATAGCTAGGGAGAACTACAGGGTCTGTCTGTGTCCAGCAGCCTCAATAAAAAATCTTTTTTAAAGACATTACAATCAAGTCCTGTTTCTTCTTTACTCTGAGGGACACTACACACATCTGGACCAAGGAGACAAACAGCAGGTCCGATCTGTCTAAAGTTTTATACCGCTATGCAGCCGCATAGTATCTGAATATCTTATTGCCCTTATATAAATCCATGGTACGCCCACATCTTGAATACTGCATACAGATGTGGTCTCCTCATCTCAAAAAAGATATACTGGCATTAGAAAATGTTCAGAGAAGGGCAACTAAAATGATTAGGGGTTTGGAACGGGTCCCATATGAGGAGAGATTAAAGAAGGTAGGACTTTTCAGGGCTTGGAAAAGAGGAGACTAAGGGGTGATATGATAGAGGTATAAAAAATCATGAGTGATGTTGAGAAAGTGAATAAGGAAAAGTTATTTACTTGTTCCCATAATATAAGAACTAGGGGCCACCAAATGAAATTAATAGGCAGCAGGTTTAAAACAAATAAAAGGAAGTGCTTCATCGCACAGCGCACAGTCAACTTGTGGAACTCCTTACCTGAGGAGGTTGTGAAGGCTAGGACTATAACAGCATTTAAAAGAGAACTGGATAAATTCATGGTGGTTAAGTCCATTAATGGCTATTAGCCAGGATGGGTAAGGAATGGTGTCCCTAGCCTCTGTCTGTCAGAGGGTGGAGATGGATGGCAGGAGAGAGATCACTTGATCATTACCTGTTAGGTTCACTCCCTCTGGGGCACCTGGCATTGGCCACTGTCGGCAGACAGGATACTGGGCTGGATGGACCTTTGGTCTGACCCAGTACGTCTGTTCTTAATGCCTTACACCTTGATGCAGTAGCAATAGCAAAGTCCCCAATGAACTTCCTAGAGTCTCTATCTTCTCTTCTCTGCTTGGGGTGGGGGTTTGGGTTTTTTGTTTAATTTATTGATTTACTTTTAGAGGTTTTTTACAGGTTGATTTTCTTTCAGGGTTTTTGTTTGTTGGTTGAGGGGCGGGTGATGAGTAGGAGGGGTTTCTAGATCGCGAGTCTCATTCTGGCTATTGAGGACGAAGTCTTTTCAAAGAAGGTTTTGCAGCTTTTCCTGGATTTGCCTGATCTTCTCTGGAAGATTGTTCCATAGCTGGATCCCCTTGACAGAGAATGCTTTGTCCCCAGCTCTCATGTGCTTCGTCCTGGGCTTTGAGACCTGCATTGCCCCAGAGGACCTCAGCTGTTGTGGTCCATAGACTGAAATTCCATCTCTGATGTAGTCGGGGTTTGATTCATTAATTGCTTGGAAGACTAGGACCCAGACCTTAAACTGGCATTGGAAACTGACTGGGAGCCAGTGGAGGGGCTTGAGCAAAAGCCTGATGTGCTCACAGCAGCCTGAACCATGGAGAAGGCAGGCAACTGGATTCTGAACCAACTGGTGCCTGCACATCATCTTCACGTTCAGCTTCAGATTTAGTGAATTACAGAAATACAGCCTTGGGGTGACAAACATATGAATCACTATGATCAGCTCCACATCCAGAAAGAAGGAATAAAGTTTCCTAGTGAGCTGGAGGAAAAGGTGGTGTTTCTGGAAACTGATGCTATCTCATCACCCAATCTCAGTGAGGAGTCAGACCGGAGCCCAAGGCTTCACACAGCTGATGAAGATGGAGACAATGTCTTGGTCAGCTCTTCGATGTGTTTCTCTTTTCCAACCAGCGTTACTTCAGTCTTGTCTGGGTTCAGCTTGAGCCAGCTGTTCTTTGTCCTGAAAAATACAATATGCTCATGACTCTGAATAGCATCTTGCCAGGTGTTTCTTTCTGCTTTAAAACAGGAACTTAGGAAAGGTGCAATGCAGAGCAGCTAAATAGGGGTTCAGCCAGAGCCCTGGGTGCAGTGTGTGCAGAAGCTTTATTAGCATCCCAGGTGCCAGGGAAGGCAGTAAGAAATCAAGCCTCCTTCTACTGCCCAAACAGAAAGACAGAATCAGCTGTATCCTGGTCTGCACTTATCAAAGTGTCCAAGAACAAAGGGAGACTGGAGAATGTAGTCTCCCAGTCGGCGCAAAACCATGGCATCATGAACTTTTCCAGTGCAGCCCATTTTGACGTTCATAAATTGGCCTCTGTGGTCCATGAGACCTGTATAACAATAGAGCAATACTCTGTGTGGTGTAGGTACTCATGTGCTCCTTGAGGAGGGCAAGCTATGGGCACATGAGTTCCATCAATGGCCCTGATGCAGTTTGGAAACCCCATTCTCTTAAAGCCAGCGGTTACTTCAGGAATATCTTTTTATGCGCGCCTCCTTGAGTTAAATCACACTCCTGATTGCCTCAGAAACCTCCACCCCCACTTTACACACAGTCAACTTTCCATAAGAACATAAGATCTATCCCCGGTCATCCACTCCCAGTTTCTGGCAGTGAGAGGTTTTGGGGCACCCAGAGCACAGGGTTGCATCCCTGACCATCTTGGCTAATAGCCATTAATGGACCTGCCCTCCATGAACATATCTAATTCTTTTTTGAACCCCATTACAGTTTTGGCCTTCACAACATCCCCAGCAATTACTTCCACGGGTTGACTGTGCACTGTGTGAAGAAGTACTTCCTTGTTTGTTCTAAACCTGCTGCCTATTAATTTCATTGGATGATCCTTAGTTCTTGTGTTATGTGAAGGAGTAAATAACTGGTTGTCAACAGACCTGTAGCAGTCTGGGGTAGCCAGTTTCCAGACGGCTATAGCAACCTGCTTCTGGACTGGCATAGCCACCCTAATGCATGTGTCTTTACCCTGAAGGGTCAGGACAAGCTGCTCACAGAGCTCCAGAAATGTAGCTTTCTTCACGTGAAAGTTCTGGACCCATTGCTGGTCATCCTAGGTCTGCAAGACAATGTGATCCCACCAGTCTGTGCTTGTGGTCCTGTTGCAGAAGCCCCAGTCTACATAGAGGGCATCAGTGGCTGTATCTAGTGTCATAAGCAGCATCAGCCAGTTTGCATGTGCCATGTCTGTGTCTTCCTCCTCCTCCTACTCCTCCATTATTAGCTCTGTCAGGTGCCTTCAGTGGGTCAGAAAACGCCACTGAAATGTCCACCAGCATATCACCGAAGCTCTGCTCATTTCCTAAAACAGGAACCAAAAGCGCAAATGAGAAAAGTTCTTCATTTGGCGCCTCTTCCATGTTGCTGGCTCTGGTAGCTGGGAGTGCACAGACTAGAATGACGGCTTGGCAGGTTGTGTTGGCAGCTGTTCAAATGTCCTGTAACATATGGGGCGGACAGTCAAGTTTTCCTACACTGCACCAAGAACAAAGGGCTAGAGGGCGCTAGGAAGTCTTAGATATGGTTGGTTGGACTCAGGCCTATGTACTGCAGTGTGGACGCTGGAGCCCTGGGTGCAGGCCTGGGTTAGAAGATTCTTAACCTTGCATCTGAAGAAGTGGGTTTTTTACCCACGAAAGCTTATGCCCAAATAAATCTGTTAGTCTTTAAGGTGCCACCGGACTCCTTGTTGTTTTTGTGGATACAGACTAACACGGCTACCCCCTGATACTTAACCTAGGGTTGATAATCAGTGTAGATGCTCAAGCCTTGGGTTCTCTAACCCAGGCTCTGCTGACTCAAGTTCCACCAACCCTGGGCTCACATTGCAGTGAAGACATACTCACAGAGACTGAGGATCTTGCCTCCACAGGCCTTCCAGGCTCCATGAGCCAAAGGAAAGGGCTGGGGGCAGGGCCACATTCAGCAAGGGGCACTAGGCAGAGGCCCACTTCCCTGTTTTAATATTTTATTAGGAAGGTAGAATTTTATGGCTCTTTTTCAACCTCCCACTCCTCTTCTTCAGTGAGACAGTGTGTCTGATCAGAGTTAAACATCAAGCCCAGTCTGCAGATTGCATCAACCATCCAGCAACTGACTGAACACGCTGCCCAGTAACTGACTGTGTGCTATAAATTACTGTATGAACCACCAACTGTACCACCACATTGGAACCTACATTCAGAGCAACTGACTGTACACAACATACCATAAACAGACTATGGATCAGACAGTGTCTAGCTGTATGCTCTGCTCCAGAATTTACTGTCTGCACGGTGACTGTATGCATTCTATAGTAATGGTACGCAGTGTACTGTAACAGAGTAGGCACCGCTATACTCAGTGCTCCACGAAGCTGCACACAGTATGCTACAGCTGACTGCCTCTGCCCAAATTGACTGTACGTAACAGAGTAACCGAGCGTGTACCCCAGTACCCCACTTTGTCCTCCCAGGCTCCTCCCAAATTTAGTATCACTTGTAACTTTTACTAATATACAATTTACAACCTTCTTCAGATCCCTAATGAAGACATTAACTAAAAAAGTATCCAATCTATACACACCCATCCATCATGCCAAGCTGAGGAAATGCAAGTGGCAAAGCTATTTTCCTCCTCTGGCCCCTTGGGTAATTGTTGAGGGAGAGAGAGGTGATAGGATCAGAGATCATGTTTGTCCATTACAGAGGAGAGCTCCATAGCTGTGATCAAGTGGCTAAGAAGGGACTGAGAGCATCTCCACTTGTGAGTTTCACCCAGCACTTAGATACTATGGTGAAAGTGGCTGTAGGAAAACCCAAGCTAGCTACCTAGAGTCAGCTCTGATGTCCTTTGGGAGCACAGCTACCACAGTAGGTCAGTCACAGGGACAGAACGTTTGAGATATTCATAGTTCAATCCCATTAACAGCTGTGAAGATCGAAGTCTGGACTAGTGTTTCTGCTCCCACAAGGCATTTGCTGCCATATCAATGCAGAGCAATTGTACATAATTCCTGTCTCAGCAAGGGTTTGGGAGGGTTTGTTCAGAAATACCTGGGCAGCGTCTTGAAGAATTAAAGTGCCATGGAAGAAACAAGTAATATTAGTTAGTTGTTTTTCTGCTGAGCTATATTTCCAAGGGAAGAAGATCCTTGCTATAATAAGGCAGGATTTTTAACACTGATTGGTTACTGTGGAGGGTAACCATGCTGTATCCTGTAACCACATGGCCTTTTATAGGCTCTGAGCTGTATCATGCAGCAGGACAGATCTCCAATGTGTGGCATGGTGTCAGTGTGCAAGAATCCAGAAGCTGCCGCTCTGGGGCAATGCTGTCAGCTTCATAGAAAGATGTGGCTGGTGTTAATGACGTGCTGCGATGCTTTAGCTGAGTCACTGTCTAAGAGCTCATAATACAGAATGCCTGAGACTCAGTGACCAAGGCAACACACCACTGAGTCGGAGACATAACTGTGAGACTAGACTAAACCTTAACTGTTTTCAAGGTTGTTGATATTAAGTCCTGGAGGAAAAGATCCCAAAGTGACCTTGAGGGGAAGGCACACTGTGTTCTCATCCAGGAGAGCTCCCTTTCCTTAGCATTGACAGTACTAGGTGAACCATCAGGGCCAGTATCATTTCTCTGGCAACAGTCACTAGGAAAAGCTTCCTCCTGTGTAAGACTTGCTGTTTTCATAGCCTGCTAGTTTACTCCTGAAAGATGGGGGAACGCAAGCAGGGAGAATTCCCATGTTCTCTCGGGTGATTCCATACCCAGTAACAAAGGCAAGAGTAAGAAAAAACACAAGGAACCCCTAGGGTTGATGCTGGTACTTGAAATTCATTTAATTTTTTTTTTAAATTCAGCTAAGTTTTGGGTCCCTTTCCTGGGTGAGGCGGTAGAACATAGCTGTCCGAACACACACTGCTTCCAGGACATTGTGCCTAACATCAAAACAAGTGCCCAGGCACTTGGAAAAGTCTGTTCCCTCTCCATCAGCCCACACTGCAAGCCTTGCTTAGAGCTGAAGAATGTCACTCTTCAGGCCTGAACTTGGAGAAACATTGTTTGAGAAGTGCGGGAGTCACTAATATTTTCTGTGCAAATGGCCATCTTATGCAGCATTGCAAGTCACTTCCAAGAGTATAAACAAAGCTGACAAGACAGAAGAGGAAAACATTAAGAATAACAATTTGGGGCAAGAAGTTGAGATGAAACTAAGAAATGTGTCATTAGACTGGTCTGGGACTCAAGTCTTTAATGTTGGAAGAGCTCAACAACAGCAACACACAGCAGAGGGAAATGAGGAAGCAATTTTGAGGTGCTGGGCAGAAATTGTGTACTATGAAGTAAGGGTGTGTTTTAATAAAAGGTCAGTAGATGGCTCTGGAGATATTTCATCCTTCCTGCCTTGCAGGAATATGAAAAATGTCATGTCAGGATAAATCAGAGATTAAAGAAATAGGAGACTACAATGGCACTGGGAGCACCTACAAGACAGAGTGGTCAGAGATAAAGTGATGCTGCGCTTACTCTGTTTTGTAAAGTGCTTTGAGAGCTACAGATGAACATTGCTATATGAGAGCTGAGTATGAATTTTATAACTATTAATTATATCAGCTGGAAGGCAAGTTTCAGTCATACCCCAAGACAGGTAATGTGTCTTTTCTGCAACCAAATTTGTATGGCAACTGATCAGACCTTTCAAGGACCATGAGTAATATAAAATAAGGCAAACATACATGTTTAATTCTCTCCCTGCTGTACCTTACAATAAATAAGTTTATTTTAAAAAAACCCTCTAGATAGAATTATGTTGGGTTAAGACCAGATCACTGAAGAGACTATTTCTGAAGTGAGCATTACTTAATGTGCTTTCTGAAATGCAGTGACCAGAATGGAACACTGTATTTCAGGTGAGGGCAAACCACTGGTTTATATAATGGTATTATAATATTTTCTGTATTATTCTCCATCCCATTCTCCTCAACCATTAACATTGGTTAACTTTTGTGATCACTGCTGCGCCTGCAAGAGAGGACTTCATTGAGCTATCTCTGGTGATGTCCAGCTCTTTTTCCTTCATTGGTACACTTACATTAGAACTCACTATAGTGCGTGAGTAGTTCAAATTATTCCCTCAATGTGCCTTATTTTGCATTTGTTAAAAGTGAATTTTATCTGCCCAATCACCTAGCTGAAATTCCTTAAGGTCTTCTCTGCTCTTGACTATGCTAAATAATTTTGCCATCTGCAAATTTTGGCACTTCATTGCTCGCCCTCTTTTTGAGATAATTCATAAACATATTAAATAATACTGATTAATAACACAGTTTTGTACTGCTGTAAATATATGGGGTTTCTAAAGAGATAGTTACCCCCTAGTTTTTAGGCAGTTATACTGGTATGAAGATGCTTATATTAATTCAGCTTATAACTGATAAGTTTTAAGCCAATATATCTAAAGTGTTACAAAAACTGTGTGTTGACCAGACATAAGTTTCTTTATTATCCTCTTGCCAGGGACATTATCAAAGGCCTTTTGAATGTACAAATAAATGCCAACTAGTTTGCCTTTATCCACTAGTTTATTGACTCATTCAAAAAATTCTAATAGATTAGTGATGAATGATTTTACTTTGCAGAAGGCATATACTGGTTAGACCCTACCATATCATGGCCTTCTAGGTGTGTTATTCTAATTTTAATTATTATCTCCATCAATTTGCAGGTACTGTAATTTACCAGATCTCCCCTAGGTCCTTTTTAAAATATAGGTATAACATTTATTAACAATATTGGCGGCAAATCATTGGGAAAACAGGAACTATCATCTGCCTCTTTTCATTTGTAAAAGCCTTCCTCATTCCCCTGCATAGGAAAAAAAATGTGATAACTAAAAAAGACCTACAAAGATTTTTCCCCCCCCTCTTTCTTTTTCACATTAGAAATCTAGGCTGTCTACTCTGTTTTTCCTGCAAGACACTGGGGATAACTGGAGAACTAAGAGGATTATGATATAAACCAAACCAAGAGAGAAAAACCTGAGCAACTGAGAGGAGAAAAGATTTTTAATCAGATTGTTTGAAATAGTTTGTTTTCAGTTGGTTTTCTTAAAAAGGAGCATAGGCGCCGACTCCGTGGATGCTCTGGGTGCTTAGCGCCCACCAGCAGCCAGCTCCCCCGCCCCACAGCCCTCTGGTCTGCTGGCAGCCCTGCCGATCAACTCCTCCCCCTCCCTCCCAGTGCCTCCTGCCCATCACGATCAGCTGTTCCGTGGTACGCAGGAGGAGCTGGGAGGAGGTGGAGGAGTGGGGAGGGGACAGAACTGGGTGGGGAAAGGTGAGGCAGGGGAAGAGCAGGGGTGGGAAGAGATGTGGTGGGGTGGGGCCTTGGGGAAAGGGGTGGAGTGGGGGCGGGGCCTGCGGCTGAGCAGGGGTTGAGCATCCCCGGGGACAAGAGGAAGCCAGTGCCTGTCACAAGGAGTATGGAGAATAATTATGGAAGTAATAGTACATAAGATAAATTATGATGTCACAGAGACCTGGTCGGATAAATCTCATGACTGGAATACTGGTACAGAGGGGCATAGCTTGTTCAGGAAGGACAGGCAAGGGAAAGGGGGAGTAGGTGTTGCATTATATGTCAAGAATATATACACAAAAAAACAGACTTTATCAAACTCAGAACTGGTAGGTAAGGTACCATGGGTAGAAAAAACTAAGGGAAATTCAGAAGAGCTGGCAGTTTCTTAAGGAGGCAATATTAAATGCACAACCGCAGACTCTCCCGATGCAAAGGAAAGATAGGAAGAATAGTAAGAGGCCAAAATGGCTCAATCAGGAGCTCTTTAATGACCTGAAAATCAAAAAGGAATCCTACAAAAAGTGGAAATATGGACAAATTGTTAAGGAGGCATACAAAGGAATAAGCATGTAAGAACAAAATTGGCAAGGCTAAGGCACAAAATGACATATCTATCAAGGGACATAAAAGGCAATAAGAAGAGGTTCTTTAAACACATTAGGAACAAGAGAAAGATGAAAGAAAGTGTAGGTCCTGAAGACATCAAGAAGGCTGAGGTGTTTAATGACTGTTTTGCTTCAGTCTTCACTAGATACTCCAGATACTCAACACAATTAATATTAACAACAAGGGAGAGGGAACACAAGCCAAAATAGGCAAAGAACACGTTAAATAATAGTCAGATAGGGTTTGATGAAATTCATCCTAGGGTACTTAAGAAATTAGCTGAAGCGATCTTGGAACCATTAGCAATGATCTTTGAGAACTCATGGAGGATGGGTGAGATCCCAGAGGACTGCAGAAGGGCAAATGTAGCGTGTCCCAAGGACCCTTGGATGCCAACTGGCAGAGGGCACAGGGGTTAACAGGTATCCCTGGGTCAGATATCTGCATAAGGGGTTGTTCATAAATTACGTAACACTTCAGGGGGTTGGTGGGTCCTTAATTTTGCTTGACAGAGAGTTTGTGTCAATGTTACAAGGGGGTGGGGTGGATCCTGAAAATCATCAAATAATGCATTAAGTAATTTATGGCCAGCCCATAACAGTTCACCAAAGGGTGGCATGTGAGGTCTCTACCGAGAGCCAGTAAACCACTGGTTTTCATAATCATTGTGAAATGTATATACAGATAACATTTAAGGAGTTGTGTACCTACACTAAAAATTATATTCTTAAGGTCTTGGAGTTAAGGCAGGTCACCAGGAGGTGACATACCTCAAAATAGTCCTTTTAGGCAGGGATAACAGATACCTAGCTCCCTGTCTGGCCATTTGTGTACTGTATGCCTCATACTCTATGTCTATTTGCATACTGAGCCTGCTGTGAAATGAAAGTTTGAAAAATCTACAAGCGAGAAAACCTACAAGATAAAAAAACAACAGGGCTGGGTCCTGTTTATGAATAAAGACAAAGGATTGTTTTGGTATATCTTGGAGTGCAAAAAGACAAACTGAATCCTTCACCTGGGAGGCAAACTGACAGCGTGCTTGTCTCATGAAAGGAAGGCCACAGCCAGCGTGACTGTAAAGCCCTGCAGGGATTTTGGGTGAGCAATACTTTATTAGACAGGAAAGGCTCTTATTAATTAAGCCTGGACTATAGAATGCATGTCATGATTTTATTTTGTATGCAACCAGTTGTATCCAATACTTCTGCTTGCTGCTACTTGAATCTTTGTGGTTTATTAAATAAACTTATACTTGATTTCACTATAAACATATCTGAGTGCTGTGAGATAAGCAGAGCAGTGATCTGAGGTGGGACTGGTAAGCTGAGGTGTGCTGCTTCTATGGAAGAGAGAAGCAGTGAATTCTGTGAGTGGGCAAGGGCTGGACATTCCAGGGAGATGCTCTGAGGGCTTGAGGGCTGGAGCATGCCTACTGCTAGCCTGCAGAGTGACAGCAGGGCCTGTGAGGCCTGAAGGGGAGTGCCTGTGTTGCCCATGGTGGGAGGAGTTGGGGAGCTGACCCACGGTAGCACAGACAAGCCTGTCTCACACTAAGGGCAGGTGGTAGTGAGGTGCCTTATAGCCATGGGTACCCCTGGGAACCATCACAGATTGTACCTATCTTTGAAAAGGGGAACAAAGAGGACTCAGGTAATTATAGACCAGTCACCCTAACTTCAATACCTGGAAAGATACGGAACAAATTATTAAATAATCAATTTGTAAACACCTACATGATAATAGGGTAATAAGGGATAGCCAACATGGATTTGCCATGAACAAATTATGCCAAACCAAGCTAATTTCCTGCTTTGACAGGGTTACTGGCCTAGTGGATGGGGGAAAGCTGTAGACATGACATATCTTGATTTTAGTAGGGCTTTTGATACCATCCCACATGACAGTCTCATAAGCAGACTAGTGACATGTGGTCTAGATGAAATTAGTATAAGGTGGGTGCACAGCTGGTTGAAAGCCCATACTCAAAGATCAGAGGGGTAGCTGTGTTAGTCTGGATCTGTAAAAGCAGCAAAGAATCCTGTGGCACCTTATAGACTACCAGATGCTGCAAAACGTCTGTTAGTCTATAAGGTGCCACAGGATTCTTTGCTGCTTTTACATACTCAAAGAGTAGTTATCAATGGTTGGCTGTCAAATTGGGAGGGCGTATCTAGTGGATTCCTGCAAAGACCAGTCCTGGGTCTGTCACTAGTCAATATGTTCTTTAATGACTTGGATAATGGAGTAGAAAGTAAGCTTATAAAATTTGCAGATGACACCAAGCTGGGTGGGGTTGCAAGCACGATGGAGGACAGGATTAGAATTCAAAACAACTTCTACAAATTAGAGAATTGGTCTGAAATTTTAATGATGACATTCAATAAAAATGGGGAACGACTGGGTAGGTAGTAGTATTGCTGAAAGGATCTGAGGGTTATAGTGGATCAAAAATTGAATATGAGCCAGCAATGTGATGCAGTTGTGAAAAAAAGGCTAATATTCTGGGCTGTATTACCAGAAGTGTCATATGTCAGACATGGGAGGTAATTATCCCACTCAACTCAACACTGGGGAGGCCTCAGCTGGAGTAGTGCATCCAATTCTGGGCACCATGCTTTAGGAAAGATGTGGACAAACTGGAGAGAGTCCAGAGAAGAGCAACAAACCTGACCTATGAGGAAAGTTAAAAAAGTTGGGCATTGGGAAGGAACTGCTGAGGCTAGTGACATCATCATCAGTGACATCACCAGAAGGGGTGGAGCCTTTGGGGAGGTTAGTCAAGGTGACAGTCGGAGAGTGGATCTTGAGAGAGGGGGATCTGGGAATGGTGGCAGGGCCATTACTGGGAATGGGGAGGGTCAGATGGAAGGCCTGGCTAGACTGCCCTGGAGAGCTGGGCTCTCCTGAAGAAGGATTTATAGAGCCCTGAGGAGGGAACTGGAAGAGGCTGAAGGGAGCTTAGCTTGGTATCTCGGGCCCCAGAAGCTTCCCACATAGGTAGATCCTGGCGGGTTTTGGAGGGGAGAAATTCCTCAGAGAAAGTGAGGGACTCCCAAAGCCATCCCAGTAACCCAGCCACAAGAGGTGGCGCTGAGAGGTGACACCAGACACGGACAGCTCGCAGTGCAATACAGATGTATATTTGTAAATAATTACGAAGCTCACAATAAACTGGTAAGATGAGTGGTTTCTGCATATAAAGCTATTTATTTAATACTTCAATGTTAGATTATATTTGTTCTTAGTGTAGTAAATAAGACACTTTATTTTCACTAACTCTAAGGCTAAGCCTGATATGTTCTCCTAAGTTATTAGACTCCTGACTGCTGCTTCTCAAAGCGATGCTACATAATAATTAACACATGCTAGAGAGTATCTCTGGGTTTCCAGTTCCTGGGGAGAAAAGACTAAAACCTTTTAACTCTAAGTCTAAAAGAGACAAGGAGTGAATACTGGAGGGTGGCAGCAGAGGCATGAGATAAAGAATCACCAAGTATATCAGTGTATATGGGGAAGCTGCTTATGGGGGTGAGCAGGTCATCACAGGCATATTGAGTTGTGAGAAAAGATGACTGGGGCGGGGACCTGATAACAGTCTTCAAATATGTTAAGGGCTGTTATAAAGAGGACGGTGATCAAATGTTCTCCAGGTTCACTGAAGGTAGGAACAAGAAGTAAGTGGCTTAATATACAGCAAAGGAGATTTAGGTTAAATATTAGGAAAAATGTTCTAATTATAAGGGGAGTTCAGCTCTGAAATAGGCTTCCAAAAGAGGTTGTTAAACACCTGTCAGGGATGATCTAGGTTTACTTGGCCCTGCCTCAGCACAGGCAACTGAACTTGATGACTTCTCAAGGTCTTTTTCAATCCTATATTTCTATGGACACCTATTTAACTCAAATGTTTGACAAACAGTTGGAAGAAAAGCTCTCTGTGGCAAATTCAGCTATAAGTGCCCTTCACTCAGGAAATGAGACAGCTTCCATTTGGCTTCTCTGCTCTTTCAAGGAATGCTCCAGCAATAACAGGGAAGATGCTAGAATATTAGGAATATCGGGCAAGATTTAAAAAAAAAAACCAGGACATTAAAAAACCCTTCTAGGTCTTCTTTGTACAACATAAAGAGAAAAAAAAAAGAGAACCCCCCTCCCCAATCCATTTCCCTCCCTTTTTGCAAGCTGTCTTTATCCTTTTTCCACCATTATCTACTTCTGCTTCTTTGTTGCCTTTATAATTTCCCATGGGCCTTTAAAAGTCACTGGATGTAGCTTATAAGAAAGAAACACAGTCACTGTCACCACAACTTTACTGCTTTACCTCAGCAGCTGTCACTTGAAAATCTCTTAAAGACGCTCCTGCCTGTGTAGCCTTTGAATACGCAGAGATCAGCAACACCCTCTCAGGACAACATGCTATCAGAACTCAGCAATACCCTATCACTCCAAAGCAGAGCTGAGGTCTTACTGAAGGAACTGAGTTTGGGTGAGCTTTGAGAAACAATCCATCAAAAGCTTGGCTGCAGGAATAAAGTGTTCCTGCTGCTCCCCATAATTCATCCCCCAGCAAAAGCTCAAATGAAAAGAGCCCAAAAGAGAGACTGACAACAACTCACTGTGCAAGGTTATGGAAGCCATTCAGGTCATTTATATCAGAACCACCTCTTAAAAAGTTTGGCCTCAAGCAGCTGTTTGACTTCCTGTCAGACTTGGAGCTGGGATTGTTTTGTTTAGAATAAATAGGGTTTATTTGAACGTTTTGGTAAGCAGACCATCTGGTGTTACGCAGCAGCTGGTGCAGTCGGTGTGTACCTTTCCATTCTTCAGACCACATCACAGCTTCCTTTTAGAGACAGTCTCAAGAAGTTGTCATGCCTGGCCCTAACTGTGTGTACGAACTGAAAGGGAGCCAGAGCAGAAAACAAAAGAAGCAAAGCAAATATTGAGGGCTCAGAGTATGTTTGGCCACTGAGGGTCTGGCTACACTTTGAGCTGGCATGCTGAAAATAGAAGTGTAGCCACTGCAGTGTAAGTGGCAGGAGAGGACGAGACCCCCGAGTATGTACATAGTATCTTGGATCCTTCTGCTGCTTGCGCCAACGCAGTTACACTCGCTTTTTAGTGCACTAGCTTGATTAGATAGCACAGGTACGTCTCCTTGGGCTGTAATTGACACCTCCAGCTTGAAGTGGAGACATACACTAAGGCTACGTCTACCCTGATGGCGGCGTGTAGAGCACGGGCACTACACTTGTCACTGTAGCTAGACACAGCAGTAAAAGGCTCCGGCAGCGGAGAAAGGCTCTGGCAGCAGGAAGGCAGCAGGGCACTATACTGCTAAAATAGCAGTGTACACATGGGAGGCCGTGCCTGGGCATGTAGAAAGCCATGCAGGATATATACCCTGGGGGCTCAGGCATGTCGTTGCTCTACTCTACTCGCCTAAGCAGTGCCTCACTTTCTACATGGCTGTTTATACTGGTGCTAGCTGGGTGTGCAGTGTCTGTACCCTACATGGCACTGTTACAGGTCCCAGTCCCTTAAATGACAATGTTACGTGCTATTGGGCAGGTGAACTGATTTGGCTAAAACAAGAGAAGATTTAAACTTTCCCCTGCTATGTTTTTCATACACAAAAAGAATCTTGATACTGTCAGTGGCCAAGAGAGCACAGTGCATATCCTGTCTGCTACATGCTACATCAACTCTGCCTCATAAACGGCAGCTGCTCCTGCAGGCAGATGCTGTCAACATTAAAGGTGCAGTGTCAAGAAAATAAAATCAAGAACAGTACCAAAGCTCATAACGACTTTTCAGCTGAGTGCAGCTGGAGTTGGTTAGAGCCTGAACTTCAGAACAAAATGGAGCTAGATGTAGCTTATAAGAAAGAAACACTCTCACTGTTAGCTCAATCCACGTGGTTCTTATTCTATTTTCTGGTTACAATTTGTGTCCAGTTAAAGTCGCCATCGTTAATTTTTTTTTTTTACAATGGCACTTAGGGTCACCAGGCCACAGTTCTATGTGGGGTCAATTAAACAGCAAGATTGGCTTATGGATCTGGAGACATCAAGAAAATCACTGGCGATGAGGATGGGATCCTTTGAAACAGTGAAGTGATCAGTGAAGCAACAGGAAGGAGGTTAAAGGAAAAGAAGAGCAAGTAAGTATAAAGAAAGGTGAAAAAGGCCATGGATGGAGGAAAACCAAGAAGATGGTTTCTACTTCGATGATGTGGGAGAGGTGTTTGAACTTTCTTTACAAAAGCCATAGTAGTATGTGTATGCCTATGAGACCAAAGACAATGTAAAAGAAAAAAGCTACATTTTCCTACCCCGGTTAGAAATTAGTTGTTTGCAGTCCTACAAAGACATGGTTTCCTGAAGGTCCAGGTGAGATGGACTCTGAAGACTTGACTGAAATGCTTAAAAAGCACCTTGGCCCCCAAACAAACTTCCTGACTGAGAAAGATAAATTTTCATTAAGAAAACAAAGAGAAGGAGATTGGTCAGAAAATCCTATCTTAAAAAGCGGCCCATGACTAGTCACTTTGGTAACAATCTGTGAGAAGCCAGGGTTAAGGAAGGACTGGTTTGAGGGAGCTGCTCACTGGGAAGCCTCCAGGAGGCCATAATGGGAACATTATTGTATCCTAGACCTGGGGGTAGTCTGTGCAGAGTATATGTGCTTGCTCTCAGTTGCATCTGCGCAGCTGGATAGTGGGTCTCTCAAGTAGATAGCTGGATTTACAAAATCAGGACAAAACAGGAAGGGACTGACAGGAGGGACATATGGTTACCCAACTTAGTCTAGGAAAATATCTTGCATGTCCCAGTTTACTATTTCCCATCAGTGGATGGGATGGCTGGAGGCTGATCAAAATGTTGGAGTCGCCTTATGAATGCATTGTTCAGAAGCTTGGGCGGGGATGCTTCTTATGAGAGCTAGTTACTCTGCCAAAAGAAGAGAACATTTCTCTCTGTAATATTCATTCTGATGGTTCTATCACATAGAGGTCTGGATTCTTGAATGACCATCCCCTCTTTGCTCCAGATTTGCCAGCGTCAGCAATCCAGTACTGTTTAGAGTGTATGGAGTACACATAGCTGGAAATGGACGTCTCAGGGCAGCATAGCCTCTCAAATCTGCAGTGGTCCAATAGGTTTGGTACACAGGGAATGAACAGTGAAGTGGCAAAGTTTGCAGATGATACAAAAATTACTCAAGATACTTAAGTCCAAAGCTGACTGTGAAGAGTTACAGAGCGATCTCATAAAACTGGGTGACTGGCAACAAAATGGCAGATGAAATTCAACACTGATAAATGCAAAGTAATGTATATTGGAAAAAATAATCCCAACTACACATACATAATGATGGTTTCTAAATTAGCTGTTACCACTCAAGAAAGAGATCTTGGAGTCATCATTCATCGTTCTATGGAAATTTCAGCTCAATGTGCTGCTGTGGTCAAAAAGGCTAACAGAATGTTAGGAACTATTAGGAAAGGGATAGAAAACAAGACAGAAAATATCATAATGGCATTATATAAAGCCATGGTACACCCACACCTTGAATACAGTGTCCAGTTCTGTTTGTCCCATCTCAAAAAGGATATAGTGGAACTGGAAAAGGTTCAGAGAAGGGCAACAAAGACCATCAAGGGTATGGAACAGTTTCCATACAAGGAGAGACTAAAAAGATTAGGGCTGTTCAGTTTGGAAAAGAGATGATTGGGGGATATGATAGAGGTCTATAAAATCATGAGTGGTGGGGGAAAAAGTGAATAGAGAAGTGTTATTTACCTTTTCCCACAATATAAAAAGCAGGGTTCACCTGATGAAATCAACAGGCAGCAGGTTTAATACACACAAGAAGTAGTACTTTTTCACACAATGTACAATTATACTGTGAAACTCATTGCCATTGGATGTTGTGATGGCCAAAAGTAAAACTGAGTTAAAAAAGAACTACATAAATTCATGGAGGATAGGTCTATCAATCACTATTAGCAAGATGGTCAGGGATTCAACCCTATGTTCAGGGTGACCTTCAACCTCTGACTGCCAAAAACTGGAAGAGGAAGATGGGTGGATCTAGATTGCCCTGTTCTATATGATCCCCCTGAAGCTCTTGTGCTGGCCAGTGTCAGAGACAGGATCCTGTGCTAGATGGACCATTGGTCTGACTCAGTATGGCTGTTCTTATGTAAATACATCTTCCATGTTGCCAGTGCTTGGAAACTCACTGCAGTCATTTTCTGGGCATTGTGGGAATTCACACAGTTGACAACAAAAACAAATCCCAGTATTTCCTTTCCAATATGAGCACAGCTCTATAGTGTTCTAGTCAGTGTTTTGGAAGCATATGCCATTGGGTGATCATCTTGCAGAAGAACACCCCCAAACCAATATGAATTTGTATCGACTCAGATCTAAGGCGCTTTGTTAGCCTCAAAATATTCAGTACCAGGGCTTCTGGGACAACCATTTAATTCCAAAAAGCTTTTCTCTTGCTAATCATCCCACTGTTGTTCTTTATTAAGCAGCATGCTGAGTGGAATCAAATTGTGACAAATCAGGGATTAATTTGGACAAGCACAATTAAATGATTACTAGATCTCTGAACTTCTTTGGGGGTCATTCCATTTGTACAATTCTCTCCATCTTTCTTGGGTCTCATCAAACTCCTTTGTCACTGAGCCCATGTCTTATGTAACTATGTTCATTCAACCCAATCTGGCATTGGTTCCTGTTCAATTGAAGGCTCTTTTTCTTTACCAAGTTGTGAATGTTACTGAGGGCTTGTCTACATGGGGACACTCAGGAGAGTTAAGATGAACCAGCCAGAGGTATGAAGTTTATGAGCATAAGTTAACACACATTAAACCACCAGGTGGACATTCTATTCAGAAGTCAAGCCTTGGTTTGCTGTAATCCTCCAACTACAGCAGACTAAGGACACTTTACTGATGAATGAGAACACCCACACAGGGGTTTAATGCTTTAAGTTTTCACCTCTAGGCTACCAACTTACAACATTACAGTATGGGGGGAGGGATAGCTCAGTGGTTTGAGCATTGGCCTGCTAAACCCAGAGTTGGGAGCTCAATCCTTGAGGGGCCAATTAGGGATCTGAGGCAAAAATCAGTATTTGGTCCTGCTAGTGAAGGCAGGGGGCTGGACTCCATGACCTTTCAGGGTCCCTTCCAGTTCTATGAGATAGGTGGATATCTCCATATACTAAAGCTGTACCTGTGCCACTGGAAGGTCTCTGGTGTAGCTGCTCTATGCCAACAGGAAATCCAACTATTTATTTAGAAACCACCCCCAAGCAGTGGTGGTAGCTATGTCGGTGGGAGAGCATCTCCCACTGACATAGTGTTGTCCACATCGGCGCTTCTGTCTGTAAAACTTATGTTGGCGGGGGTGTATTTTTTCACACCCATGACCGACTGTGGCAGGGCAGTGACTCACCAGCACAGCACCTCCTGCTGGTTATCCAGGGAATTAGCTCTTCCAGCACAAAGCGCCCTCTGCAGGCCAGTGTCTCACCTGCCACTGGCCCCCAGGTCCCTCCCAGACCCCAGTGCCCCTCTATGTCAAGGTTCTTCCCCCACAGTAACCCCCAATCTGGGTCTCCCTACCCAGGGGAACCCTCAACCCTCTATCCCCACCTTGCCTCAGTGGCTACTGCCAGTCACCATCTAACCCCTGCTCCCTGGGGCAGGTGGCAGTCTATAAACCACTCATCATCAGCAAGGGGGGTTGGACCAGCTGCCTCTGCCTATCTATGGGCTGCCCCTTGGCAGCCCCAGTACCTTTTGTAGGCCTTTCACAAGGCCTGCAGCCTGGGGTTTTGCTAGGCTGGAGCTCCCCAGCTCCCTCTGCCCTTCCCCAGCACTGCTCCACCCTAGGTACCCTTCACAGCTCCCAGGCAGTCAGGTTCTTCTCTCTCAGAAGCTAGAAAGAGAGTCTCTGTGCTAGCTTCTGGCCCACAGCCCTCTTATAAGGGCCAGCTGGGCCCTGATTAAGCTGGACCCAGCTGTGGCTGCTTTCCCCATCAGCCTACCTTTCCCAGCTGCAGCCCTCTTCAGGGCAGCTTTAACCCTCTTCAGGGCTGGAGCAAGGTGACCACCCCGCTACACCGACAAAAGTTTTACTGATAAAAGTGCCAGTGTAGACATAGCCTTAGTTGATCTGCCTTAACTTTCCCGACTGTCCCTTGTAGATAAGCCCTTAGTTTCTCACTGCGGCATTGACTAAGGGGGGATATGATAGAGGAATATAAAATCATGAGTGATGTGGAGAAAGTAAATAAGGAAATATTATTTACTTGTTCCCATAATACAAGAACTAGGGGCTACCAAATGAAATTAATGGGCAGCAGGTTTGAAACAAATAAAAGGAAGTTCTTCTTCACACAGCGCACAGTCAACCTGTGGAACTCCTTGCCTGAGGAGGTTGCGAAGGCTAGGACTATAACAGCGTTTAAAAGAGAACTGGATAAATTCATGGAGGTTAAGTCCATTAATGGCTATTAGCCAGGATGGGTAAGGAATGGTGTCCCTAGCCTCTGTTTTTCAGAGGGTGGAGATGGATGACAGGAGAGAGATTACTTGATCATTACCTGTTAGGTTCACTCCCTCTGGGGCACCTGGCATTGGCCACTGTCAGTAGACAGGATACTGGGCTAGATGGACCGTTGTTCTGACCCAGTATGGCCGTTCTTATGTTCTTATGACTATCTTTGCCCCAAATCAGCCTAGTTATTTCCAAGCCATCCAGCTCCTCAAAGATCTGGGACATGATGCTTTGGTATACTTCAGGAGCAGAGGCAATTCTGACAGGATGTCACTTTACTGTTGGGGGGATTCTGTGCCTCTGTGGGAGCTCTGAATTCATATGGCCTGCATTTTTCTGTGCACCCCATGCAGAAAAATGCAAAAAATTCTGCCGGGGGACAAGCGCCTCTTCCCCTGCAGCCCAGGCAAGCGCGTCTGTTCCAGCATGCCTGGAGCAGCCTCAGAAATGGGGGAGAGGGGCTGGGCATGCGTGCCTGCATGATCACCGTTGGGGGGGGGGGCTGAGCGTACGTGGTGCGTACCAACAAGCTAGAGACTCTGTCCCTCTCCCTTGCTACTGCAGCTCATTGGCGTGGAACGGTAGGGCTTTTTATTATGCACAAGGCAGTTTAGAGGCACAAATGTAGCAGCCCTGCCTGAGTTAATTGAACTCATTCTCTGAGGCAGAAATGTAGCAGCCTGCTAACATTGTTATTGTTAGCTAACTGTTCCCATTCTCAGTCAATTCCCCCAGGAGCATAAAAACCTGTGAAAGTTTTAAGGCCCCTACATTGCCAGAGTGATGTAAAGGAGCCTTATTATAAATGACAGTATGGGAATCCTCAGCTAGGAAGATCTATGTGCTTTCTCACTTTTTTCCTGTGCCGAAGTGGCACAATGGGGTTAGATTACAGCTCAGGATTTATTTTACTTACCCATTAAAAAAAAAAAAAGACTTTGAGGGCAAATAAAACATTTACCAAACAGTGAATAAAATGTCAGGACAATCAGAACCAAGCACTTCCCAAAATACCCAGCCAGGTCCAGGACAATGATTAGCAAAACTGTATGACTTTCATGTGTGAAAGTTTGAGCAATTTAAAATGACATTCTACTTTTTTTTTTTTTTTCTGTTTGGTGTTAATTTAAATGAAAATCCAGGATTATAACTGGAATGCAGGGTCTTAGTTACCAAGTGTTTGTAACTTAGCTTTCATGTGTTTAGGAAATGCTGAATAGTTATTGTGACTTTTTTGTGTATTGTAGTTTAAATAAATTACCAAAACAATTGAAACTGGTGTGATTATATTGCATTATTTTGACAAATAAAGTATGCAAAATTTTGCAGAATTTTAATATTTTTGGTGCAGAATCCCCCCAGGAGTAGTCACCTAAACATAGCTACCAAAAGGGGAGTAAACAATCCAGTATTTTGCACTTTTTTTATTGAGTTGGACCTGCCAAAACACTTGGCTTATGTCAAAAACTGAAAATAGTCTTGCAGTTTGAAGTCTAGACACGACCTTCTTAGCTGTTCTCATAGGGTAAAATAGCACTTTTGTTTGATGGTCTTATTCAAATCTTTTGGATCCATAACATTCCATAACTTGCTTGGTTTCATTACAGTGGCCAGTGTTAACTCAGTCTGCT
Organism: Platysternon megacephalum; assembly: GCA_003942145.1. Taxonomy (NCBI): domain Eukaryota; kingdom Metazoa; phylum Chordata; order Testudines; family Platysternidae; genus Platysternon; species Platysternon megacephalum. The sequence continues at coordinate 2,166,085 of QXTE01000145.1, forward strand.
GGGCTCTTTGGTCAATAACATTTAGTTTTATCATCTGGTCAATTTCAGTTTTCACTTTATTGTTCAGTGCTAATGGCTTGTGCATGCATTTTTGGCAGCCCATTAGGGTTTATAAAACATGATTATTATAGCCTTCATGAAACCCTGTCCATTAAACACATCATCAAATTCTTTAGTAATGTATTTTCCATCCTGTTCTGCATACAAGTTACACACCCATTTGATCATCTGCAAGCACACACAGTTCCACTCTTTCAAACTCTGAGTGGTATCTGTCCCTCATACAGGTAATGGCAGTGTGGCTTGGTCACAAAGACTCATTTTGTCCCCATAACATGTCTGGTATTCAATCTCAAATCTTGGTGGTCACCAGTAATTACATTGCACTTAGTCCAACTATTTATTTTGAAATTCATGTTTTGTTCATTTATTTTCAGTGTCAGAAGCTAACCTTTTTAAGAAACTTGGAGCTAGATACAGAAAGGGATTTAGGCATCTAACTGCCTATGTGACTCAATCCAAAATGTGGATCCTCATAACCTTGCTTCAGTGGTTCAGCTAACTCTGTAGGCCCCTACATTCCCTAGGCACTTAACATGTCTGCCAGTGAGCATGTGCAAAGCTGACTCAGTCTAGGTACACGTGCGCCTATCTCATGCCTAAGCCCCAGCAGGATCCTCAAACTAGGCCTTTCCTTCACTATCTTGCCTGCAGGGCCTGCTCTGGTAGTCATGCTCAGAAGCTGTCTACCAGATCAGGCTCCACACAAAACAATGCCCAGTAATTAGAGGATATAGGAGACCCAGGCTCAATTTCCCCCTCTGCCTGATGTGGAAAAGGCATTTGAACCTAGATCTCCCCCTTTCCAGGAGAGTGTGCTAACCACTGGGCTAAGGGATAGGTCTGGCTCAGTCTCTCCTGTTGAAGCTGTTCCACTGTGTGTACATAATTAAGTATGCACTGGAGCAGGGGGACTGAAACCCATCTCTTCCACATCCCAGCTGAATCCCCTAACCACTGGCCCAATGCATATTTAAGTATGTAGGTATTTCATAAAAAGTGGAACAGCTTTATTATGTATAATCAATTGTCTCACCTAGCCACTGGTTTCTTGTAAAGAAAATGTACTTTTCCCAAGTGACATCCAAATGTAGATCACACTAATCTTGACATTTCAGAATGACCATGTCTAGCCGTTTGCAGTCCCCTTAATGATCTGACTGGAATACATCTTCAAGGCCTTTGGCCTGGCACGTGTGGCAGCTCTCTAGTCTCCGCAATGCCATTGAGTTCCAGGAAAATTTGCAAGTGCTAGAACTGCCTCCTGCAGTTCTCTGCCAGCTTCCTTCCCAGGCTCAGGGCATCAAGAGGCTTCATTTGGTCCATTTTTTTGCCAAGATTTTGCTTACTTCTGACACCATGTAATAAGGGTCTGACACAACGGAGTGCTGGTAAGAGCTGATAATTACTTGTTGATATAGTCACCTGTCTCATTGCATGGCTCAGTAATCACAGACTCCAGGGGTACAGGAATCATGTCAGAAACCATGGTACTCCTATTATTAAGGTATTTTAGTTTAGGCCTGTACAAGCTGCTGTGGTGTTAAAGGGACAGAGTTTTTAATCAGATTCAAAGTGCATCCGTTATGGGAGCTATTCAAAATAAAATGGTTCTTAGTTAAAGTGTCTTGAATTATATTAAAATCGGACATTGATTAGATGTGGAAGATGAAAGATGGTGGAACATGGTGTTATTTGCACATCTATGAGTTAAGCAACATGGCAAAGACTAAAATCCACCCCTTCTGCTGCCAAAGACTGCGCCCCTGAAGTCTCCTTATTTTCCCCAAGTCAATGAAAGCAGACAGAGATTAACAATAATAGTCCACATTTCAAGAGTCATAGCTTCCAAAGGCCCCAGGTACTGTTGGGCCCATCTAACCACCAATCCTGCCCCTACAGATAAGCTGCCTTGAGTCTCAGACCCCTCGGGCCTGGCAGGGTGTCAGAGGAGAGAAGGTAGCCTTATGAAACCACGGTAGAAAGTTACAGAACCCTCTTATAATCAGAAGCTGCAGCAGCTACAGGAAGAATATACAAGTGGCTGCCAATAACAACTGTAGCGTATAGGAATAGGGTAGTGTTCCTTTAAATAGTTCCTAAGCCCTCTACTGGCACTCACCGTGTTCTGTGTTTTAGAAGCCACCAAAATCCAGCCAGAGCAGCAGTGTGTATAGCAGCAAAGCCTTGCATGTTGGCTATTAGCCAGGGTGGGCAGGGATGGTGTCCCTAGCCTCTGTTTGCCAGAAGCTGGGAATGGGTGACAGGGGATGGATCACTTGATGATTACCTGTTCTGTTCATTCCCTCTAGGGCACCTGGCATTGGCCACTGTCGGAAGACAGGATACTGGGCTGGATGGGCCTTCGGTCTGACCCAGTATGGCTGTTCTTATGTTCATGTTGTGTATATACATTAAACACAGTTATTTGAATCCCACTGTGCCCAGGTGTTTCTTTAATATGTTTGCTGTGTGAACAGCAAAAGACACAAGGGCCTGGATAGTTAACCATAATACATTCCTTCAGCCTCTTGTCCTAATCAGACAGTAACCAACTAAGGGCAACTATGGATACTCAATGGGATGAGACAGCTAATTCTTCTGTCCTATGGCAGAACTGACAGGATGGAGTACAGGATTTGCACTCGAGAAGTGTTACAAGATTATTTAAGGTAGTAGCTTGGAAGCATTTGGATCTCTGCCTTGGGCCAGTTTTCAGTTCTCGAGAACTGAAGTTTACTGCCTTATTGTAGAACCAGCTGGCATTGTTTTTTCACAACTTTTTGTGGTTATGATAAAATTATCTGTTCCAAAGACACAGCAACAACCCCATTATTCTCAGAATGCAGCCAATGCATATCTATTTTTGCATCAGGACACTCTGCAGAGAAGATGCACTTCAGTAGGAAAGTATACCAGTGTAATGGCTCTCTTATTTCCCCAAGAATATCTCAAGATAGCAGAGAGAGGTGTAGGTAGGGCTTGGGTTTTCTGCCTTAACCAAATTCTGATAAATATAAAAATAGGAAGTTACAGAGCAACAGCAGTAGTTGAATCCAAGTTAATTTACAATAGGTCTTTTTTGTTAACTAAATAAACTAGATTGAACTTCTTTGGTCTTTCCCTAGAAGGCAGGTTTTCCAGATCTCAAATAATTCTTGTAGCGCTTTTCTGAGTTCTCTCCAGTATTTCCAATGTCTTTTTAAAAGCACACCTGCCTGGCCTGGACACAGTATTCCAGTATAGTCTCACCAATACCGCCTACAGAGGCAACAGGGCCTTCTTCCTCCTGCTCAATGTTCCTCTGTTAATAGATCCAAGGGTCACGTTAGTCCTTTTTGGCACATCACCATAATGAGAGGAAATGTTCAGTTGGGTATCAACAATGACCTCAAGTCCTTATCAGAGTCATTTCTTGCCTGCAAGTATATATTTTTAGTTTTATGACCTTGCATTTGACTGTATTAAAACGCATGTTTGATTATTCCCCAGTTTACCAAGCGATCCAGATTACTCTGTACCAGGGACCTGTCCTTGTCATTATTTACCATCCAGCAGTCTGTGCCATCTGCAAACTTTATTAGCATTGATTTTATATTTTCTTGTTAGAGCATTGATAAAATTATTGAACAGAGCTGGAAAAGGGCTACAGAAACTCCCTAAAAGTGAGGGGGCCACCGGCACCTGAAACGTGACCGCGCCCCCTGTTCCCCCAAGGCCCCGCTCCCCACTCGCTCCTCTCCGCCCCCTCCTCCCTGTTGCTCGCCTTTACGACTGGTAAAAAGGGCTATGCTCTCTCACTTTTAGAAGCGGTGGGGCCAAAGCCAGCTGGCCCCCCTCGTTCCAGCTCGCCTGGAGCTGGGCTAAGAACCAGTTGTGACGAAGTGGGGGATTTTCTTGTTTTTTCCTTGTTTTCCAATGGTTTGCATGCAGAGGGGGTGGGACTCAGTTTCCCTGGGTGTTACCGGTTTAACAAGGTGAGGGGAGAGGGAGTTTGTTGTTACACAGGACCGGAGAGGGAACTTGGGACCCCAGCCAATGGCCTGGAGGAGGGACACCCCAGCGACTGGTGACCTGATGACCCGGAGACCCAGCAGCCGGTTCTGGCCAGTGGGAGGACAATGGGCTGCGAAGAGAGGACCCCATGACCTAACCAGCCGGTTCCAGCCAGAGGGGGCCAGAGGACAGGAGGCCGAGGGGACACTGTTTACCTGGAGAGAAGACAATGGACAGAGGCAGGGCCTGGGGCCGGTGATCTCAGATGCCCAGCGGGGAAGCAGGGTGGCTCTGGGCTGGAGAGGGGGAGCAGGCAGAGCCCACCTGTATGCAGGGAGAGACTTGGATGTGCTGTGCTGAGGGAGGCCAGGCCTGAGGGTCAGAGAATTTCCTGTGCTGTGTTCAACGCTCAATAAACCCTCCTGTTTTATGCTGACTGAGAGTCACTCCGGTCTAGAGAACAGGGTTGCATCAACCCCTTCAGGGGGTGGAGGCCCCGGGGGTCCAGAGCGAGTGGACTCCCTGAGGGGTCCCACAGCGAGAGACAGACGTGCTAAGGCTCAGAGAGGTGCGGCTCCAGGAGGTGGAGGAGCCTGACTCCGAGAGAGAGTGGACCCCCGAGAAGGGCTGTCTCACTGAAAGGGGCACCCCCCATGGACCGCATGGGGCCAAGAGTGGGCACGATCTGTGAGTCCGTGACACCAGTCCCTAGAGGATCTCACTAGAAATACCCTCCCAGTTACAGACTCACCTTTTACAAGAATAATTTGAGATCTATCAGTTACGTAGTTTTAATCAAGTCAACATGTACCATATCTATTTCATATAGTGCTGGTGTTTTAACGACAATGCTACTGGTATTGCTGTTACCATTAAATGAGAATGGTACTAAATCAAACAACTTATATTTTGCAACACAGCAAATTTTCTCAGACTGCTAATCTGTCAGAACAATATGAAATGAAATGAGACCTATTTTCTATTAAACCCTATTAACTGGGATTAATTATATTCCCATCCTTTAACTCTTTATGGATGAAGTCCTGTGTATCAGCTGTCCCACGGCTTTCCCCAGGATGGATGTCTAACTAACCAGCCTAGTTATCTGAGCGATCCTGTTTGTTCTTTTTAAAATACTGATCCAGAGGATCGGGAAAAAAAACAAATGTAACCGGGGTAGGCAACCTATGGCACACGTGCCGAAGGCGGCACGCAAGCTGATTTTCAGTGGCACTCACACTGCCCAGGTCCTGGCCACCGGTCGGGGGGGCTCTGCATTTTAATTTAATTTTAAATGAAGCTTCTTAAACATTTTAAAAACCTTATTTACTTTACATACAATAGTTGAGTTATATATTATAGACTTATAGAAAGAGACCTTCTAAAAACATTAAAATGTATTACTGGCACGCGAAACCTTAAATTAGAGTGAATAAATGAAGGGTACGTCTACACTACGGGATTACTCCGAATTTACGGAATTCGATTTTTTGCAACCGATTGTATAAATTCGATTGCACGCGGCCACAGTAAGCGGATTAATTCGGCGGTGCGCGTCCATGTACTGAGACTAGCGTCGAATTCCGGAGCGTTGCACTGTGGGTAGTTATCCCATAGCTATCCCAGAGTTCCCACAGTCCCCCCCGCCCATTGGAATTCTGGGTCGAGATCCCAATGCCTGATGGGACAAAAAACATTGTCACGGGCGGTTCTGGGAACATGCTCCCCCTCCCTCCGTGAAAGCAACGGCAGACAACCGTTTCGCGCCTTTTTTCCTGGGTGAACTGTGCAGACGCCATACCTCGGCAAGCATGGAGCCCGCTCAGCTCAAGACAGCAGTCATGAACATTGTAAACACCTCGCGCATTATCGTGCAGTTTATGCTGAACCAGGACCAGAAAAACCAGGCGAGGAGGAGGCGGCTACGGCAGCGCGGCGACGAGAGTGATGAGGACATGGACATGGACAGAGAATTGTCTCGCGCCACGGGCCCCGGCGCTTTGGAGATCATGTTGTTAATGGGGCAGCTTCTCGCTGTGGAACGCCGATTCTGGGCCCGGGAAACAAGCACAGACTGGTGGGACCGCATAGTGTTGCAGGTGTGGGACGATTCCCAGTGGCTGCGAAACTTTCGCATGCGTAAGGGCACTTTCCTGGAACTTTGTGACTTGCTTTCCCCTGCCCTGACGCGCCAGAACACCAAGATGAGAGCAGCCCTCACAGTTGAGAAGCGAGTGGCGATAGCCCTGTGGAAGCTTGCAACACCGGACAGCTACCGGTCAGTCGGTAATCAGTTCGGAGTGGGAAAATCTACCGTGGGGGCTGCTGTGATGCAAGTAGCCAAAGCAATCGCTGAGCTGCTGCTACCAAAGGTAGTGACTCTGGGAAATGTGCAGCTCATAGTGGATGGCTTTGCTGCAATGGGATTCCCTAACTGTGGTGGGGCGATAGATGGAACCCATATCCCGATCTTGGCACCGGAGCACCAGGGCAGCCAGTACATAAACCGCAAGGGGTACTTTTCAATGGTGCTGCAAGCAATGGTGGATCACAAGGGACGTTTCACCAACATCAACGTGGGATGGCCGGGAAGGGTTCATGACGCTCGCGTCTTCAGGAACACTAGTCTGTTTAAACGGCTGCAGCAAGGCATTTACTTCCCAGACCGGAAAATAACCATTGGGGATGTTGAGATGCCTATCGTTATCCTTGGGGACCCAGCCTACCCCTTAATGCCATGGCTCATGAAGCCATACACAGGCAGCCTGGACAGTAGTCAGGAGCTGTTCAACTACAGGCTGAGCAAGTGCAGAATGGTGGTAGAATGTGCCTTTGGACGTTTAAAGGGTCGCTGGCGCTCGTTACTGACTCGCTCAGACCTCAGCCAAACCAACATTCCCATTGCTATTGCTGCTTGCTGTGTGCTCCACAATCTCTGTGAGAGTAAGGGGGAGACCTTTATGGCGGGGTGGGAGGCTGAGGCAAACCGCCTGGCCGCTGATTACGCGCAGCCAGACACCAGGGCGATTAGAAGAGCACACCGGGAAGCGGTGCGCATCAGAGAAGCTTTGAAAACAAGTTTCATTGCTGGCCAGGCTCCTGTGTGAAAGTTCTGTTTGTTTGTCCCTGATGAAAACCCGCCCCCTTGATTGACTCATTCCCTGTAAGCAACCCACCCTCCCCCCTTCGATCCCAGCTTGCTTTGAAAAAAATAAAGTCAGTATCGTTTAGAACTCATGCATTCTTTATTAACGGGTAATAAACATAGGGAGAGAACTGACAAGGTAGTCCGGGTGGGGTTTGGGAGGAGGATAGGAGGGAAGGAACAGGTCACTGAAAAAATTCAAAATAATGACAGCCTTTTGCTTGGGCTGTCCACTGGGGTGGAGTGGCAGGGTGCACGGAGCCCCCCCCCCCCCCCGCGTTCTTACACGTCTGGGTGAGGAGGCTATGGAACTTGGGGAGGGGGGAGGGCGGTTATACAGGGGCTGCAGCGGCACTCTGTGATCCTGCTGCTGCCGTTCCTGAAGCTCCACCAGACGCCGGAGCATGTCTGTTTGCTCACGCAGCAGCCCCAGCGTTGCATCCCGCCACTTCTCGTCTCGAGCGTCCCTTCTCTCCTCCCGTTGGTCCCTTCTCTCCTCCCGTTGGTCCCTCATGTCCTCACGTTGGTCCCTCTTGTCCTCACGATCACTGGCATCTTTCCTGAACTTTGAGACCGTGTCCTTCCATTCATTCAAATGAGCTCTCTCATCGCGGGTCGATTGCATTATTTCTGAGAACATGTCGTCTCGCGTGCGTTTCTTTCGCCGCCTTATCTGGGAGAGCCTTCGGGACGGAGGAGGGAGGCTTGAAAAATTTGCAGCTGCAGGAGGAGGGAAAAAAAGGGAGAGAAGTATGTAAAAAGATACATTTTATAGAACAATGCTTATACTCTTTCACGGTGAACAACACTATTCACATTACATAGCACATGTGATTTCAGTACAAGGTCGCATTTTGCATCTTATATTGAGTGCCTGCGGCTTTGGTGTTAGAGATCACAGACGCAGGGCCGGGCAACAGAATTCGGCTTGTATGCAGCCATGGTAAGCCATTGTCTTTCGGCTTCTGCATTAAATCAGCGCCCTCCTTTCCCATAGCAAGCAAAGCCCATTAAGTGCTGCGGTTTTCCTGTTACCGTGCAGCAGCAGAAAACAAAATAACACCCCCTCCACCACCACCACCACCACCCATCCAATTCTGTGGGATGATCGCTTTACCCCTCCCCCCACCGCGTGGCTGGTATCAGGGAAGACCCCTGCTAGCCAAACGCGAAAACCTCAGCGCCATTGTCCACCCACTCCCCCCCGCCCGCTTGGCTAACTGCAGGGAAGGATTTCTTTTCAGCTACAGGCAAACAGCCCAGTAGGAACGGGGCCACCTCTGTCCCCTTAATTACATTCCCGTATTTCAACCAGGTTACCCTGAACGATATCACTCTCCTGAGGATAACACAGCAAGATAAAGAACGGATGTTGCTTGAATGCCAGCAAACACCGGGACCATACGCTGCCAAGCTTTGTCATGCAATGATACCAGATTACTTGCTGCTAGCATGGCGTGGTCAAGTGTCCTACCATGGAGGACGGAATAAGGCTGCCCTGCCCAGAAACCTTCTGCAAAAGCTTTTGGAGTACCTCCAGGAGAGTTTCATGGAGATGTCCCTGGAGGATTTCCGCTCCATCCCCAGACACGTTAACAGACTTTTCCAGTAGCTGTACTGGCCGCGAATGCATCCCAAGTCCCCAGGGCAAATTAATCATTAAAAAATGCTTGTTTTAAACCATGTTTGATATTTAAAAAGGTACACTCACCAGAGGTCCCTTCCAGGGGGTCTGCGATACCGCCTTGGGAGGGTTCGGAGGGTACTTCAGTCAGGGTGAGAAAAAGATCCTGGCTGTTGGGGAGAACGGAGTGCTGTGTGCTCTCCGCAAGCTCGTCCTCGTCCTCCTCCTCCTCTTCCCCGTCCGCAGAATCCTCATGCATGGATGAGATTAACCCCTCCTCGGAATCCACGGTCAGGGGTGGGGTAGTGGTGGCGGCCCCCCCTAGAATTGCATGCAGCTCCTCGTAGAAGCGGCATGTCTGCGGCTCTGCCCCGGACCGTCCGTTTGCCTCCTTGGTTTTCTGGTAGGCTTGTCGGAGCTCCTTCACTTTAACACGGCACTGATATGAGTCCCTATTGTGGCCTCTCTCCATCATGCCCTTGGAGATCTTGTCAAAAGTTTTGGCATTTCGTCTCTTGGACCGTAGTTCTGCTAGCACTGAATCCTCTCCCCATATAGCGATCAGATCCAGTACCTCACGTGTGGTCCATGCTGGTGCTCTTTTTCGGTTCTCGGACTGCATGGTTACCTGTGCTGTTGAGCTCTGTGTGGTCACCTGTGCTCTCCACGCTGGGCTAACAGGAAATGAAATTCAAAAGTTCGCGGGGCTTTTCCTGTCCACCTGGCCAGAGCATCCGAGTTTAGATTGCTGTCCAGAGCGGTCACAATGGTGCACTGTGGGATAGCTCCCGGAGGCCAATACCATTGAATATCGTCCACACTAACCCTAATTCGAACCGGCAATATCGATATCAGCGCTACTCCCCTCATCGGAGAGGAGTACAGAAACCGATTTTAAGAGCCCTTTAAATCGAATTAAATGGCCTCGTTGTGTGGACGGGTGCAAGGTTAATTCGCTATAACGCTGCTAAATTCGAACTAAAATCGTAGTGTAGACCAGGCCGAAGACTTGGCACACCACTTCTGAAAGGTTGCCGAGCCCTGCTCTGGAACTTTACCAGTATTCCAACATTTATTAAAAATAAAATCAATAGTTTAGCCAATTTCTTTAAAAGTCAGATTATGCAGACCTGCTCATTTAAAAAGTTTCATCTTTAGTAGATGCTGTGTAACATCTTCCTTAGATGTTTCTTTGGAAAAGAAAGTGTCTGAATTATGATATAGATGCCCCATCCAGCTTGGTTCCAAATATGGAACAGGAATGTTTATTGAACACTTTTGCCTTGCTTGCATCATATTGACAATTTTGCCATCTGCATCTAGTAACAGTTCGATACCATTGCTAGGCCTCCTTCCCCCCCCCATTTATTCAAAAACTTTCATCTTGTTGACTTTAACTCTATTGGCCAGAGCTATTCATTGATTCTCTTTTCTTCTGATTTACCTCCCATTGTTCGTATTGGTTGCATTTTTGTGTGTGTTGCTTTCAAGACCTTTCTTAAGCAAGATTTTTTTTTTAAACTGAGTAGCCTTTTTGTGTCTAATAAGTGTAGGAATTTGGACACCAAGTAAAAAATTTTTTAAATGCCTTCCACTTTTTCTGTGTTTAATTTCTCCTCCCAATCACTTTTGCTCTTAATTATTTTTATCTTTGAAAAATTGCCCCTACTAGAGCCCCAAGTACATACATTACTGGTTAGAACTGTGTTCTGTAGATTCTTGCATTCCTCTGCCAAAAGAACTTGCGTTACACCACAAAATGGGAAACAGAAGCAGATTTTGATGGTGACGCAGGGAAGAGGCACTTAAGATCAGGCCAAGTAAAGTGTTTATAAAAGTTGCCTTTTGTTTGAAAGCGTGAGGTAATTCTCTGCCAATTAAAAATGGAGAAAACGCACACGGACTGTAGAGTTCTGCTTTTGTAATAGAGGCTTTGTCCCTGCTTTACCAGCCTGTACTGGAAGCAGCAGACACTGTGCATGCACACTCGTTCTTGAGCTCGCTAAAGGGAGAAATTGTCATTGCTGACCTCCAAAGCAGCACAGCTCCCTTTCAAAGGTGAAGAGGCACACCAAGATCTGGAAGAATAATTCCTCCTTCCTGTATTCCTGCCCCCAACAGTCCCTTGCCTAAGTGAAGCATACACAGGTTTTAGGTTTGGATCACCTGTTCCAATGAAGAGCCTTGATAGAACTCTGCATTTCAACATCATTCAGTGAGCAACCCCATTCCTCATCCCACAGATGAAGGAGACATGTCATTAACTAACTGCTTTGATAGGATAACTGAGAATCAAAGCGGAAATCTCATGCCAAAGGTCACAGAGGACGCTTATGGCAGTGCAGAGGACAGAAGCCAGATCTCAGGGACCACACCTACCCTAAAGAAGCTAGGCATCTTACTATGTTTTGGTTCCCCACATCTTTTAACACACCAGGTCTACACATAAGAATGTGCCCTGCTGCCAACCAATCATCAAATGCCTGAAATGAAATCCAGCAGCGATACCAATTCACTGTAGCTGAGTTCAGGAGTTGTCTACAACTCTTGAACAGAGTCAGTGCTGCAGTCTGGCCATCCCATTCTGGGGCAATGCGTATTTCCCTGCCCCCACCTAGAAGCTCACTTGGAGCTGGTCCTCAGAGATCACTGAGGCAGCTTGGACTTGCTCTTATTAGTTTGTGGTTGAAACCTGGAATCAAAAGCAATGCTTCATCTAGCAAACATCCTGAAGGACTGTCTCCTCCTATCCCCTCCTTCCCTCCACTCCCCAGGCAGAACAGCCCCACACCTCCCATAGCAATTGCAGCAGTAAACCCATTGATTGCTGGTTTCACTTGAGCTCTGATTCTGCTGTGTTATCACAGTTTTCATCACTTCACCAAAGCTACCTTGAAACTACTTTTCCTTGCTTGCTGAGCAAACAGCAAGAGTGAAGTGGTCAGTCTGACCTCTGCTTTGAGGAAAGGCTTAGGAAATAGTGCCAGTGCCCAGGAATCACACAAACTTTTTGAGCTCTTCTCCCAAACTTCCCTTTGGCTGTCAAATGCCTTTCAAAATCTCTCCATAATGCACTGCTTCAGGTTGTTGTGCTGGAAACTGCAGAAGTACCCAGCAGGCAGTGTAACTGCGGTTGTGTAATACAGTGCCAGTGTGGATGCACAGCACAACTGCAGCAGGACCAGCCTGGCTAAAGTGGACATACTGCACTTTTAGCACTTACACTGGTTCATTTCTAGGGCACAGATCCAGCCTGAAGTGGTAGAGTTGCGTTACATCCACTAGTCCATTGTGGCTCTCTTGCACATGTCTCAAATCTCAGAATGTAGACAGAGAGTCTGTAAGGTCAGGCTAATACTTACCCTCTTGATGGCTGGCTGACCACACAGCCACTTGTTCTTAAAACAGTTCCAGCTGCATCAGCCTTCTTAACTACTGGGATGGATTTGCCAACAGGAGCCTGTATTTGCTGTTCTTGGTGATCTTCATTGTCAATGATGGGGTGGGCATTTGAGCTTTCTCCAAATAGGAGGAGGTGAGTACACAGCACCCCAAATAGCATGCAGGGGAGTGCAAGCACCAGACCAGGAGGGAGAGACCATGCACACCTCATGGCAGAGGGAGTGAGCACCAATGCTAAAGCAGGTGGTGAGATCTTGCAGCAGATAACCTATGCTTGGAAGCCACCATTGACCTCTCTATGGAAAGGAGACTCTTACTCTTTTTTCCCCCAGTGTTTTGGTGAAGTGTCTGAAGTTTGACAGCAGCAAAACTAATAACCCTCCTGTTCTAACTGCAGCCTAATTGCAACCAGTCCTGTTCCCTTGGAATGAGGAATCTGGTTTTCAAAGGACGCCCAGCTGAGAAAGGCTTCAAATGGGATCTGATTAGCACATTAAAAACATATGTTCATATGGCAGTCAATTGTGTATCATCTGATACAATCCCCTTCCTCTCCTTTTTGTACACTGTGTTCTTCCAGCCGAGGCCCCCCGCCATAGCTATGTCTTCACTGGATTAGGAATCTTGGCATTTTCAGCAGTTTCACATGTTGTGGATGGTTTATCATTTAAGGATTTTCATACAAATTTTACAGTTTGAGTAGCTGAGTTTCTTTTATCAGGAATCCACCTGGTGCCCACAGAGTGCCCATTTTAAGTTTCCCAGGTGACAGAGCTCCCCACTTGGAGACAATTCCACATCCTGATACTTATCAGCATTAGACATCTTTTCTTGATAGTCCACCTATGTTTAAAGTGCCCTTACCTTCCTGTCCCTCCCCCCCAACTCTTAATCCTCCTGCCACTTCCATCCTGACTCAACAGCACAGCTCCACACACCCCACAACCACCCCCTTTCCAAAGGCCTCATCTGACATGGATGCTGCTGCCCTCCAAGCCTCTTGCATGCTTTCAGTTACTTATCACGCCAGAGCCGCACTGACTCCCTCCACATTATCGATTCCCCAGAGAAGCTTTCATGGCAGACCCAAAAGAAAGGCTGAATGTCAGTTAGTCTGGAAGTGTAGGCCAGAGCCTAGTGAGGGCAGCTAGTAGCAGCAGGATTCACACTGGGCAAGCATCCCATCTCACTTCATCACTGCTGGAAAACCCTTCTTCCTCCAGCATCTCCCCACCTTCCTCTCTCACCTAGGGAAAATAGTCAGTTCCCTCATGTTCTTTTTCCTAGGAACAAGCCAGTTTCTTAAGGGTTAATGCTATAATACTTTCCTGTTAACAAGTCACTGGGCCTGATTCTGATACCACTGACACCCCTGGGAATCAGGAGTAGGTGCATGGTACTTAATGGAGTTAAAATGATGCAAGTGAACTCCGAATCAAGACCTTTCTCTCTCTCCAGTGCCATTCATGACCAAATGCCGGGGAGAACAGGGAAAGGTGGTAACTCGCCGTTCTCTCATTTTCTAGATCAGCAAAGTAGACCAGTTGACCTCAGCTTGTGTCACAGCAGAGCCATCCAAATTAATTTCATGTAGAGTGCCTGGCCTCAGCAGTTGGGTGCTAATCCCTTGTGTGACATTTGCAACATTGCAGACACTTTGGTGCTCAGTCACACACCAGAGCGAAGCCCTAATTCATGATGAAGATAAGGCAAGGGAGACAGGGTACAACCAACGTCTTAGGCGGATGATAAAGAGGAGCAGATGCCAGAAAGGTCAGGTGCTCTGTAGTAGATATTTAATGGAGATGAATGTGGAGAACACAAAAGTCTGAGAATTTAGTTTAAATGACAAATCCGTATTAAAATGCCAAAATTCTACTGTATAGAAGAACATTTTGTTTCTGTCCAGCACCTTCTGGTGTCTGCTGCATCTGAAAGTATCCAGTTAGATCCTGGCAATAGAGGGACTGCAGAGAGAAGTGAAATAGCGGTTCTATATTCAGCAATTGCCATGCAGCAAAAGGTATTCAAATTGCTTTGAATAAGAAACACCATATAGTCCAGGACACCTAATCTTTCTGAACAGTGACAGGAGAACTTGATCAAGACACAGGTAGAGAAGAGCCCTGCTCCCCTAACAACCTTCCTAATCAAGGTGTCATGACTGAAATACAGGCCACATCTGGGAGTGGAAATTAAAAACAATCTTCTGATCCAGGCATGAGAAGTGTCATACAGTGTGCCATATGGATCTAGTAGAATAGCCCTCTTACCTAGATATGGCCCTCCAGTGATCGCCAAAGGCTCCTAAGCAAAGTAAACAGTCATGGGATAAGAGGGAAGCTTCCTTTCATGGATCAGTAAGTGGTTAAAAGATAGGAAAAAAAGGGTGGGACTAAAGGTCAGTTTCCACAATGGAAAGTAATTAATAGTGGGGTCCCCAAGGATCTGTACTGGGACCAGTGCTATTCAACATAAACAAATGATCTGGAAAAGGTAAACAGTGAGGTGGCAAAGTTTGCAGATAATACAAAATTACTCAAGATTGCAGTCAGCTTTGGACTTAACTAAGCCCTGGTCTACACTGGGGGGGAAGGGAGGAGGGCGGGAATCGATCTAAGTTACGCAACTTCAGCTACGTGAATAATGTAGCTGAAGTTCACGTACTTAGATTGACTTACTGTGGTGTCTTCACCGTGGTGAGTTGACTGCTGCCGCTCCCCCGTCGACTCTGCTTGTGCCTCTCGCGGCGCTGGAGTACAGGAGTCGACGGGAGAGCGCTCGGGGGGTTGATTTATCATGGCTAGACTAGACGCGATAAATCGATCCGTGCTGGATCAATCACTACCCACCGATCTGGCAGGTAGTGAAGACATATCCTAAGAGTTGCAAAGGGCTCTCACAAAACTGGGTGACTGGGCAACAAAATGGCAAATGAAATTCGATCTTGGTAAGTGCAAAGTAACGTACATTGAAAAACATGCCAACCATCTTACAAAATCATGGATTCTAAATTAGCTATTACCACTCAAAGAGGAGATCTTGGATCTCCTCTGTGGACAGTTCTCTGAAAACATCTGCTCAGAGTGCAGCAGCAGTCAAAAAAAGTTAATGTTAGGAACCATTAAGAAAGGGATAGATACAAGAAAATCTCACACTGCCACTATATAAATCCATGGCATGCCCACATCTTGAATACTGTGTGCAGTTCTAGTTTCCCCATCTTAAAAAAAGATATATTAGAACCAGCGCCGGCTCCAGGGTTTTTGCTGCCCCAGGCAGCAAAAAAAAAAAAAAAAAGCCGCGATTGCGATCTGCGGCGGCAATTCGGCGGGAGGTCCTTCGCTCCGAGCGGGAGTGAGGGACCCTCCGCCGAATTGCCGCCGAATAGCTGGACGTGCCGCCCCTCTCCCGAGTGGCCGCCCCAAGCACCTGCTTGTTCAGCTGGTGCCTGGAGCCGGCCCTGNCATTCTTATGTTCTTATATATTAGGAGTTTCCTTCTGAGAACAGAGCACTGAGGTCTTAAGATACAATAATCAAGGAAATCATATCTACCCAGTTAGGATGGAAAATCTAAACTGGTAAATAAATGTGTAGACAATGGATGATAAACATTTATGAGCAGATCACCATGTACTCTGCGATTTTGTGACTGCAGAATCCACTCCTTGCTACAGAATTGTGCTCCAAAATCTGAGGTTTCATTTAAAATAATTCAGTTGGCAGCACTTGTTTGTGATAAAAACCTTACAGATATGCTTCAGGTGTAGCTGCCACAATGCCGTCTCCTAAGGGCTTGTCTACACAGGGAAATTATACTGCTAGAGTTATATAGGGAGCTATACCAGTATAACTATAGGGGTATAATTATGCCAGTAAATTTCCCCATGTAGCCATGCCATGCATCTGCAGAAGGCATGAAACAAGCAGTTAATGAAGTATGAATTGTCTCATTGACTTCAATAGGGCATTGATGCCAAAACTACTTCATTGCTGATAATTTGAAGCAGAAACATCCAACTAATATGCTTATCCCATAATCCTCAACTGCCTCCACCACCTTCCTAGGTGTCAAAAATTATCTGCCCCCTGCCCAGTTTACCCTAGCTCCCGCTCCAGTCCCAGACAGCATCTACAATTAAGGTATTTTTTTAGTACAAAGGTGTGTGTGCGTGGAAAATTTAAAACTCGAGGGAAGTGTAAAAGTAAATTTAATATCAAACAACACTCTGACTACTTTACTGATTGGATTATTCATTAGCATGTTTAATCAATAAAATAGATAGATCTCCATTTTAAAAGAAGTATCTGAAAATGCCACAATATTTAACCTGCCATGGTAGAGTGCAGTGTTCGTGCTGTGCAATTGACCTGGAGTACACAAGGTTGTAGGACTCAAGTAATTTTTTTTTTTTAAATGAAGTATTTCAAGGGACAAATGCACAAAGAGGTGCATATTACCAAGATCTCCTTTCTGGTTAGCAAATGCTGTGAGGGCAGATTTGAGTTTGGTGGAGCCAGGTCATTTTTTAGATTACTGAACTAGAATTGAAGAGAAACATGCAGATACAGCCTTCAGAACAGTACCCAGGACTGCATGACTGCAAGCAGAAGTTGGTCCAATAAAACATATTACCTCACCCACCTTCCCTCTCCAAGCCATCTGTGAGCCAAGAGGATAGGAAAAGTTTTTAAGTTGCTGAAGCAGAAAAAAGTTCTGTTTTCACAACACTTTATGTGAATGAATTACCTTACATCTGCCTATTAAGCAGAGATGAGTTACAGCCATCCTGAAAGAGATATGGGTGTGAAAAACAGCAGATGGTTAACTGGGGTGGAAAAATACACAAATTGTTAGAGACACTGAAAATTCATTGTTGGTTATAAACAGCTGCTGTAAAACAGCTGGGGCTAAGAATGGGGTGCATACAGGCAATAGTGGCTGCGGTGTATCAGAGTACTGGGGGCTAGGTTAGCGGTGGCGCTTAGGGTTATGCCATGTTGACCTACATTTTAAGTATAGACCAGGCTTAAGTTTCTGCCTTTGGGCGTGTGCACTGCTGCCTCACTAGGTGTCTCAGATTCATAGATTCTAATGCCAGAAGGGACCATCATGATCATCTACTCTGACCGCCACATTGAGGCCACAGAACCTCACCCACCACTCCTGCAATAGTCCCATAACCTCTGGCTGAGTTACTGAAGCCAAATTATGATTTAAAGACTTAAAGTTACACAGAATTCACCATTTACACTAGTTTAAACCTGCAAGTGACCCATGCTGCAGAGGAGGGCAAAAAAGACAGGTGTCTGGTCACCTATCTCCCACATAAGCCCCAGAACAATTCACAAACCAGGGGAAGACAGGAGTTCAGCCATCTGAGTTGCAGGTGGGACCTGATCTGGTAGGCGTACTCAAAGGCTGCCCACTGGATTGGGTCCCATTCAAAATCTGGTGGTGGCATTAGCAGAAGCCCATCTTGTAACTTTTAGCTGAGTGGTTAGAAGCTTCACATGGGATATGAGAGACCCCTGTTCAATTCCCCCATCTGCTAGAGGAGGAGAAGGGAGACCCCTGTTCAAATTCTCCCTCTCAGGTTCATGCTCTAACCCCTGAGCTCTGGGATATTCCGATGTAGGGCTCCCTCAGTCTCTCCTATTGACTCTGCTCCACTGTGGATAAATAATTCAACCACCACCATTGGACTAGAAGTTATAAAAGGGGGGCACCACCACTACTTCTATCTCCTCCTCTGGCTGATTTGCGTGAAGCGAGGCAGGCACCTAACTCATACCCACAAGAAATAAATTAGGTGCCTAAGCTGCCTGACTGCAGGCAGCAGGTTCCATTCATGGATTGCTAAGTAGAGACAGGTGCCTCTCTGGAGCCTGGACTTAGGTGCCAGTTTCCAAGAGGGGACGGAACTTAGCACACAGCCCTGTTGTCAGCATCTCCCATTGGCTAGTTTATGTAGCACCCTGCCTAACATGCTGGCTTCTGTAGATCGCATTGTAATATGTCTATCTCTTCCCGTTCACTGTACTGGAGCATAGGCACCTAACTCAGACTTTATGGATTGTAGGGTTGTTCCTCTCATTTTCTAGGAACCTAAAAGCTAGGTTCCACAATGCTCAGCATTGCGATGCTTAAGTCCCTTTGTGGAACCAGCCCTTAATGTTTGTAAAGCATCATCTAAGTGCTATATATTATTACAGAGGTCATTCTGATTCCAAGCAAGGCATGAATGTTCCCCCAAGTAGGTACCGCTATAAAAATCCCATTTTTCACATATTGCTACATATGCGAAATATCCATCTCACAGACTAAAATTTTCCATGTCTGGTGGTGAATTTTGGGGGGATGTAGGGAAGATCTCCCCCCCCCACACACACACACTCTGGAAGTCCATTGCTGAGGCACAAGTAGAAGGTACCACTGGAGGAGGGATAGCTCAGTGGGTTGAGCATTGGCCTGCTAAACCCAGGGTTGTGAGTTCAATCCTTGAGGGGGCCACTTAGGGATATGGGGCAAAATCAGTACTTGGTCCTGCTAGTGAAGGCAGGGGGCTGGACTTGATGACCTTTCAGGGTCCCTTCTAGTTCTATGAGATAGGTATATCTCCATATATTATTATTATAGAAACTTGAAGGCTGTGATCCTAGTTTTCAGAAGTGACAAACTGAAGATTGTAAAGTAAATCGTGACGTGCAGCCACAGAGACTAAAGGGTCCAAAAGAGATGTGTCAAAATTGATCATAACTACCACAGCCCTAGTTACTTCATCTACCATCTCTAACAATGAGGGTGACTGCAGTCTACCTCTTGCATTAGCTCAACAGTGACAGTTTCATATCTACTCAATGTGCAGAGGAATTTTAGAATGCAGTATAAATAGCTAACCTTCCCGGACATTTCACCAGATGATCAAAGTCCCCCACAATTCCTGGGTTTTCTTGAAAGGACAGAGGGTCCAAAAAGACAGGAAGAGGAATCTGTTTTTAATATACAAAATGGTTTTTGCCTGGGAACAGTTACAATTAGGTTTCTTTCCTCTATTCACTGGTGCAAGGAAGGTACTTAAAAGGGAACAGAGAACCACACAGTCTCCCAAAACAAATTTTTGTGCACCAACTATGTCCGGCAGGGACTCTGTCATGGTGTGCAGTGATTTGGAAGGTGCCATCGCAGATGTATTTAATGAGATAGCATCTCCCCCCACTTTTGTAAATGTTTCATGGATTGTGTGCGCTATGCTGGACCTCCAATCTTACACCTCTGGGAAGTCAACGTTTAAAGCTTTACTTGCCAGACAGAGCTCTCAGAGCTAGTTGATAGTGTCCCTGTTACACTATGAGAGGGAGTGTAGAGTCTTTTCCCAGAGCCTGATTATTTTCAAGAAAATAGAAGCTGCATCACTGAATCTTTTAATACATACAAGAGTAATTAGGGTGCTGGCTGCAATGTCAAGCAGATGGCATTCATTTATAACATTTATGCATCTGTCTGTTTGAAAGATGAGAGACCACAAATACCTAGAATTACAGGAGAGATGCAGACATATTTTTCAATTTTATTCTTAATGGGAGAGCAATGGCATCTCAACTTATCACATCTTCCAGGGAAAACAGACAGGGACTATAGCAGTTATGGTATTAAACACTGCCACAGAGTTCGCTTGGCGTAGTGCTTTGCTCACTCCGTGGTGATGATATTCCTGATTCCAGCTACTTTTGCAGGGTCATCACTAGAACAATCAGCACTAACAGAAGGGGAAAATAATTGGAACTGAAGCATAGACCATAAGATGAGCAACAGTGTCAGGCTAGTACTGTATATCATTTGTAAAACAGGGTATTATAAATGGAGCTGGAACCAGGCAATATTAAGTAAAAATATGATTAAAGTATCTCTGATGGTTTTCCGGGAGAGCAAAAAAGTCAATTCAGGCATAAAACTCAATACCTTCCAAAAGAAGAAGAAAATAAAATCCACCAAGTGATCCTGAAATCAACTTTTCCTTTGGATAAATAGATCTGAAATAGTAGTACAGTTCACAGTGGCATAAAGTTCTCCGATTGCTTGTGTGCTTGAAAATATCTCATCAGTAAAAAAATACCAGAGAGCTGGGGGCAAAACCCTTTCTCTGAATTCTGTACATGGACAAATGCACATGGGATCGGCAGGCATCAGGTCATCGGATCCATGGGAAACCAGCAGTATTGCAGGGCTGTAGATCACAGGTCAGGGGATGAGGGGTAAGAAGAATAGTAAGGCCCATTTTCCTGTGATAAAGGAATGAGAAGTTAACTAAATGCGTCTCCAACTCTCAAGTGCATGCAACTGAGGGATGAAAAGGAGGCATAATTAAACAAACATTCTTGACCACCCCTCTCATATCCTAGTACAGTAGCATCCAAACTTCACCCCGCTGAGAACGGCATTGGCAACTTGCTGGGAGCCTGAAAGTTGCTTCCTCCTGATTTGAACACAGCAGATCACAGCTGCTTTAGCCTAAAACCAAAGCCGTGGCCTGTCGAGACTGCAAATGCGAGCATATAATGTGGCCAGTAGGTCAGCTCAAGATGGCACACTGCCTGCAGACACATGCAGTGTCTGTTCCTCTGTATTTGAAGTGAGGGCAAATTTGGGTCAGAATGACAGAGTCACATTTGTCCTGCACTTTGGGGGAGAAGTCCAGGAGGAAGAAAGGACTAAGACAGCCAAGAGCTATTCCTCCTCTCCACTCCCTTTCCCTAATGTGTGTATGTCAGGGGCGGGCAAAATTTTTGGCCCGAGGGCCACATTGGGGGAATAGAAATTGTATGGCGGGCCGTGAATGCTCACAAAATTGGGGTTGGGGTGTGGGAGGGGGTGCAGGCTCTGGGGTGGGGCTGGGGATGAGGAGTTTGGGGTGTAGGAGGGATCTCTGGACTGGGACCGAGGGGTTCGGAGGGCAGGAGGGGGATCAGGGCTGGGTCAGGGGGATGGGGAGCTCAGGGGGTGCAGGCTCTGAGCGGCGCTTACCTCAAGCGGCTCTTGGAAGCAGTGGCATGTCCCTGCTCCGGCACCTATGCGGAGGCACGGACAGGCGGCTCTGCACACTGCCCCATCTGCAGCCACCGCCCCTGCAGCTCCCACTGGAGCGTGTAGGAGCCGGAGAGGTGCCGAGCCGTGTGGTCCGGCCCCCAACCCAGCGCCCCGGCCAGAGTGGGGCCAAGCCGTGTGGTGTGGCTTGTGGACCGGCTTAAAACGGCTCACAGGCCGGATCCAGCACACGGGCTGTAGTTTGCCCACCCCTGGTGTACGTGTTAATTTGGGGCTGGGAAAAGGAAACAAAGTTTGAAGGCCATGAAACAATACAAGACAACACAAAGCAGCTCCAACAGCAGTGGGATGGCAGACAGCAACAATCCTCTGTGCGTCAGGTTTTAGAATGTTACAGAAAACTTAATAGCACCATATAGCTACTCGAGAAGCCATGGAAAACTGAAAGCTTAGTGAGGCTGTCAGGAGATAAGCAAGGTGAGGGAGAGAAGCAAGCAGAGAGAATAAGAGAGGTGAATACTTCTAAGATCTGCATCTGTAGGGCACCTAGGATTCAAGAAGAGACAGACCAGCCATACCTCTGCATCCAAGTTAATGGACACAATCTGCTTCATCAAAGAGACTGCTCTTCCCCAAGAAAAGCAGACCATAACAACCCTAATCTTCATTATGGAGGTGTGGGCCCATGAGGACTACAGGTCTGCAATCCAGGCTGCTCAGATCAATGTGGAGTACTGCATGCTGCATCTCCATCTAGGTTACTGATTAGGTTGGCTACAATCGTCTTCATTTAATACAAACTTGGTGTGGTCCTTGGCTAGGCAAAGAGTGGTGTCCCTAATTTACACACACAAATATAAGAGAAGCCTCTACTGGAATAAAGGGCTGTTTCTGGGCCAAACCCTCTCCTCAGAGATTGACGCAGAAAAGACTAACATGGGACAACTGACTGTTTCTATGAAGTTCAAAAAGAGCTGTTAGTCTCCCCAGCAATCCATCTAGACTTCCTTTTAAGAGGGTGAAGATGACTTGTTCCAGTCTGCTTCACAAAGCAGTAAGATACTCAACAACTGTGCTTGGGAGCATAAACAGATGCTTGTCACTGAAGCCACTTACCCTGGCATCATATTCAAGGACAAAAGGGGGGAAGTCAATCTGTTCTGGGGGTATGGCTGTGAACAATTGCTGAAGGTTTTCCACATAGTGGATTTTGTCCTTTAGCCCTGAGACGGTAAAGGTTGTGAAAAACCACGTTGAGACCTAAACATAGAAAAGAAAAAAAAAAGAATTAAACCGATGCCATTTCTGAGTCTTCAAGTTCAACATATTATTCCGTACTCGTATAAACCAATCAAGCTTCAGCACTGTAACTGCGAGCACACAACAATAAAGAATACTCCATCTCAATTGCTAGTCTAGCAAGCTGTTACTTGCACTACAGAGTAGTGCTTCAAACTCCAGACTGACATTTTTCTTAATTCTACACCCCCGTATTGCTGCACGGAATTGGTGTCTATTTACTCCTTCCCAGTCTGCTATTTCCAAAACTCTGCACTTCCAGATTAGTCAGATCAATCTCTTTCCTTGCCTTGGTTTTAATGCCTGTTAGCACCAGTTTTCCTAGGGCAATTTAGAAAAAAAAAAGTGACCTTCAGTTGTCCCAAGACCCCACTGATAGATACATCCTCTCTGTTCTGGGTATTTGTTTCCCTCTTTCCTATACACTACATCTGCTCAAATGGCATCAGACCCGACTCACATCTGCTGCCCAAAACCTGTAAGTCTTAATTTTAGGTCCTAACCTTGACTCTCCTTCAGATCTTTTTGTAACAGGACACAATGTAGAGCAGCTAACTCAGCTTTGTCCTCCCCATGTAAATCAGATAGGGAATTACCAGCCAGGTGTTGTTTTGTTAATGCCTATTAGTGTGGGCAACTGGTCTACATATATTGAAATGAAATCTGGGAGGAGAAGAGGATGATCTCAAACCACATTTTTAGGGCAGAATGTAAAACTGGCTTCAATCAATCTTCCCACTCGGACACCACAGCACATCCCATTCTTCCAACACATACAGTAAGTCCAGTCCCTGTTGACTGGAGGAGACAGATCTGTGTGTATGTACACTACTGAATACGGTAATTTGTTAGTGGTAAAAAATTCCCCGTGTCTCAAACTTTTAGTCCAGAGGCTATTTCGTCCCTCACTTTGCAATATCTCAGCCATTCCACTTGCTCACCTATGTATTGAATATAAAGCATAATTCCCTCTGGACTACAAAACCCACATAGTAACTATCTTTAGAATATATAAGTCAGGGTTACCAATGTGGCAAATGCAGTTTGTTATATGCAGTTACAAGGGGAAATGATGTGAAGGCACACGGAATAGAACAAATTTGGGAGCAATTGAAAGCTTTGCATTTAGAGAAGAGAGCAACTTCTAAGGAGAGTTGGAAGGTGCTAATGCAAACAAACTTATTGCAGGCCCTGGACTGTTTTCAGATGTGTTGGGAGTGTGTGGGGGGTGGGGAGGAGGAGATGAGGGGGAGGAGAGAGAGAAGCCTGAAAATGGTTTTCTTTTCAAATTTTGTTTGTTGAACTATAGCACAGTTTCCTTTTCGTTTACTGCACTGGCATCCAGCATGTCAACAGAAACATATAGGTGCTGGCATGAGAGAGTTTGTATATTGCTGCTGCAATTTACGGAATGGAAAAATTCTGACAGAATGGTGGATTAAAAATAAAGAGATATTTTGTTTGTAAAGGTCAGTCCCAAACAGATCATCTTTAGTTTAAGCTCAACATTTGAGCTGAAGGAAGCAAATAGCGTCCTTGAAAAGTACAGTGTCCCCATCCTTAAACAGTACAACCAGATTGGGAGGTTGAGTGTGTGAGCGCGCGTGCGATGTAGTGGGAGGGAGAAGCAATTGGAATGAGCAGTGTTTTAAGACTGATATTTTATGATGTACCAAGGCTAGAATCAGAGGGTATACACTACTAGAAAGCAGAGATGACCAGTTTTCCCACTGACATTCAGATTTGCTATTAGTTCTGATGGTGAGAGACCTCTGACCCTAAAACTGTCACTTGATCCCTCACTCTAGCCAAGTGTTATTGTCACTGGTCTGAATATAGCAGATTTCAAATCTTGCACCACAGTAATTTTCACTCCCTGACAACAGGAGAGGATGGAGCATCGAAACAATGAAGTTAAGTTCACAACAGACATTCAATATGCAGAAGCATAATTGATTACACGTAATGCAATGGTAGCAATAAAATGTTATCCAGGAATACAGTATTTGGGGGGGGGGGGGGGGGAAGATAAATAAAGGAGTTCTCTCTCCAGTGCGGTCACCTTCCAGCAGCACCAGACTCCTGCGCAGACCATGGAATGCTCACATCAGAGCAGGAATAAAGACAAGCCAGGATTAGCTGCCTTTTTGTGTACAATGGATTACTCAGCATTAGCCACTCACACCTTGCTTCAATTACCCTCTGTTTTGGGGATCACTGCTGTGCTCTCACCTCTGCAGATTTAGAGCAACATGTTCTATAAAAAGCCACTAGCCTTAGAATGCACATTAAAACAGCTTCTCTTCTCAAATAAAACAAAGAATGTTGGTTGGCAGCATAAACTATGTTCATGGCCCCTACAAAACAAGCACAGCTCTGGTCCGCCAAGAGCATCATAAAAATCTCTAGAGCCCAGCAGGCCCAGAAATAGTGTACAGAAATACAACAGATGGAAGCCATCAAGCATGCCAGGATTCAGTACAGCAATAACATGGATTATTTACGTTACAGATTTAAGAACTGAAATACAATGGAGAGACGTGTAAGAGGAGGGCACTGGGGGATGGTGGAAAGCTTACAAGCAAAGAGCTCCTGTTCTTGCGCTTGAGAAATACAGGGTCCTACCCTAGGAACACTGAAAAGCAAAGCAGAGAGAAACATGCACTTCTGAAGACATCTAAGCAATTTAGATCTTAGGGGACTCTCCTGGCTCAGAGACTGCAAGACATGGCAGCCCTGAAGTGTTCATGTGAGTCAAGCAATCTCCTACTGGCCACTTCCAATTGTGTGTCTCATCTCACACTCCATAAGGAGATACATTCTCCTTCAATAGCCAGCAGCAGGCCCCATGAGCTCTCTCTTGTAAACAAATGCTCTCCTTACAGGAGTAAAGTTGGGGAGGGATAAGGAGATTGGGTAGAAGACAATGGAGAGAAATAAAAACAGATTACAGTTTGAAGCAACCACCCCAAGAGAAACATTTAAGTCAGACAAGAAGCCCAGAAGATAAGATTAAGGCCAGTGAAAGAGCAGTGTCATTCTAATGACACCTTCCGCTTGGAGGAATGGCATTTACAGGCTCCAGAGGGAACTTTACCCAGCTATCTTCAGGTGCATAGCAGGTTGCCTGGATGAAGGGCCTGAAGGCTGGGGTTCCTTGGAGGTCCAGCATAAGAAAAAGTAAAGGGAAAATTGGTAAAGCTATTGGCAATAAAATGATTAGCATTCCTTTAACATATATCCATGAGAACAGAATCTCCAGAGTTCTTGGGACACCAGATTTGAAGCCTCTAGCAAATTCAGCCTTGGCTCTTCTCCATTGTTTTCTCCCTGTTCTCTTTACCTCAGCCCAACTTTACTCCTGTAAGAAGTGGTGTTGGGCTGGTAATTCAATAGGGGGCATTTTCCCTCCAAGTCAGTACAGATTGAAAACCTCTGCACGACATTGTGGGCACAGTGCTGCTGGAGGTATTGTCTTTTGCATGACCTGCAAAACCGAGGCTCTGATTATCATTAAAGATCCCACATTTTTTCCTTACAGCAATGTCTCTCAACCTTTTCTGGCTGGTGGCCCCTTATTCAAAGGAAAAATTGTCACTGCTGTTTCACATTTACTAGAGAGTACCAATGATAACAATAAGTCTATATAATAATATCAACTAACTCTTTATATGGCACTTTTCATCTGTAGATCTCAAAGCACTTCACAATTATTATTTATTATTACTGTGTGTGAGATTTGAGAGGTTGACTGAGAATAATTTGACTTTTATAGGTAAGGGAGCAAGGGAGTGAGATTTTCTCTTTTAGATTGTAACAAAACTTTCACTGCCTTGGGGCCCTGGATTGTCTTTTGTGCCCTCTCCCTTTGGAGTTTGTGATCCAATTGTTGAGAAACCCTGCCTTAGAATACTAGCTTGCTCCAATTCCATCTTTGTTTAATTCCATTTTACCTCCCTGTGTTTCCTCTGCAGTTTCACTTTTATACAGCATTTCCCACTTTTTGTCCTGAATTGTTGTGTGTCGCTGTATTCCATCCCAGGGGTAGCTAAGTGATTTCTGTTTGTTCTTTAGTTTGGTGAGTCTGCAAAGCTCTATCAGATGGAAGGCATTTGAGAAATACAAGTTACTAGGTCTCAGTTTACGAGAGTACACGTTTCACGTTAAGCGAGTCTATGAGGCTGACCTGGTCAATCTTACTCTGGCTGAAAGGCCCCTAAAGTAGCACAACTGCATTCTGGAATTTGAAGCAAAGGAGGACACTTGGCTTTTTTCTCTGCATGCTAATCCCCAGTATGTTCTTCCTGCTTGTAGCTATTTCAGAACTCTGCTGCAGTCTCTGACAAGAAACCTAAAGACTTGGGCAGGCTTTTATTTACTTCACAAGCAAGATCTGTGCAGGGCTCTCTCTACTTGGAACCTCTAGATTTTTTTTTTTGTTCTACACGTAAATTCTGATAGCTCTGAAAGGGAAAGAGGATTACAGGCCACCACAACATTCA
The DNA here is from genome assembly GCA_003942145.1 of Platysternon megacephalum. Lineage (NCBI taxonomy): Eukaryota > Metazoa > Chordata > Testudines > Platysternidae > Platysternon > Platysternon megacephalum. Next base: position 2,193,160 of record QXTE01000145.1, read on the forward strand.
CTTCCTTGACGACAGTCTACCACACTGTGCTACAAAGTCAAGAGACCGCCTTGGCAACCTTCTCCTGGTGCTGGCCAAGATGGCCAGCCATCTATCCAGGAGGAGGAAGCTGAACGGGAGGGGGTGCTCTGTGGCAGTGCTCTGTGGCAGTGGGGTCTATTTCTGTTCCTTTATCCAATCATGCCTCCAAGCAGTTTTCCTCTGGGTGGTGTCCACTGACTCCTTACATGCCTTTGAGGAGCAGTGGATGCTGTCTAGGACACACTGTTCGATGTCCCCCCCCCCCCTGGATTTTTGACCCCTTTCCCGATCCTGTTTTTCCTTTTTCATTGTCCTCAAATCACTAGTAACTTGGACTCAATAGTTCCACTCCCTTAGCTGAGGGGGCGGGGGCAGGTCTACACCCACCCTTCCTGGTACTACTAATATACCGCTACCTCAATATAACGCCACCCGACATAACACAGATTCGGATATAATGCGGTAAAGCAGTGCTCCGGGGGGGCGGGGCTGCGCACTCCGGTGGATCANCAGCGCTACCTCAATATAACGCCACCCGACATAACACAGATTCGGATATAACGCGGTAAAGCAGTGCTCTGGGGGGGCGGGGCTGCGCACTCCGGTGGATCAAAGCAAGTTCAATATAACACAGTTTCACCTATAACACAGTAAGATTTTTTGGCTCCTGAGGACAGCGTTATATTGAGGTAGAGGTGTAGTACATATCTTCCAACTTCTGCCTCATGGCAGAAGTCCTACAGACAACAGCCTCCTTTACTACACAACCCTGATTCATCCCTAGAGCAGGTCCATCCTGTGTAGTGATTGAGGCAGGGGTCCTGTGGGAAAAATAGTATGTGATCATGTAATTAAACATGGCATAATGCATATGCACAGGAGGATTTCCTAACTTTTAAGTACTTGACTTAGCAACCTTAATAATGGTCTTTTAATAGTTTTTTGTGTGCGTGTAATTTTCTAGTTTTTTTTAAAAAGCAATCTGAAAAAATTGAATTCCATCATGTGGAACTATACTCAAACTGACATGGTTCATCAGCAGCTTGCACCCTTTACATGAACTGCTCAGAGTTCTGCCACTTGACCTAATAGAGCAACTTATAGCAATAGTAGGACCAGCACTAGAAGGGGAATGAGACACTTTGCCCGGAGAGTTCATACATGACAGAGTAATGGTGAGACTCAGATCTTGCGTTCCATTACAGGCTTGGGCAGGAAGTGTGCTGTAATATAGTGGTTCTCAACCAGGGGTCTGGGGCCCCCCGGGAGGCTGCGAGCAGGTTTCAGGGGGTCTGCCAAGCACGGCCAGAGTTAGAGTCGCTAGTGCCCAAGGCAGAAAGGCAAAGCCCCGCAGTGCAAGACTGCAGCCCAGAGCCCTGAGCCCCACCACCCAGGGCTAAAGCCAAAGCCTGAGCAACTTAGCTTTGCAGTGCCCCTTGTGGCATGGGGCCCCAGGCAACTGCCCTGCCTGCTACCCCCTAACGCCGGCCAGTTGTTGTGGCACAGCTGGGCCAGGGAATTTTTATACCATGTTGGTTAAGGCCTCAGAAAGAAAAAGGTTGAGAACCCCTGCATGGTCACAGACCCCTCTGCCTGTTGACCTGAAGCATGACCCCTTTTGTCCTATTCCCTCCAATTTATTTCAGTCCTGTCTCTTTGCCACCCCCTGGTTCTTCATCCCAGTCCTGTTTTCTTCCCCTCAGGCTACTCATATCAGTCCCAGTCTCCTTGCCCCAACAAATCTTAGACTCACCCCATTGGACTCTACATTTCAGTCCCAGTGTCACCAAGCCCTGAACTCCTTGTCCTCAGTTTCCTTTGCCCCACCATTCCCAACTCCCCCACCCAAAAAGCACTTCATCTGTTTTATCCCCACAACCCTGGCCTCCACTCAACCCACCACCCACTGTGGCTCCCAGCCCCAATCCGCTGTCCCCAAACTCCTCCTCCAATCTCAGCATCCCTCTCCCTCACCCGATTCCTTGACCTAATCTCTTTGCCCAGCCAATCCCAGTTTTCCCTCTGCACCACACATCGTCATCAGATCTGTCTCCCCTTTGCACTCACCTCCTTCCTCTGCCTCACTAGTTCTTAGTCTCAGTCTGTCTCCTTGCCCAGTCAGTCACTGCTTCTCCTCTCCTGCTTCTCTTCTAGGCTGCCAGTCCCAGTCTCCACCTCCCTGCGCTTAGGCTTCTTGTCCCTATCTACTCGCACCAGTCCAGCTCTGGTTCCCCCTGCATTTGATTCAGGCAGCCTCTTCCTCCATGTGGCTTAGGCCCAGCAAGGCTCATTGAAAGCACAGGAAACAGAATCATGGCTCTCTGTTCAGATGCCTGGAACCAGAATAGCCTGCTGTAGCCCAAAGCTGCAACTGCAGGGAGAATGCCCAGTGTGGACAGACACTTTAGGGAATTTAGCTGCTAAAAATCTAACGAATCTAACTGAGCATGTTAAACTTCACATTTCCAAAGGCCTATGTGGCCAAATTTTCACAGGGACAGCAAAGGCCACCTCCCTGCTCAATTTCAATCCCTGTTCCAAAGCATAAACTTGCCCGAACTTTTAAAAGAAAAGGTAATCAGAAGTTTTAAATATGGGCAAAACAATAGATTTTTCAAACCTCATTCTCAAACAGTTGAACCATTTTGGGTGAAATTAAAAAACAAAAAAACAAAACACAAACAAACCCCAAAACCAAACAAACAAACAAAACACCCAACAAGTCATGAGGCAGACACTGGGCATGGAAAATTTCATCCCAAATGATTTAAGTTTGGCAAAGTTATAAGCAACTGGAAACGGGTTTTTAAAAGGGAAGTATCAGGCAACCTTAGTAGGAGGCAGCACTATCAGCCCCTCCTATCATAAAACGAGCAGATTAGTCAGCCAGTTTTATTTTTAACATAGATGTCAGGGACGCAGGGACTACAGGTCCAAACATGCAATGCTGCAACTTAATCTGACTGGAATGCTGATGGGATCAAGATGGGACAATGCATACTGGGACATAGTCTGCTCTGGGCACATCTTCATATTAAAAGACAGGGCACTCGTAGGCCACAGACTGACCATGTCTGCTATAAACCCTAAATCTAAATTTTCATACTGTTCTTAACAGCTGAATATCTGAGTGCTGTCTTGACTGTTGTAGGAAATGGCAACCTATTCAGGATTCACAGACTAAACCATTAATTAGCACAAGCTATGGAATTAACCACCTACCACAACCTTCTGGTCAGCAGGCATCGCCATTGGCCCAATACGCTTTGTGTTACCCAAGTAAGGAAAAACACAACACTACAAAACCTCAGAGGTTTCAGAATGTTCACTAAGTGATGATCAGAAGGCGGACTATACATGCAATTTGTGGTACCGAAGGGAGGCTATTTCAAAAAGCTGTTCTTTGGGATGGACAACTACCCAAATGGATGAGGGAAGAGAAGGGCTGATGGCTACACTGGTATGGAATCGATACGTTCATTCTAGTACAGTACTTGACAAGTGTAAAGAACTATATAAATGGTGGTGGTATTAATAAATTGAAATCAAGGAACCACCACAGTTGTTTGGCCAACTCATAACCTCAGAACAATCACCTACATTCCTCTACCATGTTTCAGCTTATTGAAATTGCAGGGAGGCACCCAAGCAGAATAAAAAACATTTGCAATGGAATCTGGCCTGGACCTTGGGGACCATACTCCTACTCTTACTCCTATCTTACATAACGTGACACAGGCTCTCTAATGAAGATGGCAGGTCAGGTCCTTAGTCTGACATCTAATTCGAAAGTGCCAGCATGTAAGATGTTAGTTAGGGCCACTGCTGCCACTTTGGTGTCTTCCAAGCATAATACCCTGATTACTGTTTTGATCCACAGTTGAAACAAAGGAAGAGAAGCAGCACCACCTTCTGGTCGCCTCTAGAGACCATAGAGTAAAGCAGTAACACGTCCTTTTGAAGAGGTTAGAAAAATCCACAGGAAATAAAATGTTGAAGCCTTGCTTAGACCTCCCCCAAAGGAATTCTTCTTCCCTTTTCCACCTTATTATTTTATATTACAATCTAGGATCCTGACTGAGCCCATTGCTAGCTTATCACTGCTACTCAGTTTCTTGGAAAAGATCAGGATACAGACAGTGGGAGACTCATCTACAGGTTAATGGGTTTGAATCTGACCCAGGCAAGCAAATATGAAGGCTATTTGGTGGCCTATGTGAAATTAATTGTTAGGTCTCTATCAGCTGTGTTGTGTGCTCCTGGGCTGACCTAAGGCCAACAAGAGGGGAGGCAGGCCGTCTCAGCGGAGGTCAAATAATGGCATGGAAATCAAGTTCTCCCCCTTTGCCTCTTGAATACCCACATCAGATCAGGTCTGAGGCACACTGGCAATGAGGTGCACGTGTTTGAAGCCTGCACTGACACTGCTTTTGTACCATAACTGTCCTTGGGAGTAAAAAATGCCCATGTGGTGAACCACAAAGAGAAAAAGATTCAGGTTACTGGGTTCACACAGCTGAATGTCACATTTTAAGCCAGAGAGCAGGAGAAAGGACTAATGCCTCTTTTCTTTGAATTAAATGTGGTCTCAAAGCTTTAATTTTGTTAGAGGACACCGCACAGACATGTACCCCAACCAACTGTGACACTGATCAGCTTCATTCTCAGCCTTTCAAGACAACTATTCCAGTTTATCAAAGTAGGACCTCTGCTATAACAGCTAACGTCTGCCTCCATTCAGTACCTTAATAATGAGGCTCTGTGCCATTGCTCATTCACGTGCAATGACCAGCAATGCAACGTGGGTTAATAGCAACCTGAGAGATGAAGCGTCACTGCAGGTCAGAGCACACAAAGTAAAATGGGAAGTGAGCAGTAGTGGTGCACAGAGGCCAAGCACAGAGGCTCATCATTAAGGTAGGAAGGGAAAGGCTAGTGTACCAGCCAGAAATAACAGTACCCAAATGTGAACTAGCTCTTGGAAAACACTTATCTAGCAGACACGACCTAGTGTTTTGAAGTCTCTCTCTCTCTCATGACTTCTCCCCTTATACTACAATTTTATGCCCTATTTTATTTCAGAAGTCTGCATTCTCGACCTTTGGTACAGTATACTTCACCTTTGAGCGAAATGTTGGGTGGACGAAGTACACTGCCTTCAAATTTCTCTTGTACCTGGTTTAAAGAAGAAAATGACGCTTGTTTAAAAAAAAAAAAGTAATGAGCTCATCCTATTAAATTCAGCCAAAAACACAGCTTAAAGTGTTTGGAGATGTTTGCCCACTTGTGCACAAGTGTTTGTGGTGCTAACCCTGACCCACAACATTCAAATCCAGGTCAAAGGGCAGCTGCCCTAATAATAAGCGAGGCAAAGGAAGCGAAAAGTTTCCCTGCCTCTCTAGATAAATCCTATCAGATCCTCCAGTCCAAAGAGGGTTACACATTAGTTATACCTGTTAGTGCTGTCTATATGTCTCCTCCAGCAAAATGGATGGAGCACCCCAGTAGACAATACTGTCTTTTGGAAACACAACCTTTAGAGGCAGATGGAATGAGCTCACAAAATATATGGGCACAAACACGCCTGCCTTCGTTATTGATCGATATGCCACAGGCAGGGATTGCAGAGACCAGTATATGACAAGCATGCAAGAACTAGAATTAATCTCCTGTTGAACTGAGGCACTCACAAGTTACAATAAGCATTACAGAAATGCCTAGAAATTTGTTTAAATGGTTTGATTCAGAGCAGGAAAGGAAACAGGCCTAATCGCTACTGGTTTTGTTAGACACCTGGGTCTATTGGCCCCTGGGAAATTCTTCCCAGCAATCCTTTAGCTATGGAAGCAAGCTGGATAAAAGGTCTGTCTTAAAGGCCTGTATGGGGAGAGGAGCAGAGGAGAAGGGTTTCTCTTCCTACTCATGACACTCACTTGATGTCGACGACGTCATACAGTTTCTTCAGGAAGTCGGAGTCCAGGTGATTGTAATCACTAGTGAGCGTGTGGAAGTATACTATGACATACTCCTTCACTGCAATATGGTCCATGACATGGATGAAGTACAAGAGTGCCTGAGGTGGGGAGACATTTATATTTTCAGCAGAAATATCTGTCTCAGTCCCATTCTGTGCTAACAGATTTCCTTCTAACACTAATATTATTCAGACCAAAAGCCTTAAGACAAGCTGATATTATATTTCAATTACAAAAACATGATGCAACACTGAAGTCTTAAACACTGGCTCAAAAATATTATCTGGAGATATCTACAGCCAACCTTTACTCTGCTCCATGTCCCTAACCTCCACATACTTTGTCAGGATCCCTGGCATTTTGCATGTGCAAGAAACAAGTTTGCTCATTGCACCTCACTTCTTCAGAGTCTCCAGCTACAGAAGCACCTTTACATCTCTTTGGAAAGAAAGAGGGGTCCCTACACTACCCTGCTAAAGAACGGCAATACTGGGTCAGACCAATGGTCCATCGAGCCCAGTATCCTGTCTTCCGACAGTGGCCAATGCCTTCCCTGAAGAGAATCTAGTCACTTTCCCTAGAAAAGTTTCTACCAGAAAATCTTCATATACAAAGTTTTAGATAGGATATATTTTCATGTTAAAGTATCTATGCAAGCAGTTTGTACATAATCTGCTATGTAGGAAGATTTCTACATAGACACACCCCTCTAGAGATATCCTGCTAAAGTTAGTGCTGAGGGTACAGGATGAGATAGTTGTACTTAATAGAAACTGCCTTTCAACCTTAACTAAAGAATCACTGCCACAGCTCTATAATTTTATATGGAGATTTTACCTTTTCCATGTCTATCAGAGTTACAGGAATATTCCTTCCAACTACCACCATCACTGTGCGACCACAATTATCCACACCTACAGAATAAAATGAGAACCACAAGCTTTTATCTTTGAATAACATTCATAAAGTAGTCTGAGTTTTTGAAGGTCTCCCTGTAAATCAGGGGCAGCTAACTACAAGCATTCTACAATGTCATTAACTAGCATTCTTAACAGGAGATGAAGAGTGCAGAGACTACTGCTCCCATTACATAGTACTCATTTTGATCTAAACAGAAGGATGCCTTGCACCTGGAAACGGTAGTTTTTAATACAGAGTTGCACTCCTTGAAGATGGAGGCTGCAATCAATAACCCTGGAGGTTCCAGCAATTTACTGACATAGCACCTACTGTTTATAAGGCTACACTTTCAGCTTTATCACTACCAAAAGGGTGTGTTGTTCTGGACATGTAATCTATAACAGGTACCACACCCTCAAACAACTGCAATCACATTAGCATAAAGAGGTTTCTTATATTTAAGTTCTTATTGACGCAGACATGAGCGACTTAGTTACAGTTGCTTAATTTAGATAGTATGTTTACAATGTGAAATATGGTATTGTTAATTCCTTGAAAGGTGTAATATACACTCCCGCCCCCCACAGGTAGCTGAATACATTGTAGATTTCCATGATGTTTATATATAAATGGTGAAGAAAAGTTATAAAACCAGAGTGTAGGGTGGGGGGAAATCAAATACCATCTAGCCTGTGTGTAAGCACATTGTAAAATAATTTAGAAAGTTATTTTAATCAGTAGCTACTAGGATTGCTTTTTTGGTAAGATGAGTACACTTCTTTGTAGCTATAGATGGAGAGGTTATTTGACCTTTTAAAGGAGTTTCACAGGTTAAATATCTGGTATGTGAGACATAATTGACTTAAGCCAATGACTGTACAGATTCAAAACCTCTAATAATGCTGCTAGCAAGAATGTTCCTGTACTTTGAAAAGTGTAATAATTATATTTCATCTGCCACATCCCTGCCAAATACTAACAGGGAATTATTGCTTCCTGCTCCCTAACAATAACATTCATTCACTGAACTTGTCATCTCAACTCCCTCTTCTCAGTTTGTTGCTGTTGTTGCCCTCTGATCATTACCCGGAAGCTGCTTTGGAGTGTACACTATAGGAAGGCTTTCAAGGCAGAACAAGAGGAATCCTTCTCTATAGTAAGTTAAGTGGACATATCTGTGATTCTTGGTTAATTGGTCTAGATTTATGATATGGTATGGAAACCAGGCAAACCATACTGTCCCTAACTTTGCATGGGAAGATGGACTGGATTGCACAAGACTGGGTGGTCTAAACCTTATTTCCCTTAGGTTAAGCACAGTTCAAGTCCATTGGAGCTTTACTTGCTGACTTTAAACGTGTTCCTTACCCACCTTCCAACACCAAGTAGCACTGGGAACTCTGAATTCTGGGATTATCTCACACTCCCCCTATCCCCTCATAGAATTAGTAACCAGGACACTCATCTAACAAATACAGAGGGCTAGGAGCATGGTGACTGGAGCTAAAAAGCTGGAAAACTTAGGATATTGGCATGGAAGGGACCTCCTGGGTCATAGAGTCCAGTCCCCCTGATATCATGGCAACCCCGTCATATAATCCCGTTTATAGATTTATCAAGTTCCATTTTAAAATCAGTTAGGTTGTTTGACCTCATCACTCCTACTGGAAGACTGTTCCAGAACTCGCTCCTCTGATGATCAGGAACCTTCTAATTTCCGGTCCCAATTTATTCATGGCCATCTTATACCCATTTGTTCTTGTGCCAATAATGTCCATTAGTTTAAACAGCTCTCCCCCCTCTGGTGTTTTTCCATTGAGATATTTATACAGAGGAATCAGTTCCCCTTCTTGGCTTTTGTTCTGCTACACTAAGCAAGCCAAGCTCTTTTAGTCTCCTCTGCATTTCTCTGATCATTCTAGTAGCCCTTCTCTGCATTGGTCCAGTCTGAATTCCTCTTTCTTCAACATGGATGACCAGAATTGTACACAGTATTCCACATGAGGTCTTACCAATGCTTTGTACAATGGCATCAATATTTCTCTCTCTTTACTGGAAATACCTCACCTGATATATCCTAGGATCATACCTGCCCTTCTCATGGCTGCATTACATTGGTGGCTCAATCATCTTGTGATCAACTGATACACCGGGTCTTTCTCCTCTACAGTTTTTTCCAACTGATGAGCCCCCAGCTTATAGCAGAAATTCTTATTGGTCCCTCAGTGCATGACCTTGCACTTCGTAGTATTACATTTCATCCCATTTCTATTGCTCTGGTCCTCAAGGTCATCCAATTCTTCCTGTATAATACTCCAACCCTCTTCTGCATTGATGAGGCCTTCCAACATTGTCATCAGCAACCTTCATTAGCACATTCCTACCTTTTGTGCCAAGGTCACTAATGAAAATAGTAATGAAGATTGGTCCCAAGACAAACCTTGAGGCTCTTCACTAGTAACTTCCCTCCAGACTGATAGTTCTCATTTCAGCATAACCTGTTGCCTTCTCCACTTCAGATAGCTCTTTGCCCACCTTATATTTTTTATATTAAGCCCTCATATTTTCCCTCTCAATCAATAATACCCCAATAAACACAGCAGATGCCAGCCCTTGAGCTCGGCTTTAGAGATCTTTGCATTTAGGAACCCACTTGAATTTGTAGATGCAGATTTTCTAAGACAGATGTCAAATTACTTATGGTTAAAGCCCTGTGTGGATACAAAATTTGTATCTGCATCCAATCCGCAAACATGGTCCCCAAATATCTGCAGATTTTTAGGGCTCTACTTATGGTCCCAGTTCATCACATCTCATTCTAGCTTCCATATGCCAGAAGTCTTGTTTGGCTGTGGCCTGCCTGGCACTGAAGTAGGACAGACTTTTTAATCTGTCATTAGATTAAAACACTTGCTCAGGCTTCATCCCATAAGCCTTCCTTCACACAAAGGTGGAAATGGCCATTCCATTTCCTACTGGTAAGTCTATAAGAAACAGCCTTTGGGATCTTGAACTCACCTGTCTGATACAAGGCTTTGAGAGAAGCAACGTCGGACAGGTCTTCAGCTCTTGCCTGACACAGCCAGCGATTGTAACTAGAAAAGTCAAACACACACATGGGGTCAGAGCTGTCTCTCTCTTTCATCTGTGTTAGAAAGCATGAAGATCAGCTTGGAAAAATCAGGGGAGCTGGATCTGCTACGCTTAGTGTTATAGAGCAGTCAACGTTGCAATCTTTTGAGTAAGGAAGCTGCTTCTGAAGTGCTTCAATGGGGAGTGTTTGAAAAAAGGAATATTGACTGTTGTCTAGTTATACTGTTGGTTACTTTGCTTGGGACAATAAATATACACTTAATTAGTTCTCTTTTCTAGCCCTCACACACAAGTGCAATGGTACTGCATTTCAGTTGCAAACATTTAAGGAGAATTTGCACATCCAAACAACACTATTTGGGTTAAATATTTAAAACAGTGAAAAGGGGTGGTTGTTTTTTACATCCAGAAGTTGGGCCTAACTAGTGACATTGGCCTTTTAATACCAAATGTATATAAACAAGTCAGTGCTTCAACAAACACTGAAAGCCATGCCTCATGCCCAAAATAGGAGGAAGTTAAACCTGCCTCTGATATGCAAAGAGCAGGGGAAAAATACAATTCAGCTGAAAAAATAAGCAGCAACTCAAAATTCTCTCTTCCCTCCAACTTCAAAAGCATAGGAGGAAAAAGGGTTTTTTAGGTGCCCAGGATTCAAAAGGGCATGAGTTCTGAAACAGGTGTGCCTTTCTTATTAGAAAGACAAGACTAGGCTCAGTTACTGAAAGCTATGATGGAACTGTGCCATCTAGTGGTAAACAGGCAGTACAACTGCTCCAATGTGTCTAAATCAGAGGTCCCCAAAGTGTGGGGCGCCCCCATCCCAGCCCAGCTGTGGCTCCGCTTCTGCCCCTGGCCCAGCCACCCTTTACCCCCCCACCCCCGAGATGCAGCCCCATCTCCAGGGGACGTGGACACGGGGAGGGGGGGGGGGACGTAACCCTCAAAAGTTTGGGACCCCTGGTCTAGGTCCTGCAGATATGAAAACAATGGAACAAAACCCCCACAAAAAATGAGAACCAACCCTTCCCCCGGTCCCATATTTTTAGCACCAAGAGGCTACTCCAGGGATCTAGAATGAAATTAGGCCTTGTCCATGCTTTCCTGCTAACAGATTGCAAGTTTGTGTGACACGGAAAGAGGGCATTAAGGATCTTTCCCAGAGTCACAGGCCTAGCTGAGACATGCATATAGAGAAACAGGCAACATGTTCTCACTTTCTCTGATGCTGTTTCTGCAGTGCTACCTCCGACAACTGTCCTTGAAGGATGAGGCGCCTCTGCTTATCAACATCTCCCTCCATGCGGGCAAATGCATGGGAACCAATGAATGAAATATCTGCTTCCAGCCCCTCCTCATCTGAGTTATCTGCAATGGAAACATGGGTGAAGAAGCTGTAAGGAAGCCAGAGCTCAAACTACATACAAGAGAACCACAATAATGAACATGGGAATGTTGCCTCATGACAATGCATCAAGACAACCAAGTCACAAGGTGACTGCAGCCATGACACACAAAAAAGACACCATGTTATGATGCACAAATTTTCTGTGGTTCCATTTGATCGAGTTGAGAACAAGGAACTCCTGAAACCTAATCTTAGCTCTGTTAGCGATTTAGGGTATGTCTTCACTACCCGCCGAATTGGCAGGCAGCGATCGATCCAGCGAGTGCTCTCCTGTCGACTCCTGTACTCCAGCTCGGCAAGAGGCGCAAGCAGAGTCGATGGGGGAGCGGCAGCAGTCGGCTCACTGCAGTGAAGACACCGCGGTAAGTCGATCCAAGTACGTCGACTTCAGCTACGTTATTCACTTAGCTGAAGTTGCGTTACTTAGATCGATCCCCCCCTGTGTAGACCAGGCCTAAGTCTGTGACCTTGGGCAAATCAATCCCACTTGCCCCTAGCCACAACCAGTAGAGTTATAACAATGAACTATTTCCAGTGTTACTCCAATGTTTATAAAGTGCCTTGAAAATACAAGTTTGCCTTGTAAATGCTAAAAGTATTTTCTCCAGCTCTTAAACTAGAGGTCAGACTAGATAATGACCTCCTTCTGGGCTTAGCATCTATAAATCTATAAACTGAGTGCCATGGTGACTGCAGACATGCATTCTTGGAACAGATGGATTGGCCTTGTCTACTCTAGGGGAGAACAAAAAAACAGATCTGTAATTCACTACTAGGTGCAGCTCAACCTATGATAATGCTGGAAACTGTATCAGACAGGGCTTGGATGTTACCACCACATCACCTAACTCTGATCAGAACAGACTTTCATGAGATGGTGGTAAAAATGCTTGAACTTAGGTGATTTCAAGAGAGAGAGACGGTTGAAGTTTCCAGCCCCTCCTCAACCTCCACCCTGTCCATTTTAATTACTAGAAGAGCCGATTTCCCAGTCATCTCAGACTAGTGCAATGCATCAGAATGAAGGGGCATGGGGTGGAAGAGGGGAAATCCGAGCATAGGCCTCCAACCACCTCCCACATACAAAGGGAGAAAACAGAAGTTATTGCTGTAGAATCCAGGCAGCTGCCTGAGCAGGACATGGGTAAAATCTCATTCTGAAGATTCTCTCTGTTGGGTACACTCCATCTAAAATATGGGATTCATAATTCTCTGCGCATGCTCTCTGGTTTTCCTTGGCTTTTGTGCCAAAATTTCAAGGTTGAATTATAACTCACCATCTGGAGCACCTGGTTTTTCACTGATCCTGATCTGTCGCTCTGGTACTACTGGCTCCCCTTCTGAATTGCCAATATCTGCAGGAAGGCATGGTAAGGAATGACATTCTTCTTCCAATGACCTTGGAAAATACAGAGGCAGCAGCTTCTGGTAAGTGGCCTACAAATGACAGAAAGTTTGAGAAGGCCTTGCAGGCATCCCCATTCTTCAGAGACAGCTAGAAACTACTTTTCTATACAGCCACAGAAGAACCTGTAACTCTGTAAAGGGGCTAGGGGGGTAATGGATCGCTCTCCTAGGTACTTTTCAGTCAGTTGCATTACTCTTCCTTTCTTCCACTGTGCTTTTGCCAAAAACAAGAGGATAAAAGGAGCCAGCCTCAGTTTTACAGGGGTTTTAAATAGGGCTGTCAATTAATCACAGTTAACTCATCCGATTAACTCAAAAAAATTTATCGCGATTGCACAGTTAAACAATAGAATATAAATTGAAATTTATTAAATATTTTGGATATTTTTCTACATTTTCACATATATTGTATTCTGTGTTGTCATTGAAATCAAAGTATACATTATTTTCATTACAAATATTTGCACTTCAAAAATGATAAACAAAAGAAATAGTATTTTTCAATTCACCTCATACAAGTACTGTAATGCAATCTCTGTCGTGAAATTGCAATTTACAAATGTGGATTGTTTTGTTACATAACTGTATTCAAAAACAAAACAATGTAAAACTTCAGAGCCTACAAGTCCACTCAGTCCTCCTTCTTGTTCAGCCAATCGCTAAGACAAACAAGTTTGTTTACATTTACAGGAGCTAATGCTGCCCGCTTCTTATTTACAATGTCACCCGAAAGTGAGAGGAGACGTTCACATGGCACTTTTGTAGCCAGCATTGCAAAGTCTTTACATGCCAGATATGCTAAACATGCTTCATGCTTCAGCTACCATTCCAGAGGACATGCTTCCATGCTGATGACGCTCGTTAAAAAAAAGAATGCGTTAATTAAATTTGAGACTTAACTCCTTGGGGGAGAACTGTATATCCCCTGCTGTTTTACCCGCATTCTGCCATATTTTCCTTGTAATAGCAGTCTTCGATGATGACCCAGCACATGTTGTTCATTTTAAGAGTACTTTCACCGCAGATTTGACAAAACGCAGAGAAGGTACCAATGTGAGATTACTAAAGATAGCTACAGCACTCAACCCAAGGTTTAAGAATCTGAAGTGTCTTCCAAAATCTGAGAGGGATGAGGCGTGGAGCATGCTTTCAGAAGTCTTAAGAGAGCAACACTCCGATGCGGAAACTACAGAACCCAAACCACCAAAAAAGAAAATCAACCTTCTGCTGGTGGCATCTGAGTCAGATAATGAAAGTGAACATGCGTCGGTCTTTGGATTGTTATTGCACTGCTTTGGACTGTTATTGAGCAGAACCCATCATCAGCATGGACGCATGTCCTCTGGAATGGTGGTTGAAGCATGAAGGGACATATGAATCTTTAGCGCATCTGGCACGTAAATATCTTGCGACACTGGCTACAACAGTGCCATGAGAACGCCTGTTTTCACTTTCACGTGACATTGTAAACATGAAGCGGGCAGCATTATCTCCTGCAAATGTAAACAAACGTGTTTGTCCGAGCGATTGGCTGAACAAGAAGTAGGACTGAGTGGACTTGTAGGCTCTAAAGTTTTACATTGTTTTGTTTTTGAGTGCAGGTTTTTTTGTACATAATTCTACATTTGTAAGTTCAACTTTCATGATAAAGAGATTGCATTACAGTATTAGGTGAACTGAAAAATACTATTTCTTTTTTTACAGTGCAAATACTTGTAATCAAAAATAAATACAAAGTGAGCACTGTACACTTTGTATTCTGTGTTGTAATCGAAATTAATATATTTGAAAATGTAGAAAACATCGAATTTTTTTTAAATACATGGTATTCTATTATTGTTTACAAATGCAATTAATCACGATTTTTTAATCGCTTGACAGCCCTAGTTTTAAAGAGTCACAGAAGTATTAAGTCACATCAATTCCACCCTCTTTCCCCACTCCTTCCTTCCCTCCCGAGACATGTTAAAAAACATAGTAAGAGAACTAAAAAAGAGCTACCATGTCTAAACAACAAAGTAAAAGAAGCAGTGAGAGGCAAAAAGGCATCCTTTAAAAAGTGGAAATTAAATCCTAATGAGGAAAATAGAAAGGAACATAAACTTTGGCAAATGAAGTGTAAAAATATAATTAGGAAGGCCAAAAAAGAATTTGAAGAACAGCTAGCCAAAGACACCAAAAGTAATAGCAAAAAATGTTTAAAGTACATCAGAAACAGGAAGCCTGCTAAACAACCAGTGGGGCCACTGGACGATTGAGATGCTAAAGGAGCACTCAAGGACGATAAGGCCATTGCGGAGAAACTAAATTAATTATTTGCATTGGTCTTCATGGTTGAGGATGTGAGGGAGACTTCCAAACCTGAGACATTCTTTTGGGTGACAAATCTGAAGAACTGTCCCAGATTGAGGTGTCATTAGAAGAGGTTTTGGAACAAAACGATAAACTGAACAGTAATAAGTCACCAGGACCAGATGGTATTCACCCAAGAGTTCTGAAGGAACTCAAATGTGAAATTGCAGGACTACTAACTGTCATCTGTAACCTATCATTTAAGTACCAAATGACTGGAGGTTAGCTAATGTGATGCCAATTTTTTAAAAGGGCTTCAGAGGTGACCCCGGCAATTACAGGCCGGTAAGCCTGACTTCAGTATGGGGAAACTGGTTAAAAGTATAGTAAAGAACAAAATTGTCAGACACATAGATGAACATAATTTGTTGGGGAATAGTCAACATGGTTTTTGTAAAGGGAAATCATGCCTCACCAAACTAATGGATTCCTTAGAGGGGGTCAACAAGCATGTGGACAAGAGGGATCCAGTGCATTTAGTGTATTTAGATTTTCAGAAAGCCTTTGACAAGGTCCCTCAGCAAAGGCTCTTAAGCAAAGTACACAGTCATGGGATAAAAGGGAAGGTTCCCTCATGGATTGGTAACTGTTTAAAAGATAGGAAACAAAGGGTAGGAATAAATGGTCAGTTTTCAGAGAGGTAAATAGTGGTGTCCCCCAGGGGTCTGTACTGGGCACAGTCCTAGTCAACATATTCATGAATGATCTCGAAAAAGGGGTAAACAGTGAGGTGGCAAAATCTGCAGATGATACAAAACTACTTAAGATAGTTAAGTCCTAGGCAGACTGCGAAGTGCTACAAAAGGATCTCTCAAAACTGGGTGACTGGGCAACAAAATGGCAGATGAAATTCAATGTTGATAAATGCAAAGTAATGCACATTGAAAAACATAATCCCAACTATACATATAAAATGATGGGGTCTAAATTAGCTGTTACCACTCAAGAAAGATCTTGGAGCCATTGTGGATAGTTCTCTGAAATCATCCACTCAATGTGCAGCGGCAGTCAAAAAAGCGAACAGAATGTTGGGAATCATTAAGAAAGGGATAGATAATAAGACAGAAAATATCATATTGCCTCTATATAAATCCATGGTATGCCCACATCATGAATACTGTGTGCAGATGTGGTCGCCCCATCTCAAAAAAGATATACTGGACTTGGAAAAAGTTCAGAAAAGGGCAACAAAAATGATTGGGGGTATGGAACGGCTTCCGTATGAGGAGCGATTAATAAGACCGGGATTTTTTCTCCCTGAAAGAGATGACTAAGGGGGGACGTGATAGAGGTCTATAAAATCATGACTGGTGTGGAGAAAGTTAATAAGGAAGTGTTATTTACTCCTTCTCATAACACAAGAACTAGGGGCCACCAAATGAAATTAATAGGCAACAGATTTAAAACAAACAAACAAACAAAAGGAAGTATTTTTTCACACAACGCACAGTCAACTTGTGGAACTCCTTGTCAGAGGATGTTGTGAAGGCCAAGACTATAACAGGGTTCAAAAAGGAACTAGATAAATTCATGGAGGATAGGTCCATCAATGGCTATTAGCCAGGATGGGCAGGGATGGTGTACCTAGCCTCTGTTTGCCAGAAGATGGGAATGGGTGACAGGGGATGGCTCACTTGATGATTACCTGTTCTGTTCATTCCCTCTGGGGCACCTGGCATTGGCCACCGTCGGAAGACAGAATACTGGGCTAGACGGACCTTCGGTCTGACCCAGTATGGCCGTTCTTATGTCAGGGCAGTCTTGTGTCCTGGAGCGTATTTCATTGAAGTTGTGTCTAGACTAGCATCTGGAGAAATGGACTTCCCTCCTGTGAGACAATACCATCACCGCAGGTCACCCCTTCAGTATATCTGTGTCTGATATTATCAGCCTACACGTTCCCTCTCAATTTCAATCCATTATTGCTAGTGATACCTTCCTAAAGAAATCTTCCTCCTTCTCTGTTTAACTTCCTTCACGTACTTCAAGATTGCTATATCTTTATAATCCTCTGATGCTTAGCCAAAGCTTTGTGTTTAGTTCGATTCTTTCCTTTGAGTTATTACTGTTATCTGTGTCTGTATTTCCACAGGTGAAAGCAAAACAGAGGAAACAGAAATATAGTGGGGTCTAAGGAGATAAGAAGCTTGCTAAGGAGATAAAATAAGATTCACCTCGGGCAAATCTAAGCCAGCAAACATTAATTTGATTGGAAGGCAGGAACCCTGAAACCCTAAGTGTTGAGACTTGTTCGCAGGGGCAATCAAATATTGCCCAATCCATGCCACATTGGCAACTGACCTAGAGAGGGGGCTGCCTTTAATTTACATCAACTGGGGTAGACTGCAGCCACCCCTTTTCTTGAAATAAAAAAAATAGTCTACAAAGATGACAGATCCTAACAAAGGCTGCTTGGATCCAGCTGGAGCACTGCACATCATGATCTGTCATTTCTGTAGACTGGACCTCTTTTAAAGAAGAGGGCACTTGCAGGCTATGTTTTGGCCACCCCAGGGCCAAGCAAGGGTAGAGAATGATCTCTGATAGAGGAATATGAGGGAAGGGACACATTGTTTTTTCCTTACCGATTAGCAGCTGAACTTGGAGAAAGCCTTTCCATTTAAAAGCCCAGATTGTTCTTAAGATAGTACAAGATATATTCCAGATCCCAGTGCCAAGAACACTGACTGGATTCACTGTGTTATACACATATTAGTAGGAGGTGCTCTACACAGATACAGTGAGAAGACATGGAAGAATGTCAATACTCAAACTGCCAAAGGCTTTTTGTCTTGGAAACAGAACAATGGTTAGCTAATTTCCCCAAGTAATGTCTGAAACAGCCAGTTTCTAAGGTGTTTGTGGGAGGATCTGTGGGGATGCTAATCTTGGGAGCAGGGAGGATTTTTAGCAGGAGGGAAGTAAGGTGGGAATTTTGAATGTAGTGACTTGCTCTGCCTTCTTACAGTCGAAAACCATCTTGCACAAGTATCCTATCTAACCCAAGTCCCTCATGCTGGTGCCCAAGTGATGAGTCAGGAACCTGTAAGTGACAAGTGGGGTGGCTTGGAGTGCATCTGCAGCTACCAGTGAGAATGTGAGCAGGAAGAAACTTGGAGAGGTGCTTTTGGTGAAACATCTGGGAGGAGGCTGAAAGGGATGCAGAGGAACCAACAGTCATGATGAGAGACAGATATAACAACTTAAGGATGGGGAAACTGGTCTTCAGCTTCACAGTACAACATACACAACAAGAGTCTACAATGCTCCAGTGCCCTAAGAATTAGAACATACCTAAGAACTTTGGCAGGATGAACAATTGTGAGAAATACCTGGTCAAGATCAGAGACTGCAAAAACCACCTTCTCCAGGGTTTCCCCATGAATCTCCAGGAACCTTCTGACAGTGCCTGTGAGCAAGAGAATTAAATACATTGAGGAAACAGGGAGACAGATTTACAATCTCAGCTACAATCAGGGACACTCACTAGCTATAGGCAAATACAAAAGATGCTCCCCTCCATCTGCAAGTGGGGGAAGGCCCTCACCCCACAGGCAGGACCCTAATGGGTAGCTAAGAGCACCACACACAGTGGAGTGGGCACACACACAAAGACAGCTTGCTAGATATTAAGAATATCCATAGTTATAGAATCATAGAAATCATAGAAATGTAGGGCGGGGAGGGATCTTGCAAAGTCATCAAGTCCAGCTCCCCATGCTGAGGCAGGACCAACTAAACCTAGACCATTCCTGACAGTTTTGTCCAAACTGTTTTTAAAAAACTCCAGTGATGGGCATTCCATTACCTCCCTTGGAAGCCTATTCCAGAGCTGAACTACTCTTATAGTTAGAAAGATTTTCCTAATACCTAACATAAATCTCTCTTGCTGCAGATTAAGACTACTGAAAGACAAAAGTTTTGTCATTCAGAGGTGTTAACCCCCCCTTTCCCCGAAAGGCAAAAGTTTTGCCACTGACAAGCGCCGGTGTGAACAGCACTTCGTCACCAGGAGCACTCTCCTGCTGACAAAGCTAATATTGCTCGTTGGGGGTGGAAGTCTTTTGTTGGCAGGAGAGCTGACAAACAGCAGCTATACTGCGCGCCTTTTAGCGGCATGGCTGTAGCGACAGAGCCATGTCGCTAAAAGCTGCATAGTGTAGACATAGCCTAAGACTATTCCTTTTTGTCCTACCGTCAGTGGACATGGAGAACAACTGATCAGTTTCTTTATAACTGCCTGAACATATCGGAAGACTCTTAACAGGCTCTTCCTCAGTCTTTTCTTCCCAAAACTAAACATGCCCAGTTTTTTAACCTTTCCTCATAGGTTAGGTTTTCTAATCCTTTTATCATTTTTGTTGTTCTCTTCGGGACGGTCTCCAATTTGCCCACATCTTCCCTAAAGCATGGTGTCCCGAGGTGAATACAGCACTCTAGCTGAGGCCTCACCAGGGCTGAGTAGAGTGGGACAATAACCTCCTGTCTTACATACATCACTCCTGTTAGTACACACCAGAATGATATTCGCCTACACACTGTTGATGATGTCAATTCTTCCTTCTTGGGATCTCTCAAAAGCTGTCCTTTTCTTTCAGTCCATTTTCTCCATGCAGTGACTGCAGTAGCTCAGACAAGAATGTCTGGCTTCTCACCTCCTTCCTTCAAACAATCCACTGAAAGCCTTCTACTGCAACCCTCTGACCATGTCACACTCAGATTCAAATCCCTTCACTGGTACAGTGTTCATCTAAGTTCATGCTTCTAGAATTTACCTTCAAGGTTCTGCACAAATTTTGCTCCTGCTTAAAATTCTGCTCCCAGTTCTCTCTACTCCCTCTCCCACATGCTTTGTTCTGGTCAAGCCTCCCTCCTCTCCACATCTTTTGGGCAGTATACTTGTCCCATTCATCTTTAGATCTTCCCTGCTGCCACTCTTGCTGGGAACAGTCTCCTCCCTAAACGCTGAATGGCCACCCTCTCTCCAACCAAATCCTTCTCTACACACATCTGCAAGCCCCATCAACATTAATCAAGATGCAAAAAAGCCAACATCTTATTTTGAGAACAGACCCTCACCTGATGACTCTGAAATGTATTTTCTCTCATTTAGAATGCAAGTCTCTTGGGGCTGGGAGCTTGTTAATTTCTAGGTATTGGACACTGCACAATGGGGCACTCAACACAGGGCGAAAGATCTTCTCTCCATGCAAACTTCCCTTTATAGTAAACTGGAAATGGGTATGAGAAACAAAAACATTGGCTCTAAAAGTAGGACAACAATCACAAGGTGTCAGCAACTGAATCTGTGGGCACACTGCCTGTGAACTGTAGAGGAGCCTGGAAAATTTCCGGAGAGGAGTGGCAGAGATGTGAAATGTGTTCCCAGAGACCCACAAGGCCAACTCAATCCATTCCCTCATGAGCCAAGCTCCATTCTCTGAACTACTTCCAGAAAAGGTTACTAACGTATGTTGAGCGAAAGTCCCAGAACAAGCCAACATGCACTGCAAGTTTCCAGGAAAGCCAGGCGCCTCAAGCAACCCCACACTGCACACAAGCTAATCTTCAATAGTAGAGGCTGCTCCAAAGCCGGTTCATCAGCACAAAGCCTCACAAACAAACCAAGACACCACCACAAAGGGCAATGAATTTAGAAATAAGAAACCCCAATGATTTTCTGATGCACCGGAGAAGAGAGACTTATGGTGACATTTGTCACTCACTCTGAGGGGCCTTTCATTGTAGCATCCAATTGTGCACCCCTGCTGGCCTGCTGCAGATGTAAAGTACTGCCGATGCCTTGGAGAAAACTTCAAAAAGCATTTTAAATTAGAAGTGATTCTCTTGTGATTTGCAGATTTTATACTATTTCCTCTCTCCTGCTTTCTTGGACTATCCAAAGCTTTAGCATAACGTGAGGATGTGGCCAAGTTCCCATCAACACTAACAGTCAGGAGAAAACTGTTTTGTAACCAGGTCCCCAGACTGTGATGTCCTCGTGGTGTAGATGGGGCCCTTAGGCTGTGATCTTGTCAGCTCTCATCAGTTAGTCATTTGGACAGGAAGAAACAAAAGGTCAGCACTTCACAGAACATTATTGGATTGTATGGATGTGCACAGAGACTGAGAGCAGCAAGGAAGGGGTGTTACTAGTTCAGAGAACAAAATCCAAACAAATTAAATCAATGAAGGACTTTTCAAGCAATAGCAGCAGTTTGGAGAAAAAGAGGATGCATTTCCATACATTTCCTGCAGTGAAATTCTCATGTAAATGGGTTAAACCACAGCAAAAATCTCACAGGGGCCACTGCTGCTGTGGTTGAACAGCACTGTCAGTCATAAGGCCACCTTCCTTTCATAAGTCTCTCCCAGCTCCCCTTTTCACCTTGAAGACTCTTCTGCATTCACATGCCATCTGGTGGGTACATACAGCTAAAAAAGGAAGATTTTCAAACACTGGGCCAGTTTCTACCTCTGGTAGAAATGCAGGCTCCTGGCAAAACAACGCTGACTGAAACACCTAGGCATTTGCCAGGTCTACGCCTGAATATACATCTCTACTGACTTTGACCCACTGGAAGGCCCCACTACTGCCCCAACATTCTGCTGCTTAACACCCCCATCCCCAAATGCTCCAACACCGTGCTATTATTTAAGGCTAATGTGCACAACACTGGGCTCCAGCTGGTGTAGTGTTAGGATGCAGCGACCTTCCAAGACCTACTTACGCAGTGCTATGTGGGTTGCATCCTCCAAAGGGTAGCCTCTTTTCACAGAGTTTATGACACAGAATCCCACTGAGGACATTGCCTGCTCCCTGAAGTCAAGAGGAGAAAAGAAACCCAGGCATGAAACAAGAACCTCATACGGGAGTGAGCTATTGGCAGGAGGTATGGGGGAGGCGAGAAGCAGCTCAGTGGGCAGGATAAGGCACTAACACATCCCTCCTCTCTACTTGAGGAACCTCTTCTGGTTTGCAGCAGAGGGATTCCCACCTTAAGAGCCACAGAAGGTTCACTAGGTGGAGAAGGCAGAGAAACACTACTTGCCCCCAACTTTCTCCCCTGATTTGCTCCTGAATGTCCCTTCCCACTTGGACCACTTCCTCATATCTCAAACCAAGCTCCCCATAAGCCGCTCCCCCACCCAGTCCACTGGAAAACTGCTGTCTGCAGGTGGGCTCTGCCAGGAACAGAAGGGGAGATGCAGGGAATGGGTTCTTAGGAGTGGTGGCAGGAGAGAAGCACTAGCTTTTCCCTGTCTTATCCACTTGACTAGTCTCCTGTTTGCCAAAAAGGATTTCCACTGCTGCAAATCAGAGGACTAACAGAGGGTTGGTGAAAACAGAGGGAAGGAAACCACGAGAGTATTCCCTCTTTCCTGTGGGGCCTTTTAGGTCTGCTGGAGGTTAGAATCCATGACAAATCTTAGGAAACTTCTTGGGTCCTCCACACTTCCCTCTGGGTGGAATAATAATAATAATTTTTACACTGACAAGTGCTCCTAGTGATCAGTTACATTGTTGGCCCTTTCCCTGCAGCAAGAACAAGCTCAGAGACCTTTTTTAAGAAGTGAAAAGTGCATGTCTCCAGCAACTATTTAATATGCTATACCAAGCTCAAAGCTGGTGACTGCCAACTTTACAAAGTCCAAAGTTAGTTACTTTTGAAAGGTGACTGCCATCTAGTAAACTAAGTTTTATTTTTTTCCTGCTTTGCTACTTTGTACCAAAATCCATCACTCCCCCCAATAACAGAAAAATTAAGTCTTTCTTGCACTCTATTTTCAGGGTGTCATAATTCAGAAACCTCTTGTCCAAATCACTTCAAAGTTTGCAGGAAAATTCTCCTGAGGCCCAAACCTAGCTACAAGTTTCTGCTAAACCCAGGGTTGTGAGTTCAATCCTTGAGGGGGCCACTTAGGGATCTGGGGCAAAATTGGTCCTGCTAGTGAAGGCAGGGGGCTGGACTCGATGACCCTTCGGGGTCCCTTCCAGCTCTATGAGATAGGTATATCTCCATATATTATTATTATATTTAATATTATTATTATACATAAAACTATAGATTTGAGAAGATTGGGGGATTCTGGAAAAAAGTGGCCTTATTATGGAAACTCAGGTGTAAACTGGACTACAAAGCAACTATCATTGCACCGTAACAAACAGATCTTCAAATATCTAGAAAAGTTGTTTTCCCCTCTTCCTAAGAAACCACAAAGCTCCATTCCCAGATGTTGCTCCTTGTTCACTGTTTATCACAAGATGTTGCTAAAATGACAGTAGCAGTCATAAGAAAATAACTTTGAAGAATTCAAAAGCCCAAAGGTATAAAACATACTTAAATATATTAAGATCAGAAACAACCAAAGATAAAAACGGTAAAAGCCATAAACTAATCATTTATGGATTTAGAAACACCCTGATTCACAGTGTGAAGATTTTATAGGATTTTCTGCAAGGTATAAGTAACACCATAAAAAGGAAGTGCTTCTACACATAAAGTCAATTATGCGTGCATATTCTCCCTTCAAAATGGCAACTCATGCCCCCGGAGCACATAAGTGAAGGAGCAGAGTGGTCCCAGACTCTGCCCAGGTCTGAGAGTGTGTTGATGGGCATTCATACCCACCTGGACTCTGCCCACACCAGGTAGCCCAGAAGCAGCATGTATTATGGATAACAGACCCTGGCCCAAATTGCCATGTGCTTACTTTGCAAGCTGTAGGATATTGCGGTAGCAGCTATACAGGGAGCTCTCGGCTGCTGTGCGATATCTGCTCTTGTATTTGGGTCCCACAGTGTGAATAATGAATCGTGCAGCCAGGTTAAATCCTTTTGTCAGTTTTGCCTCCCCCGTCCGGCATCCTAAAGAAATATACAAAGGATAAGACACTGAAGTCTTGGTAGGGCAGGGAGTAAAGCAACTCACTTCTCTTCATCCCCACACCAAACCGCACCTTGCAGTAAATCACTTCCACTTCATTAGTTTCTTTGTTTCCCATAGTTCCTGCACCACAAGATGGCAAGCTGCTACAGAAGCACTCAGCCAGCCTGGGGACATGCGGTGAGGTGTACTGGCTCCAGTCTGCTTCTCAGAAGCTAAGCACTCAAGGAGTAGAACAGAAGCACCAAGTCACTAGAGAGGCTGTGTACCTCGACTGCAGTTCTCGCATGTAGGCCTTAAACCCGCTCCCCCGCAGAAAAAAAGCAGTATATTAATTTGGCGAGACAGTTGCAGTAGAAACGTGCTTCGCAGACAAACACAAACTCTGCTCTTCTGAAAGGCTTTGTTTTTAGGAGACTGCTGTTTGATTACATTTCTTGGTATAGGAGACTGACGTGGTCCTTTTAATCAGCCAACTTGTGGTTGTCAGAGCTATTAGAGATGGACAAGCCCTAACGGCACGTTTCCTCAACATCACATTGGAGCATAGTGCATAGTTGTGCTTTGTGGTTTGTTCTACAAGGTTTTCATCAGCCCAATTTTGAATGTCTCCAGGGATGCCTAACAGATCTCACTGTCCAGAGAGGTTTCTGGGTATTTTGTCTACATTTTCTATTGTTCTATTTCGTTCCTTTCCTCTTGGACAACTTGTCTCCCACAGACAGCGAAGTGTTTCCTCACATACACGTAGCTTTCTGGGAACGATTTTCCCCTCACATACTGGTAGCGTTCTGGGGACCATTTATAAGCACCTATTTCACAATCAGTAGTACACTATGTACTTTGCAGAGAGTGATCTGGGCTCAAATCTATTCCAGTGGACCAAACTTCTTGCATCTTTAAAGCAAGATAGAAGAGCCAATGTACTAGCCAGGAGCTACAAGATGTTTTTTTCCCTCAAGTCTGCCCTTAAGAGTGAGAAATATTCTCAGAATCCACCAGCACAAGACTGGCTTAAACTATTCCAGCCCCACTTAAGGAGAATTTACTAACATTGGTGAGTGAGAGTTATATTAGATATGTATCTTATGACTTTTTAAAACAAACTTGGTGCTTAGATTATCCACAATACAATACCCAGATGTACAGACACTCTTTTCTTAACCTGTGTACTATAAATTTTTTTTTAACATTAGCTTTAATAAAAATTTTAAATCTGTTCCTTGCAACTCTAAGAGGAGTATTTTCAGTGTTCTGCACCACAGAACTGAGAAGGAGCATTCGCTCCCTCTCAACAATAGTCCCAGCCCACTCTCAGCTGCTACTTCCCCCTTGTTGAGTGCTGAAAACAATGAGTAGGGCGATTGCTCCTCCTCCCAATCCTGGCTCTCAATACAACACACCTCCTTCTGCGGGTTTCTAAATGGAAACCAGTAGCAGAATAGGGAGGTCACAAGTTAGAGAATGGAACAACTTCAAGGGGAGAGATTAAGGGAGATCCACATCAGAATATCCATAAACCAGAGTTTAGAGCACTCTGCTGAGAGGCAGCAAATCCTGACTGAAATTCCCTTCTCATCAGGTAAAGGGGAGAATTGAACCAGGGTCTCCCACTCCCTGGGTGAGTACTGGGCTGAAGGTTATAAGGGAGTTCTTCCTCCTGCCCGTTTTGTGTGGAGCTACGAGGCCTCTGACCATGCCAACTTGATCGGGCCCCACACTGTGTTAGGTGGAGGAGCACCTATCTTCCCGTGATTTATGTATTGCACAGGGTCTAAGGCAGCAGAGAGGCACCCAAATGCCTAGAGTGAGGCAGCAGTGTGCATGCCCAGAGAAAGAAACAGGTGCCTAGAGAATTTTTACTGCAATAATTTAGGCACTGAGGAAGTTTAGGCACCTACAGGGTTAGGTGGCAGCCAAGTGGGAGTTTGGTGGATCTCAATGTTGCCTAAAAACAGGACTTCGGCACTTAAGTATCTTTGTGAATCCCACCTAAAAGTCTCTATTCTTCCCTCATTGTTCTAGACCAGGGGTTCTCAAACATTTTAATGGGGTCACCACGGCTGGTGCTAGACTTGCTGGAGCCTAGGCTGAAACCGAAGCCTGAGTCCCATTGGCCAGGGCTGGCTTCAGCTTTTTCCCTTCCCCCTGGGGCGACGGGGCTGGGGTGGACTTGGGCTTTGGTTCCCCCTCCTGGGGTCGTGTAGTAAGTTTTGTTGTCAGAAGGTGGGTTACGGTGCAATGAAGTTTGTGAACCACTGTTCTAGACTCATCCAGGATGTGAGCAGTTTGATGGGGTGAGCAGAAACAGCCCAGGGAAGAGATATTCTTCCCCAAACATTTTTTCCTGTGCAAAACTAGAGAAAATCTTGACAGGAGCACAGACTGGGAAATGAAAGAGGGAGAGAAGTAAAAAAATAACCTGATGTAATAATAATAATCTGTAGCAGCAATCTCATCTTAGTGTACACTTCAGCAGTGCATTCCACCCACAGATCTCAATGTGGCGTAGAAGAATTTGACAATTAAGCACATTGAGCAACGTTATAGTTTTGGGATAATTGCACCTTTGACCCCCACCCCAGTGGTCTGCGCAAGGACTGTCCTCTCAGGTCTCAAGGTGACCCTCCCAGGTCTCTGGCCAGGGACCCACATC
Organism: Platysternon megacephalum; assembly: GCA_003942145.1. NCBI lineage: Eukaryota > Metazoa > Chordata > Testudines > Platysternidae > Platysternon > Platysternon megacephalum. The sequence goes on from QXTE01000145.1 coordinate 2,219,860, forward strand.
TCTCTCCCTCCTGACTAGTGGTTTAGGGTTTCAGTCCCCTTGCACTTCCCTGTGTTTATTTTTTTATTTTATTTTTTTTAATGGTAATAGACAGTAATAAGTATTTTATTACTTGTCTAAATGTACATACTTCTAATTGACTAAATGAATAAAACATATACATCATACAGTAGTTATTGGTCAAATGGAAAACTAGTCTCTTTAGGTTTTGACTAAACTCCACAACCTGCACTTTGCTCTCTCCAAAGGCTATGACCAGCGTATGCCAGTGGTTATAAGTAACCAAACAATTCTTTTGAAGCAAACATCTTTATTTAAGGACAAAAACATACAAAGAAATCATAAAACAATAAAAAGATCTAAACGTGTACTTAAGCTTACCAGAAGGACCCCATCAGCCCTCATGGGAGTCCCTGATGGGTTCCAAAGCCTTTCAAACCCTTCTCCAAGGCTTTGCTTCTTTTGGTTATCAGACCACGCCAGTTTGTAGCTCAAGAAGTTCCCTTTCAGTCAGTTCAAACTCAGCCTTTCTACCAAAAAACCCTCTTTGTTCCCAGGCCTCCTGAAACAGGTAAAACCACTTACTGTCCCCCTTTCCACTGTGGGTAAGACTTCAAAGGCTGGGCATCTGCATAGCCAGTCTTGGGATTCTGCATATTAATCAACTCCTAGTGATTCTAGATTCTACAAGGAATCCACTTAGCAAGCCAGGAACACAAATACATATAATGCTTATTGATACAAAGGTCTGAACATTTTGGGACCCATCACAAAATAATAGTCTGAAGATTTTCATCATTTCAAGGGTTGGCTCAAATAAACAGATAAGAATACTAACGTTAAATACGGTAGTCTCAAGACATGCCTGTGTTTGTCAGATCTGTCACAAGTATTACCCCTACTTTACAAATCAGGAGCAAAGCATAGTGGCAAAGTGAGTTGCCCAAGGTAACAGTAACCAGGTGACAAAATCAGTAACAGAGCCAAGATCTCATTTTACCCAGTCATTGGTCTAGACATTAGACCGTCCTCTCCCAAACTTTGGATGGAAGACTCAGATTTTTCCATCTAAAAAATGTTTTGGAGAGAAACAGAGCCATCTAATAGAGCCATACAGCATTTGGAAGACTGTTACTATACTGACAGGTGTCATCTAAGATGCAGTAGACTATGATGATAAACTGACAGGAATTCATCTAGAAGTCTGAGCCCCTCCCTGAAGTATTTCTGGGTTAGAGGAAGCTGAACAGACTGTTCCCAGGGACATAGGGGTCAGCTGAGCCATAAAGAAAGCACTTGGTGCCTCCAGGCTTGAGCAAGAGCAGCGTATCACATGCTTTAAGCATGACTCTTTCTCAGGGCTTAGAGAAAGTGGATACAAATGGGTGGGAAGAGCATGTGATAGATAGTGAAACTTCCTGCAATATCTTTGGGAGATCATACTGTATTTAAGTGAATGAATGGTTTATATATCATTGTGGGCCAGGGACTGCATGCACTCTATGGGGGAAAGCGTTACCACAGCTCCTCCAGGAAGTGAAACCAGTAGGGGACGATGAAGGCAAATCACTCAGGTTATAACACCTCCAGAAAGGTGCCACCTTCTGAGGTTCATATATCCTGGTTCAAACTGGATTCTCCAGAGACCACCAGAAAAATAAAGGACTTTTGGATAAATAGCCCTGAGCTTAAACTGACTCAGAGCCTTTGATCTGGCTCCTGATCTAAAGGCTGACATGAACTTGCAAGAACAGGGCAAACCTCATTCTGGGGGTTGAAGGACTTACACCTACCAGCCCTATGTTGGAGTTGGGGTGACCTCTAGTAAGTTTAGTGGCATGTGTGTAGGTTTTTATTGGCTCTCTCTATAATGCTTTTACCTTAAGAATAAAAGTGCTTGCTTAGAAGGAGCTGTGTAGTAACTTATAACTGTTGGCCATATATTGGTCATAGCCTTCACAGAGAAAGCAAAGCACTAGCTAAGCAGTCTGGCTTGCTGGGAATATCAGTGTAGATCAGGGAGCTGCGCAGCCTTAAAAACTCCAGTCAGAAGGGAGTGAGACGTATGTCTCTGCCCATGAGAGGTGACAGCTGTGAGCCAGAAACCTATAAGTGGGTGCCCTCGAAGGACAATGGAGGGTGAAATACAGGTGCAGTTACCTTGAAAGGTATAAGGAAAGAACTGAAAGTCATCATTGCTACACTCTCATTCTAGGACTTGGGACCACAGCACCACTCTATCACCTTCTCTCCAAGACCTTTTGCTACATAAAACAGCGTGAGACTGAAAAAGGAAGAAAGTCCAACGTGATTTCAAGGGTACAGGTGACAAAGGGATTACATGTTTAACTTATTAAGTGAACTCAGTCGGTATCTCCTACTTCTCTTGTGTTCGAGTCACTAAAGTGGAAATGCCACTATTTGTGGCACAGCCTTCCTCTCCTCTCAATACCCCAGCAGGGTTTTCTCTAAAGTCTAACAGCAGTGTCAGTTTCTTTTCATCGACCCTGCAGTACTCTCCTGGAAACCATCAGCAATCTAGCACAACTGGCCTGAAGGATGTGTTACAGATATATTGGGAGACTATGGATTCCAATTAAATATTGCTACTCCAGGGGCTGAGGATGGTGGACAGCGCACCAACCAGTATGGGAAGAGGAAATAGCAGAGAGGACAGAGGCTAACCCCAATTCTTACAAAGAGTGCCCAGCGGAGCAGAGAGACCTCTCTCCATCCTACTCCAGAGGAAGAAGCAAGTATCTTACATTTACCTTCAAAGGACAAAGAGGTACATCAAACCCACTGGGATTCAAACTTGCGGTTCCAGGGATCTAGGTCATCCTCCAATATCTACCAGACTTCAACTATGCCTGACTACAAAGGACATTCCTTATTGTGCACAGAATCCTACCTCTTTTGCAGATTTACTTTCCCTTCCCTTTGATTCTGAGTTACTCAGATGAAAGAAGTTAAATCAGGAAAATGAGGTGACTATATAAACAGAAGAAACTAATACCACCTTAATTTAAATGGCTGGCATAGTCTGGATTAGGAATATTATGCCTCTTCTTGTGTGTCTTGGAAAACTGACATAACCACCACTTTTCTACTACAGGGCAAAGGCCTGGACTCACTGCCTACAGAAGGATCAAGATGATCTTGTGGTTAAAGGCACTGTACTGGGTTCAGGAGATCTGTATTCAATTCTCAGCTGTGCCATAACTTCCTGCAGGACTATAGGGAGGTTGCTTAAACTCTGTCTCAGTTACTCACCTTCAAAACGGGAGGGCTGTATGAGGATAACTTGGTTAGCGTGTGCAAGGTGCTCAAATACTAGATAGGTGATACAGAAGTATCCAGATAAAGACAAGTCCATAATTCAAAGAGTATTTCTCTCTAGAAAAGCAAAATTGCCAGCCTTCCAATAGGGTTCTTCTTTCAATATTATTAAACTGGCTTATGGAACTATTTTTGATTTAGTACAGGGAAAAATGAAATAATTGATTAAGAGGTCACTCTGAGGCTCTATTTTATCATGCAGGGCAGCAACAATTTATCCGTTACTAGACATTGGTTCCTAAAAGCTTGCATGGCTGCAGGCTAGCAGCATGTACAGAACCTACTCAACATGAATTCTTGTTGAGTTTGGATTTTTGTTGGGGTGAACTACAAGACTCCCCGAGAATCTCCTTAAAAAGGGGCAGTACAGCAAAATTAGTATTCATACAAGTTCAGTCTCTGCAGCAAGAACTTTTATAACTGCTCTTTTAGATTCAAACTTCAAACTTCAAGCAGCTTCAGATAACAAAGGGGACAATTGTGTCATAGTTTGAAAGTAAGAGCTCAGCAACTTAAACAGCTGCCAGAAGCTCCTAGGGATCTGTATTCTGAATTACAAATGGGGAGATTGTCTACTATAGGGGGAAGTTTTGGCCAGACTACATTTCACATTAAAACCAGGTAAAGGAAATAAAGGTACGTGTCTTTTCTGCACCTTCCTTGCACTTCAAACCCAGATACTTCTGCTACGTGCTACATGGTGGCAGCTGCATCGCTATAGAGCAGGATTCTCCTTACCTTTGAGTTTCTGGAGTTCATCCCTCAGGTCGGGACCAGCATGCATGAAGATGCTCTCAGATACCGGATTCTTATCTGTGAGAGATTCATTGCTGGTGTTTACTATGGCTGTGCAGTTCAGTAATGCTACATTTCCTTTCCTGAGGAAACAAAGCCATTGAGTGCAGGTCAGATACATGAGTTTGGCACCACAGAAGTTCTTCTTGACTGCTAAGGGGTTATTATCGCCTTGCTTCATGATACACTGTACTCCTCTCTCTCACCCTGCTTGTGAGATATGTTCCATAAACAGAAGCATAGTTTAGAAGAAATTAAGGCTGGTAAAACACGGCATCCTCACAATGAAATCTTAAAAAACAATGAAAAGTCAAGTTTCCAGGTAATTTCTTAACCATATCCTAATGCCCACGCACCACATATCCACAGACTCAGAATCTTCACAATGAACTTCACTCTACCTCCAACTAGTATGGAAACAGACTACATGCAACCCATAATTCTCCCTCACAGTACAACCTTAATTTCAAATTCATGCTTCCCCAATAAACAACACACTGTTCACTTAAGCAGTGAGCTGTAAAGAAGTTCCATGTTAAACTGTGAGAGAGATTAATGTGTTGTGTGTAGCATGTTTGATCATCATGTGGAAGTAGAAGTAAGTTCCTTGCAATGATGTGGAGTCTGTCACTGGAAATGTGCAGTGTAGGCATTAGGGTAAAGTTTAGAGTGTCCCATAACTTGGGATTTTCTTGCTTTTGAGGCTACATAGAGGAGATATTACACGCACCTAATTTTACTTAATATTTTGCTTATGGAATTTCCTGGATTTTTAATATAGCAATGAGGGTCTTATGGGTGGTATGATAAGGGAGCAAGGAATCATCCCTGACTTTCCCTATGGCAAATGGGAATATGGCGGGAACAATTATGTTTGAGGTGGGCAAGGGGGAATATTTGTGAGATTTGGGAGGCCCAGTGGGTCTGTCTCTAGTCTCCCTAATGCCAGTATGATATTACCCCTGTTTCTGGAGCATGTCAAATGCTGCATCTGATCCAGTGGGCCAGCCTTGGCTCCTCAGAGCAGAGGAGCCTCTTTTGAAACTGTAGAGCTCTGATTTTAAAGAAAGCCTTCTAATCATGAACAGGCTATTACTAATACAGTGCTGTCTCTTAGTCTTCACACAGTCAACTTAAGTGCATCTATCTGCTGCTGCTCAGAACACTGAAAAGCTACAGCAGAGTGAAAGATGACCAGAGTCTGATGAGTTTTCATTGCTACTGTTAAAAAAACCTCTGGGCAACTGTGAAACTGACAAGAATCTGGTCACTTGCACTCTGATGCTTCAAGGGAAAGCTGTAAGTAGGATCAGAGACAGGAACTGAAGGAAGAAACTGAGGCTTAGAAGGAGAAGGATAGAGCAGCAGTGCCCCTACGCACCCATGCTTGCAACAGCTAGGAGGATCTGGGGTGAACAGGCAGGGATAAAGCCAGAGAGAATGATTCTTCTTCTGTGCAGCAACCAGAAGGGGTTGGAGAAAGGGCTGATCTTCAAATTTACCAGACACCTGTGATCTGGAGGTTCACGTGAAATCTGAGCAAAGCCAAGAAATCCCAACCCCACTTCTTAGCAGCTGGGGAAAGGGGGATGGCTCTTCACTTTACTCCTGGTCCTGAGGGTTCCCCCACTTTTCATACTGGTCTTCTGCTGATAGGTGTAGTCCTCTGGAAATTAGGTGTTGATAAGTGTGAGTGGGTGGGCGAGGGAGAGGAGACGACATAGATAGGGTAAGTTAGCACAGAGACACTGTTGAGATCGTATTCTTTTTCCAAAATTTGTCTGAGACAGAATACAACATAAAGAAAGCATATGGAGGCAGAGAGATAGAGAAGAAGAAGAAAAAAACAACAACAGACACGGAGGACAGTACAGGAAAAGATACCCCATTAGTCTATGATAGGAATGCAGAGAAGAAAGTGAGGCAAAAAGGAGAAAAAATCCACACCATGTGAAGAGCTTTATTTTGTGGTGATGGTCATTTTGTTAGGCACTCTGTCATCACTGCATTCATTACTGTGGCATCTAAGAAGTCAGAGCGATTTTGAACTTACCACAATATTATTTTTGCATTGATGTCTTTCCTGTATGGGAAAGGTGATCTAACATCAAGTTGGGGTTTTTCAACTTGAGTTTTGTGGGAGTCCAGTTGGTCTGCCTCACAGTAGTCATTCCAGGCTGGCAGAGAATCAATATCCACAAATTGGGAAGGAGCACCCAAGGGATCCATGGAATGGAAACAGCAACTCCTCTTTCCACCACCTCTTCAGCACTCCAATTCTCACTGGAGTCTTTCTGGTGCTTCAGAGGAGAAAAAATAGGGTCACAGACCTGGATTTTCACTGAGAATAGTTCTGGAAGAGTTAGACTTTTCATAAAGGAAAGCTGAAGAACAATTAAAGCATTTGCAGGTAGCAATGTAGTTAAGATTCACAGGCTATTTCGTTCCCAACCTATCCTCTGTATGGTTTCATTTTTTTATCTCAAAATGTTTGTGCTTGGTCTCAGTACAAAGGTGAATTGTTTTGGAAAGTCTGAGCTAAGATAATTAATCTGTTTTTGAATTATCCAATGGTGAAAAAAACCCCTCATTTTCCTCACTATAAAATGTTCCAATTGGTTTGTGAACTTGAATCTTATTAAATGCTGAATCTATAAACTCCACATTTTGCAGATTTGTAGTTCAGCCTAAGAAAGAAAAATCAATTTTGAAGAAAAGTGATTCAGTGTTTTAAGTTAAAAAGGTACAAAATTACACACTTATGTATACATAACAGGATAGATTTTTCTTTTCTGACTATCTTAATATTTAAACATCCAATCCTGCATCCTCCACTGCAAATAAAGTGCTCTTGAAGTCATTTAGAGTTAAGGGTGCTTAGGATCAGGCCCTTAGTGCTTTTGTAACATTTAAACACTTTAAAAACAAACCAGTCAAATTTGCTTGCTCTCTATTTTGCAAAAATCAATAGTGCCTAATGGACTGTCAGTCACTAATACAAATTGAAGTCTATTTCTCCCATGCCCCCTCCAAAGGCTTGGGAAGTTTAGCACTTAAGCTACTGTTCAGTTAATTTTTAACTTTGGGTTAATTTAACTGGCAACAACTTTGAAAATTTCTTATTTCCCATGTAGTCAAAAAGAAGATGCATTTTCCCAGTCCTGCTCTGAATCAGCCTGGACATTCTGTAAAGCCACAAAAATTGATAGAGCGACTTGCAGTTTAACAGTGCTCCTAGATTCATCACTGACACTAATTTCTTATACAGCAGCATTTTCAAATGATGCTATCATCTCTGATTGAGTAGGCGAATCTGCCTCATCCTGGCAAATGATGATCTTGCCTCTATTATGCACATCTTTTTCAACTCCTGTCTGGACTACAGTAATGCAATATACCTGGACACAAACCCCTCAGGAAACTCCAAATAGTACAGAAAACTACAGCACATCTCCTCAATAACCTGCACTACTGCAAACACAAGCAGAATACGAAGATCAAGTTCTTGTTCCTTACCTTCAGGTAAATTAGTCCGGGAGGAATTCTGCACCACTGCATATGCACAAAATGTATGTTCCTCACAGATTTCTTTGCTTTCCTGCAGAAAAATGACTTTCTGATGGGGAAGCAAAGGGAAGCCACAAGAGTGGTCATGTGACCCGCCCCAAGCAGTATGTTTCAGGTGCCCAGGGCAGCCGGCAGACAGATAAATCACTGTGGGGCGGGGACGGACTGGGGAAGACCTGGCTGATGGCTCCTACCCTGCACTGGACTCAGATGCTAGTCCCAGCTGGGCTGGGGAGGATGGGACTTCCTCTTCGCCTGCATGGCATCCAGGGCCATGTCAGACCGACTCCAACATTTCTCCCCCAGCTGCAGGAAGCTCTGCAAACTCCTCCCCACCCTGCTTCCTGTGCCCATCACTCCTCAGGTGCAGAGGGAGGGATCACTGTACAGGGAGCTGCTCTCCCATCCGCCCAACACCTGTGCATCCAGACCCCCTCATACCAAACCCTCCCGCTGAGCCTCACCCCCCCCCGCTGAGCCCCACTCCCACTACACCTGGACCACTCCGACAAGCCACCCGCACCTGGATCTCCCCCCACTGAGCCCCAACCAGCTGCACCTGGATCCCCACCCCACTGAGCCCCACTCCCCCAGCATTTGCACCCCCTCACTGAGCTTCCCACACCCAGAACCCCCTGCCAAGCTCTATCGCCCACACACCCCAGAACCCCCCCGTTCCCCCGCGCTGAGCCCCAACCATCTTCACCTGGACCTACCTGCAAAGTGCCACTACTGTTACACCCAGACCCCCACAACAAGCCCCTGTGCATCAAGATCCCCCCCGCACCCAGATCTCCCACAGAGCTGCCCGCACCCCCAATGCCCCAAACAGAACCCTCAACTCACACCTGGATCCCCCCATACCAAGCCCCTCCACACTTGGATCCTGCCTTGCTGAGCCTGCCTGCCCACACCTGGTGCACCTGGCATGGACAAGCAGGGCCCTGGGGTGTTTCTGGGGCAGGCCTGATCCTTGCGCTGTGTCAGGTTTGGGTGCAGCTTCACCGCTGAATCCACATCCCAGGGGGGAGGGGAGCTGCACAGTGATCTCCCATCTCTGTGCAGCCAGTGGCCTGTGCTCCCCACTGCCATGCTGGAGCCTCCACATTTATTTGACAAAGAAAATTTGCAGAATTTTAAAATATAGGAAGCAGAATTTTTAATTTTTGGTGCAGGATGCCCTCAGGAGTAAGTATTTAAAGGCCTGAGCCCAGCATACCTAAAGCTATGGGATGAAGGCCACGTTTCATAACTCTGCTCCTCAGACACAGTGGAACTCTACACAATAAGGGTAAAGCTGACTGTGTAGAAGACAGTTTCTAGCTCCAGACTGTGGAATGAACTACCACAGGAACTAAGGCTCATCCCAAAACATCACCTTCTTCGGCTCCAAGTACAGGATGTACTTCTTTGACCTTGTCTTCTCTAACAGACAAACAGCAGCATGTGCACTAAAATAAAAATCCTAAAGCAAACCCAAACCAAAACACCAGAGCAACTAGCACCACAGCAGCTACTGGCATGTTGAAACTGAGAGACTGAAACAGGAACCAGTGAGGAAAAACTGTTCAGAACCCCACGAGAAAATAAATAGTACTATACTATGTGGCAGTCTGCCATTGAATTAAGACAGACACTTGGGATGAAACCTCAAATGCACTGAAGCCCTTAGATACTTGTATCCGTTTCTGACCGAGATCCAAAGTTTGTTCTCTTTGCCCAAGTATACATACAGTACTTGTGTCACTGAAGCATGTGGTACATGCCACATGAGCAGAAAGATTAGTAAAAACCAGAAGGGATGCAGAAAAAAGGCAACAAAAACACTTACTGGGAAGAGGGGCATATTTGAAAGGAAAGATTGAGAGTTGAAAATATATAGTTTGGCAAAACAATAAATATTGGGGTGGCGGGTATGATAACAGTCCAACAGTGTGACCGATACAAAGCAAGGTGACACGTGAGGTATAAACAGGAATACCTTGATTAAAACGAAGGCAAAAAAGTTAGCCTGAATAATGGGAAACATTAGCCATGGTCATTTCTCTCTCAGGAGAGTCTTGCAAGGCAAGCAAGCGAAGTCAGTGATTTATAAGGTCTCCTGGCCTCAGAGCCCATATTTTTGTTTCTGTCTGTGCAGCATCACACCTGTGCCTCTGGGGGCACGTAACACAGTAACTCGCATCTTTCCCTTTCCCTCGATGCCTCACACAACGGAACAGCGACCCAGGACTGGAGAACACGGGCTGTGCCCCAGACAAGGGCCCCAGGCCCAGTCCCCCGGCAGGGATCCCTCCCCGGGTGCCTCACGGGGCGCAGAGCGCAGGGACTGTGGAAGTTCCTAGACAAACGCTCGAAGCTTTTCTCAGCGGCCTAAAGCAAGAGACACAGAGACACCCCCACCCCGCCGGCCGGGACACGCGCCCCGCAACCCAACGGACACGGGGGGCGGTTACAGGCCGCGCGGCTTCAGCGGGGGTGTCACAGAGCGACCGGCCCCGCCCGGGCCCCTCAGCACAGAACACACACAGCGACCCCACCCTGCCTAGCAACGCCCGCCCGGGGAGCTCCCCCTTAGCAACAGCCCCCAGCGCCACCCTGTGCCCAACCGCTCGCGCCCGCCCTCGCCGCGGTCCACCCCTCACTCACGGGCCAGCCCCGCTCCCCCCATCTGGCGAGAGGGTCCCAGTGGTAGGAGTCGACTCAGCACCATCACCCAGGAAGTTGGCACTGAGCCTGACCCCGCCCCCCCATCCGCTTCCGGATCAAAGCCGACCAATCCCGCACCGAACAGCCAAGGTGAGGTAAGATCCTACGTCACTTCCGCCGGAACTCTGGATGGCTTCCCCAGCCCGGCCACTTCCTCTTGTGCGGAACGAGAGACGGTGTCTGCGCGCGAGTGACCCGCGGAGCCACGTGGGGGCGGTGAGCGCGGGGCCGGTGCGGGGCGGGGATTGGGTGTTACACGGCGAGCGCGGCACAGCAGCGCCTCCCCCGCCCGCTCGTCCCTTCCCCAGCGGGGTCGGCGGCCCCTGCCCGGCCGGCGCTGTAGGGCCTCGGTCCCAGAGGAGCTGGAGCTAGGGGCGCTGCGCACGCCGGGCTGGAAGTGGTTCCCGGCATGTGCCGGGTTTACAGTTTGGCTTGATAGCGCTCAGCTCCCCACTGTGCAAATGTTCCAGCGCCCCTGCTCCTTGCTGCCCCGGCGCCGGGCCCTGCCGCGACCCGGCATAGGAGCGACCCCTCAGCCTAGGGGCGCGGCTTTGGCACCGTGGCGGGTCAGAGTGGCTGCTGTTGTATCCTCTGGGAGGAAAAAGTAATCCCAAGCCCACCACTACTTCCTGGGAAGGAGAAATCAGGGCAGTAGCGATGGTGGAGGGGGAAAGGGAACACAAATAAGTACATGCGACTGTGCAATGCAATAAGGCGGAGGGGAAAAGCGAAGGGAGTGTTGAGCTGTGTGTGTAGAGGCACCAGGGAGGGGAGAGCTCGGGTGAGGCCTCATCTAGACTATTGCGTTCAGTTCTAGGTTAGGCACATATGAAAAGATTGAAAAACAAAATATGTATAGCAATGGCGTGATGACAAAGAAGGAGCATGGTAATTCCCTGTAAATACTTGTAGGGTGGAAGGTATAATTTAGGGTGGTCCAAAGTGGGAATAATTAAGAGTAATGGGAGTAATTGTGCAAAGAAAAATGTAGACTGAATAATGGAAAAACTTAGTGCAGTCTGGCACACTGTGGGGTAGTCTCCCAAGGGAAATGTTGAAAACCCCCTCGCTTTTAATGTTTGTCCACTCTAGTTTAAATACTAGAAAAAGTTCTGTATACATGAAATTCTTCTCAGTGTTTCCTGTCTTCTCTTTATGTCCAGGTCAGCTCCCACCTGGGTCTGGAAATTGCACCATGGGTCTCACCAAGCAATATCTGCGCTACACAGCTAGTGCATTGTTTGGAGTGATTGCTAGCCAGAAAGGCAATATCGTCTATGTGACCCTGCGGGGTGAAAAGGGCCGCTATGTGGCAGTGCCAGCATGTGAGCATGTCTTCATCTGGGACACCCGGAAAGGCGAGAAGGTGATGAGCTGCTTACCCCCACTGTGAACCAGAATGGGGTGACACTGCTGTGTTGTACGGCAGTGAGACTAGAAAACTGTAGCGGCATGAGTTATCTTTGCTGGGAGCTCCCCATGCAAAGAGATCAAATAAACTTAGAAATGGTGGCTTCTAATATGCCTGAATGCCCAAAGTGCAGCCACTGGCCATCAGCCCCTTTAGAGTTCTGTAGTCTTGGCTTGGGGGAACACTCACTGGCATTGAGATACTATGATGGTGGAGTCATAAGAAGTGCCATACATAGACTACAGTGGAGAGGAAATTCCAGGTTTCCAGTGTGCAGTGTAGCCAGGTAACTCAGATCAAGACTGAGTCTGGAACTTATAGTGACTATGGGCTGCATTTCAAATAAAATGAGTGCATCTGCAGTCTCCTTGCTTTTATGCAAGCTACCTGCTGACATAACCTTTAGATTATCGCTGTCTACACTACAGACGGGATCGACACTCTGAGATCGATCCACCGGTGGTTGATTTAGCGGGTCTAGTGAAGACCCGCCAAATCAACAGCAGATTGCTCTCCAGTCGACCCCTGTACTCTACCCCCGACGAGAAGAGTAAGGTAAGTCAACAGGAGACTTTCTCCCATCGACCGCCCCAGGGTGTAGACCCAGCGGTAACTCAACCTAAGGCACGTCGACTCCAGCTACATTATTCACGTAGCTGGAGTTGCGTAGCATAGGCCGATTTACTGTGGTAGAGTAGACATAGCCTAAGTTTGGTTGCTTCTGACACAAGTACATGATACACGTACCCTGTGTGAGGACCTTTCCTACGCAAACCTTAACTGATCCTGATTATTTCCTTTGATCTTAAATAATTTATTCGGGTGGAAAGGAATATGTCTCAGTCTCACTGAGCCATTCTTCCTTGTTACTCCTAGAGTTGAGTATGAGATTTGAAGTTCCACTGTTGACAATGCAGAGCAGGACAAAGGGACATGAAGAGTACTGCTTCAAATGACATAGTAGACCCAGAGCTACACTAACACAGTGCTTTAGGGGTCTTTTGGAATTCTGAACTCATGTACACCATGTGGAAAAAATTATTTCTGTTGTATGCCTCAGAGGAGCTGGAATGGAAAGGAATTGTCCTGTGAAGAAATTTGGGGTGCCTCTTTTACTAGCAAGCAAGAGGAGTCACTTTCTAGCTGTTAGACTTCTGGGTTCTAGACCTCGTTGCACCCTGATTTGCTGTTTGGCCTGGTGACGTCATGTCCCCCCTCCATGCCTCAGTTCCCCCCCTTTTAAAACTGGTATAATGGTATTCCTTCATTTCAGTAGTGGATTGTGAGGAATGAGTTTCTAAAGTACAGGGGGTCCTCAGATGGAAGGCCTGATAGGTGTGTCTAGCTCTGACACGTTACAAACACCTTGTCTTCTGAAAATTACAGGTTCTCATCCTTCAGGGTCTCAAGCAGGAGGTCACTTCTCTCTGCCCATCCCCAGATGGGTTGCACTTGGCTGTTGGATATGAGGATGGATCGATCCGTGTCTTCAGTCTCCTAAGTGGTGAAGGGAACGTCACTTTCAATGGACATAAGGCTGCAGTTATGACTCTGCAGTATGATCAGCTGGGAGGCAGACTGGTGTCTGGCTCAAAGGTGAGAGTTGGTAGGAGAAGCCAAGTCTGGAGGTCAGTTCTTTCATAATCAGGGAGGACTAGCTGCTCTGGGGAGATGACTTGTAGACATGGCCACAGTTAAGTAGCCTGGCTGGGAATGGGTGGATGGTGCACTGGAATAGCTGGAGGAGTGTTAGTGAGAGGATCTGGGTCAGATTCACAGCTGAGTTGCATCACAGATCTTTATGGAAGGGCCAAAGACTGCAATAGGAAGGGGTGCTGTAGATCAGGACTAAAGTGCATTAGCAGACCTGTGCATGGGGGAATATAGGGCTAGAATGGTGGGGGTGCTACAAGTCGGGCATGAAGTACATCAGCAGAACTGTTCATAGAGAGCCAAGGACTGGAATAGCAGGGGGGCTGCAGAGCAGGACTGAGGGGATTGGCAGAGCTGTGTGTGGAGCCCAGGACTAGAATAGCAGGGGGGCTGCAGACAGGGACTGAAGTACCTGGGCAGAACTATTGAAGACGGGGGTTTGCTAGGTCTGAAACATCAGGGGGTGCTTCAGGCCAGTTCTAAGGTGCACTTGTAGAGCTGCATATGTGTGTGTGGGGAGAACAACTCCTGGCTTTATGAGCCCTTCAGTACATACTAAAACTCAAATTTAGGGGAAAGCAGACTCTGCCTGTCTAAGGTAGTGTATTGGGTCTCATGGCAGAAGATTCTGCTGATGTCAATCCTTTGGTGATGTCCCTTTCCTTTCAGGACACAGATGTCATTGTGTGGGATGTCATCAACGAGAGTGGGTTGTACCGGCTGAGGGGGCACAAGGATGCTGTCACGCAGGCGCTCTTCTTGAGAGAGAAGAACCTCCTGGTTACCAGGTACACTGCACTGCTGAGCTTGCTGAATTGAGGATTCAAGGCTTTACTCATCTATCGCATCATGTCAAAACCTATGGACTTAATACAAAGAAATGAAGAGTTAGATTTAATAAATGGTGCTCTTTTCGCAGAATGAACATATTTTTAATAAGCTTTTTTTAAAAAGCCTTATCATAACACAATAGCCTTACCTGTGAGCCAGAGACTTTTAAAAATACATTTGTTATCTTGATAGCTAAATGTTTTTTAAGGAATACCGTTAAGTGGGGAATATCAGCTAATGAGACACTGTCAATTTAAAAATAATTATTCTCTGAATTAGTGGCCGCTAAAAAGGCTAATGCGGTCTTGGGATGCATTAGGCGAGGTATTTCTAGTAGCGATAAGGAGGTGCTAGTCCCGTTATACAAGGCGCTGGTGAGACCTCATTTGGAGTACTGTGTGCAGTTCTGGTCTCCCATGTTTAAGAAGGATGAATTTAAACTGGAACGGGTACAGAGAAGGGCCACGAGGAATGGAAAGCCTGTCGTATGAAAGGAGACTTGAGCAGCTCGGTTTGTTTTCCTTAACCAAAAGAAGGTTGAGGGGAGATATGATTGCTCTCTTTAAATATATCAGAGGGATAAATATCAGGGAGGGAGAGGAATTATTTCGGCTCAGTGCTAATGTGGATACGAGAACAAATGGATATAAATTGGCAGTTGGGAAGTTTAGGCTTGAAATTAGGCGAAGGTTTCTAACCGTCAGAGGAGTGAAATACTGGAACAGCCTACCGAGGGAAATAGTGGGGGCGAAAGACCTCTCCGGCTTTAAGATTAAGCTTGATAAGTTTATGGAGGGAATGGTTTGATAGGATAACTTGATTTACATAATAGGTCAATAATGTGCCACCGCTGGTAGTTAGTACCGATGGTAAATGTTGGGATATTGAAAGACTTTTTCCTGAGTGTCTGGATGGAGAATCTTGCCCACATGCTCAGGGTTCAGCTGATTGCCATATTTGGGGTCGGGAAGGAATTTTCCTCCAGGGTAGATTGGCAGAGGCCCTGGAGGTTTTTCGCCTTCCTCCGCAGCATGGGGCAGGGGTCGCTTGCTAGAGGATTATCTGCTGCTTGAAGTCATTAACTCAAGATTTGGGGACTTCAACAGCTGAGTTAAGGGTGAGAGTTATTTCAGGAGTGGGTGGGTCAACTCTTGTGGCCTGCATCATGCAGGAGGTCAGACTAGATGATCATAATGGTCCCTTCTGATCTTAAGTTCTATGATTCTATGAATAGTTTTTTAATCTACTGTTAAATATGGAACACCTCTACCCCGATATAATGCGACCCGATATAACACAAATTTGGATATAACGTGGTAAAGCAGCGCTCCGGGGGGGGCGAGCAGGACTGCGCACTCTGGCGGATCAAAGCAAGTTCGATATAACGCGGTTTCACCGATAACACGGTAAGATTTTTTGGCTCCCGAGGACAGCGTTATATCGGGGTAGAGGTGTACCTGAGATTACTATAACAGAGGATACGTCTATACTGCATCCCATCATGGCTGGACAGATGTGCTAGCTCTGCTTGAGCTAGCATGCTAAAAAGAGCAATGTAGCGCAGCTGAACGGCTTGGGCTAGTCACCTGAGTACATACCCAGGGGGTCTGGGTGGGTTTGTGCTCAAATGTGCTCCCAGCTGCAGTGTATATGTACCATGAGATTAGCAGTATGTTTACAGAATGCATTTGACAGTACTTTGTGTAAAGTCACTTTTGCTTTTTCCCCTGTATAATCAATTGGATTCCCTTTTGCTTGTGAATCTTTCACACAGTAATGGGACAGAAAAATAATTTTTAAAAATAGGGAAGTGATTATAGAACCATGGGAATTGATAGGGAGACACGGGCACATGTAGTACCTGAACTGACTTTTAACTCCTCTTAACATTCATTAGCTTTAAAGATGACTGTGTTGCTTGGCAGGAGAATTTTTTGATGAAATTCTTTTAAGAATGTTTTATTTATTAGATTTATGTATCAGTTCAATAGAAAAAGTGTATCACATCAATGTAGGGTAAAATTATGCCGGTATCTTTTATTTTTCAGATTATTGATGAAAGAATAGTGTTTATTTGGGGAGTCCGGTGGCACCTTAAAGACTAACAGATTTATTTGGGCATAAGCTTTCATGGGTAAAAAACCCACTTCTTCAGATGCACGGCTACCCCTCTGATACTTGTTTATTTGGGGTTAGAGTTAAAACTGTGTTGTGAAGAAATATGCACTTGTTTGGTAGTTTATAAAATGGCTTTATTTTCACAATTTTCTTAATATTACTTTCTTTAGTGTTGGTAAATGGAGATCGTTCTTAATTTTAAAATAAATAGGATGGAGTGGTTGCTATATTTCTATGGAGATGCTTGGGCAAGATATGCCCTATTCCTCATAACAAAGAGGAATATCAGCCTTAAACATAGTTGTGACTCCTTATTTAAGGCTGATTTTTGTTTTTCCACCAGAGATTTGTCCTCTTTGCTATGAAAACTACAGCATATTCTTACCCAGTCATTCGATGTTTACTGAGTACAGCATTTTTTTGACCATTTACAAGTAAACTTAACTCATTTAATAGTTTGTGTTAAAACTAATTTAAAAACAAGTCGTTTAAGAAATGTAGTGCTTGGAGTCAGACCTTTTTTATTCTGTCGTTGCTCTGAAAGATTCTGTGATTGCATTTGGGCATCAGTGCTTGAAAGGCTCCCCATAACACTGCATCCTTGGCCCTACTGCATACTGAGGCAGGAACACCCAGACGTCGTTAAAGTGCAGACACATTGGGACACAAGGGACTGGGCTCCCTGCATCCTCTCTTTGCACAATGCTGGTCTCTAATAGCACTCTTTTCTCCATCCAGCCCATGCACATCCCCTCACATATGGCCATTTCCCCAGTCCTCTTGGCTTCCTATATTGGTGTTTTCTGGTATATTGGAGGAGCTCTGTGGGGGGAGATGGAGAAGAAAGTGGAGATGTGGGGGCAGGGAGAAGCAAGGTCCCAATGTCTGCTTAT
Organism: Platysternon megacephalum; assembly: GCA_003942145.1. Taxonomy (NCBI): domain Eukaryota; kingdom Metazoa; phylum Chordata; order Testudines; family Platysternidae; genus Platysternon; species Platysternon megacephalum. The sequence continues at coordinate 2,237,176 of QXTE01000145.1, forward strand.
GCATCAGCTCCCCTGCTAGTGCTGGCTCAGTGTGCAGTGGAGCTTAAGGTATGTCTACATTGCTGACTGTGTACCCAGGCTTCTTGTCAGACTTGTACATGTGTTGCTCCCTCTTCCTGGCGCCCAAGCTACCAAGTCATCATTACAGCTGTTACCTACAGGTATACCTACCCATGCTACAATCACACTGCTTGCAGTATAGAGGTGCCCTGAGGCAGCCGTGCCAAGGAGAGCCTTTAATGTGCTGGTGTTCTGACAAAAAAAACTCCTATTGATATTAGTGGAAATAGAATTGGGCCTGGAATTAGACAAAGTAATTGCTAATAACTTTTTACTTTATTACAACTAGGGCTGTCGATTTAATTGCAGTTCACTCACGCGATTAACTCAAAAAAATTAATTGTGATTAATCGCACTGTTAAACAATAGAATACCAACTGAAATTTAGAAGAAATAGTATTTTTCAATTCACCTCATACAAGTACTGTAGTGCAATATCTTTATCATGAAAGTGCAACTTACAAATGTAGGTTTTTTTGTTACATAACTGCACTCAAAAATAAAACGATGTAAAACTTTAGAGCCTACAAGTCCATCATCCTACTTCTTGTTCAGCCAATCGCTAAGAGAAATACGTTTGTTTACATTTACGGGAGATATTGCTGCCCACTTCTTAATTACAATGTCACCTGAAAGTGAGAACAAGCATTCGCATGGCACTGTTGTATTTGGCGTCGCAATATACTTATGTGCCAGATGTGCTAAAGATTCATATGCCTCTTCATACTTCGGCCATTGTTCCAGAGGACATGCTTCCATGCTGATGATGCTTGTTTATAAAAGAATGTGTCAATTAAATTTGTGACTGAACTCCTTGGGGGAGAATTGTATGTTTCCTGCTCTGTTTTACCCGCATTCTGCCATATATTTCATGTTATAGTAGTCTCGGATGATGACCCAGCACATGTTCGTTTTAAGAACACTTACTGCAAATTTGACAAAATGCAAAGAAGATACCAATGTGAAATTTCTAAAGATAGCTACAGCACTTGACCCAAGGTTTAAGAATCTGAAGTGCCTTCCAAAATCAGAGGGACGAGGTGTGGAACATGCTTTTAGAAGTCTTAAAAGAGCAACACTCTGATACGGAAACTACAGAACCCAAACCACAAAAAAATAAAATCAACCTTCTGCTGGTGGCATCTGACTCATGCTGATGAAAATGAACATGTGTCGGTCTACGCTGCTTTGCATGGTTATCAAGCAGAACCCATCATCAGCATGGATGCATGTCCCCTGGAATGGTGGTTGAAGCATGGAGGGATATATGAATCTTTAGTGCATCTGGCATGTACATATCTTGTGATACTAGCTACAACAGTGCCATGCAAATGCCTCTTCTCAGTTTCAGGTGATATAAACAAGAAGCAGGCAGCATTATCTTCTGCAAATGTAAACAAACTTGTTTGTCTGAGCAATTGGCTGAACAAGAAGTAGGACTGATTGGACTTGTAGGCTCTAAAGTTTTACATTGTTTTATTTTTAAATGCAGTTATTTTTGTACATAATTCTACATTTGTAAGTTCAACTTTCATGATAAAGAGATTGCACGACAGTACTTGTATTAGGTGAATTGAAAAATACTATTTCTTTTGTTTTTTACAGTGCAAATATTTGTAATAAAAAATAAAGCGAGCACTGTACACTTTGTATTCTGTGTTGTAATTGAAATCAATATATTTGAAAATGTAGAAAACGTCCGAAAATATTTAAACAAATGATATTCTATTATTGTTTAACAGCGCGATTAATCACATGATTAATTTTTTTAATTGCTTGACAGCCCTAATTACAACCTGTTATTGCACCCTGTTTCCTTCAAGTAAACCTGGAAACATGACTTCTCAAGGAGATTTAATTATCTGGGGAATGTGAAGGGGATAGTAACAAGCTGTATTTGATTCGTTGAGCACCTTGCAAATGGAAAAGTCCTAAAACCTCTGATAAGCTAAAATGCAGCTCTGTCTGGTGCATTTAATTTGCCACAGATCATTGCACAGTTCATTAGGCAGTGAAGAATATTGTATCAACTGAAAATACAGGGGGAATTTAGGGAGACCCAGTGTTGGAATTTGGCCAGCGCACCAGGCCTGACACCCTTGCCCTTAAAGAAAGCAGAATGGTTTCTCCACTACACTAGGCTGGGGTTTCAGTGCTGACTTTAGGAGGTGCCTCCTAATGAATCACCAGCCCATATTTCTGTATTGCCTGTGTTTTGCTTGATCTCTTATCCTGACTCTGCTTAGCTTGTGAGACCTGCTGAGATCCTAGCCTAAATAGAGTACCTTGCCTCATGTCTGGGTGATGTCATTTGTGTTTTTCAGTGGTAAAGACACCTTTGTGAAGTGGTGGGACTTGGATACGCAGCACTGCTTCAAAACACTGGTTGGACACCGTACTGAGGTAAATAAAATTAAAGCTGGGGAGAGGGAATTAGTTCAGTACAAATATCACATCACACTGGCTGCAAGGCAGCTTCCATTGTTACCTCCACACTGCTCAGGATTGAATTTTTTTTAGGTTGTAAACACAGCCCCTATGAAATATTTGTGGTTGGCTGTTGTGAAGAGGGGACAGGTGAGAAGCCCCTTCTGTTGAGGAGGCTTGTACCACTCTTGCTGGGAGTGATATTTCCAAACTAGATGTCCTTGTGCAGTATCCTACGTAGCAGGGGCGCTTGGGCTCTCTGTTCTCATTTGCCCTTTTAAATTAAAAAAAAAAATCAAAGAAATTCAGTGCAAGAATCCTGTTACATACAACATTAATGAGGAGATTGAAATCCACCGACGCGATGAATTCCTTGGCCAAAGCCCTAGTAGCAGTGTTAACTTTGTCCTTTGTATATCGGCATCTTAGGGCAGGAACATTGCAGGCTATTGTTTGTTATACTGTCTTTCAGCTAAAAGGTTAACTGCAAAAAGGAAAAATCTGTTGTTTTTTAAATAGGTATATAAAGAGACCATATTTCCCCCCGTTATGCCCCCCCCCCCTCAACATCCTCTCCAAACAAACAAAACCCCAATCAAACCAAAACACAAAACAAACAAAATCCCCCAGGCCCCTTCAAGGGGATAACACTAAATCTCTATCCTGGAGGAATGTTGTATGGCTAAATTCACTAATGTTGGTGGGGCATGCTGATACTGTGGTGATTGGAGGCCATATAACTCGACATAAAAGACGCTTCTCGGTGTCTTCTCCTTGGCAGGTGTGGGGACTAGCCTTTGTGTCACAAGAGAAGCGTCTCATCACTGGCGCTGCAGACAGTGAACTCAGGGTGTGGAACATCACCTACATCCAGGAGGTAAGAACTGAATGCATCATCTCGGTTGCTTTGCTCTGGAGTGGATTGAACTGGAACACAGCAGGACTGAGTGGCTTTCTGGGATGTGGTCAGTATCCATCCAGGACACGCTCAATGTGGAGCAAATGTTGTTTGATGGCTTTAACTGTATGTTTCTACTGGCTCCCAGCTCTGTTGTAGTTCTGTGCAGATTGCCTTTGTGTATGTGTGGGAGCTGTCCTAAGAATGGAGCACTTCTTGCTACAGGATCAGGCAGAGTGAGAAGCTGGAGGAAATTCTTATCTGGGGACATGCATGGTGGCTGCAGACCACTCCTTCTCTTTGTTTAAATTGGGGTTAGCCAAATAAGCATGAAATGACTGGTGGTCACCCTCCTCTTCACCGCATGGGTGTGGTTTGTGGAGAGGACAGGTTTTGACATCCAGTGCTTCACTTTGGTCTCAGGAGAAGGCCACTTGGATTGGGGTGGTGCAACGTGTGCTGGAACTGATGGTCTGCAGCTGGCTTCATTTCCTGCCAGGTACATGCAGCCCTCGGTGTCCCAGCCAGCTGCTGATGGGGACCTTGGCTGGGCAATGTTTGGGAGCCCTGTTTTAGGCTGCATTGTGGAAGCTCTTCTTTAATGGGCTGGTTCCATTTGATTACTATCTACACTCTTAGGGCTTCATTTCATAGAGCATCTTTCATCCTGGTTGTTCTCCTGAGCAGTTCAGAATGAAAGCTGTGACAGTGTTAAATGGCTGGAGGGGATCGAGGTGTAGGTGGGGGAGAAGCCAGGGTGAGCTAAGGGTATTTCTTTCCTTTGTCTGCCACAAGCAGGCAACAGACCCTAATGAGCCAGAATCCAAGAAAAGCAAAGGGTCTCCAGCTAAAGCAGAAGAGACCTCTGAAGTGGATGAGACCTCAGATCTGAATGAGACGCCGGAGGAGGTAACCCTTTTCCCCACTCTGCCTAAGTGGTGCAGGTTCACAGGGTTTGTTGTGCTGTCAGTGAGGGTAGATACACAGCTCAAATAACTAAATAGGGGTTTGAGGACAGACCTGGTTTACCTTTCTGACACTTGCCTCGCTCTGTTGGCTTTGTGCCCTGGGGATGATCTCTAGCGCTTCTAGAGAGAACACCCTGACTCATAAGCAAGGAATCACACCAGTGTGTTCTACCTTCCTCAGGAACAATCTCTCACACTTCCCCAAATACCCACAAAATAGCAGCAGGAACCTGTGCCTGTATTTGCTGGTAACCTGTGCCAAAGAAATCCCCAATGTAAGCATATTGGCAGGTCTCTAGAAAGGCTTGGCAGTGCTAGCAGAGCTCTTTCCTTGTAGGAAAGGGACTACAATAAAATGGTCACTTTCCACCTGCCTCCGTTCAGTGCTGAAACTGATTCACCTAGGACTTATTAACAGTACCCTATGTCATAACCAGGGATCCTAGTTTTCTGTGATTTTAAAAAAACCAAAATTCTCTGATTTTAAAAAACCTATAAAAATCCCTGTTTCCCCACAATTAAAATGGAACGCTGAATTTTAGTTTCCCTAGCCACAATATATATAGTTATCAGCTGAACACAGTGTTTTATTGATATACAATAGAACCCTGTTTATCCAAGCCTCCGTTATCTGGCTCTCTGTATTAACTGAACTATCAGCCATCTGGGGCTGACTGCGATGGGGCTCCTGTGGTCAGCGCTGTGTGGCTGAGTGCCCGAGCCCCACCTTAAAATAAGGGATAGAAAGCTCTTTGCCAATCCTCCTGATTATCCCAATTTTTGATTATCTGGTCCCAGTCCCAATTAGATCAGATACATCAGGTTCCACTGTAAATTTAAAGCACATTCAAAAATCAACTACAAGAGGGGGAGGCATTGAATAAGTGGCACTGGTACTTTCAGTAACATTTAATTAATAGTTAATACATGTTTTTATTTTTTCACAAAATTTAAAAACTAAAGATTCTCTGTAAAAACACAAATTCCACATTTTTCCTGGAGAAATGGATTTCGAGGATCCCTGGTCATAAGGGTCTCAGAGTGGTGCTGCCATGTTTAGAATCAGCTCCTATTGTGGGAAGCCTCTTCCACTTAGGTCAATCAGCACCTGACAGCCTTTCACTAAATTCCTCCTCTCTGGATCACTCACTCACCTGTTGGCACTTCCAGAATCCTTTGAAGATTTCAGCTTCACTCATTCAGTTTTAGCTAGACACGCAGCCTTAACAACTGTTCCTTCCTTCCTTCCTCCAGGAAGTTTCTCTGTCTCTATTGTTAAGCAGGTAATTAAATGCTCTCTCTCCCACCTTTCTCATCTCTCTCCTGCAACAGGAACTAAAAGCTGGTGCCTTAATTTTATAAAAGTTCAGATAAATTCCCTTCCAGTTAGTGACGTGCATGTTTCAGTTGGTTCTCAGATACAGCGCAAGAAACATAAGTTAAATTTGTGCCTGACACAAATGTTTGTTTGCTGTTAGATCCCACCTCTTCCTTGTCTCTTTTGGATGCTAGTCAGATGTTGTAGACTCTGCCCTTTCATTGTTGTATCTAAAGACTTGCTTGACCTTTCAGACTACAATTGTTTTCCCTTTCTGTATCCTTGTAGCGCCTCCTGAGGTGCAACAAAGTTGGCTCCATCATGCGAGAAGGAAGAGACCGAGTAGTTACTCTCGCCGCTGACCGGACAGGCAGGATCCTAGCCTGCCATGTAAGTAATATGCTTTGGGGCCTTTTGCTAGTGGACTACAGAGGAGGCTCTGTTGTGTGTCTCAGGGACTCTCCGCTGCAGCAGCTTCTTAGGCAACTTGCTGCTAGTATTAACTCTGTGAATTTGTCTCCAGGGAACAGACTCTGTTCTGGAAGTATTTTGTGTCCTTACTGAGGATGAAATTTGCAAGAAAATGGAAAAGAAAATGAGAAAAGCAAAGAAAAAAGCCAAGTAAGCTCTGTTTTTGTAAGTTGATGATGTCCACGTGCTGAGAATTGACAAAAGGCCCATCCAGGGAGAGGGTGCAGTGAATTAATCATGAACCATTTGCAGTTAGTCTGCTGTTAACATGTTTGTCTGTTCCTGGCTTATTGGTGCTGGTGTGAGCCAGGTTGTTCTCTGCTCCCAGTAATTGTGAGAAAATCACCTTCCATCTGATTCTCTTGCAAGAAGTGAATGGGATGAGGGAATGGACAGAACTCTCCTGGTAAAGCCCCACTTGTACATCACCATCTATGACTCAGGAGAGTTGCACAAAGTAAATACACTTCCCAATGTGAAAGCTGGTGGTGCTAGGCTGAATAACCCAGTATCACTTTGACATCTACAGATTGTGAGCCTTGGGGTGGTATGTGCCAGGTTCAGATTGGGGCAAATTGTCTTTTAGTGGACAGCCTTTTATTATAAGTCTATTTTATGCTTCTCCAGTGTCCATCGTTCATACATCCCCTAGTGTCTGACAAGTGCCTCACAATAGCCCTGAGAGATAGGTGAATGTTAGCTCGCTTCATGGGAAATCTGAGGCACACCAAGGATACATCTGTTTATATTTTGGTAGTGCCTAAGGGCCAGAATTAGGAGTCAGGACCCCATTTTTCTGAGCTATGTACAGACACGGAACAAAACGATGATCCCTGCCCCTGAGAGCTTTCAGCCTGTTGGCTTGTCTACACTTGAATGTTAATTTGGATTAAGGTAGGGTGTGAATTTAAAGCACAGAAGCCATTCTGGAATAACTCCATGCATGGACAAGCCCTAAGTACATGGGTGGGGAGGGATGCAATTAAGTTGGTGTCTTGAACAAATTTCAACAGTGATATCTACTTCCTGCCTCCCTAAATTGCCCTGGTGGTTTCAGTTTGATAGAGTATTCTCTTGCACTTCCTGTCCTAAACCTGTGGCTTGTTGCTGTGCTCCAATAAACAATTTCACCTTACTGGAGTAGGTGGATTCTCCTCACTGAATAGTTCTCATAGCAGGGTGTGGTTTGATAGCCATCTTAATAAGACGGTCTAGGATCATTATTCTCTAACTTTGCAACAAGAGTCCTGGGATCTCTTACGTTCTTCAGGACTGCCAGCAGCGTTGTTGGCCATCAAGGTCTGCACTGAAGAGCATTGCACCTCCACTAGAATGGCACCTCTGTGTCAGCGCTGGATAAGGGTCCAGCTAGTTTCATTCGTAGAGGAGTTGCAGTTAGTTTGTCAATTTTTTGGGGCTGGGGGGTGAATGTGTCTGTACATTTCTGTCCCATGTTAGCCTAAGACTAGACTGGCAGTGCCCAGTAACCTGATTCCCAATGGTTGTCTGACTTTTCTAGACCGAAGTCTGAGGAGGAGGAAGAGGAGCCTGAAGGAAGTGTTGAGATGAGTCTGCAAGAAGAGATTCAGCGAGTCACTAGCATCAAAGCTTCTGCTAAAATCAAGTGAGTGCAAAGCCCTGTTCTGGGGTCATTGCTGCAGCTCAAGCACCCACTGAGGGGGCCATGACTTGGGGAGAGTTTGTATTTTACAAAGGTGGCTTATCTCCAAAGATGAGAAGCTGAGACTCCATAGAACTTAGAGGTGTGGAAAGGCCTGCAGGACCCCAGCTAGTCCACCTCCATCCCCATATCCCTACAGTGTCTTCACACCCCTTCCATCAAGATTGTTCCCTGCAAGGGATTCTCTAGGGCAGCGGTTCTCAAATGTTTGTACTGGTGACCCCTTTCACATAGCAAGCCTCTGAGTGCGATTTCCCCCCCTCCCCCAATTAAAAACACTTTTAAATATATTTAACACCATTATAAATGCTGGAGGCAAAGCGGCGTTTGGTGGAGGCTGACAGCTCGTGACCCCCCCATGTAATAACCTCTTGACCTCCTAAGGGGTCCCAACCCCCAGTTTGAGAACCCCTGTTCGAGGGGCTTGCCTCATCTAGTTTTAAATGACCGGTCTGATGGGGCTTCTACTGCTGCTTTGTTAGACTATTCCACTGCCAACTGCCTCCCCATCAAGAAGTTGTTCTTGGTGTTTTCCTTTAGTTTATTTCATCTTGTTTCTCCTAGTTATGACCCTGACTTCTCTGTGTCCATTTAAACAGGTCGTTTGACTTGATTCTGTCTCCGAAAGGAGAGCTGAAGGCCACCTTACTGCTTCAGAACAACACCATCGAGTCATACATCCTGAGCCCATCAGCACAGGTCCCCCAAGTTGTCCGTGCATCCAAGATAACCATTGGAGGTCACCGCAGTGATGTCAGGACACTGGCTTTTAGCTCCGACAACATTGCTGTCCTCTCGGCTGCTGCTGAATCTGTTAAGATCTGGAACAGGTGTGTGTTCTGATTCTGTAAATTCCTCTTTGTCTGCCAAGTGTCCTTCTCTCAAAGGTTGGGGCTGTTCAAGTTAGAGGGGAGAATGGGAAATGGAGAGGGGAATGATCCCAAGGAATACAAAGTGATGAATGGATTAGAGAAAGTAGATGGGGTACTCTGTTTACTCTTTCTCATTATACAAGGACAAGGGGGTGCTTCTTTCGTGAAACTGAAAGGCAAGAAATTAAAAATGCATTACTAACCCAGGAAACTCATTACCACTAGATATCATTGAGGCTAAGAGTTTAATGGGGTATATAAAAGGACAGCTCTCTGGATATTGAGGACATTCACAGTCATGGAATCAAAGAATTGTAGGGCTAGAAGTCACCTCAAGAGGTCATCAAATCCAGCCCCTTGCATTGAGTCAGGACCAAGTAAACCTAGACCATCCCTGACAAGTGTTTGTCCAGCCTGTTCCTGAAAACCTCCAGTGATGAGGATTCCACAATCTCCCTTGCAAGCTCGTTCCAGAACCTACTGACCTTTATCGTTAGAAGGTTGTTGTTGTTTTTTAATATTTAACCTAAATCTCCCTTGCTGCAGATTAAGCCCATTACTTCTTGTCCTACCTTCAGTGGATATGGAGAGCAATTGGTCACCATCTTAATTTATAATAACCCTGGACATATCTGAAGACTGTTATCAGGTCCCCCTTTAGTCGTCTTTTCCCAAGACAAAACATGCCGCTTTTCTAACCTTTCCTCATAGATCCGGTCTAAACCTTTTATCACTTTCATTGCTCTCCTCTGGACTCTTTCCAATTATCCACATCTTTCCTGAAGTGGGATGCCCAGAACTAGACAGAGTACTCCAGCTGAGGCCTCAGCTCAGGTCGAGTAGAGGGGACAGTTAGCTCCTGAGTCTTACATACAACGCTCCTGTTAATACAACCCAGAATGACATTAGCCTTTTTCGCATCTGCATCACATTGTTGGCTCATATTTAATTTGTGAACCACTATAACCCTCAGATCCTTTTCAACAGTACTACCACCTAGCCAGTTATTCCCCATTTTGATTTTTCCTTCCTAAGGGTAGTATTTTGTACTTAATTGAATTTCATCTTGTTGATTTCAGACCAATTCTCTAATTTAACGTTGTTTTGAATTCTAATCCTGTCCTCCAAAGTGCTTGCAACCCCTCCCAGTTTGGTGTCATCTGCAAATTTTATAGGCGTTCACTCCACTCCATTATCCAAGTCATTAATGAAAATATTGAATAGGACTGACCCCTGTGGGACTCCACTAGATACTCTCTCAGTCTGAAAGCCAACCATTGGTAACTACTCAGAGTAAGGTCTTTCAATATTTTTCTTAGTGTATGCACAACATGCTTCATGTGGCACGTGACCAGGATCCATCACCGAATTTGGTCCGTTGGTTGGATCATTAGCTTCCCTGGCCCGATCAGTTTTGCACCCACCTTATAGTAATTTCATCTAGACCACATGTCACTAGTCTGCTTGTGAGAATGTTATGTGGGACTGTATCAAAGGCATTACTAAAATCCAGTTTTGTCATGTCTATAGCTTCCCCCTATCCACTAAGCCAGTAACCCTGTCAGGGAAGGAAATTAGGGTGGTTTGGAATGATTTATTCTTGATAAATCCATGCTGGCTATTCTTTATAACCCTATTATTCTGTAAGTGCTCACAAATTTGATTGTTTAATAATTCGTTCATAGAATCATAGAATATCAGGGTTGGAAGGGACCTCAGGAGGTCATCTAGTCCAACCCCCTGATCAAAGCAGGACCAATTCCCAACTAAATCATGCCAGCCAGGGCTTTGTCAAGCCTGACCTTAAAAACCTCAAAAGCCTCTAAGGAAGGTTCTAGTATCTTTCCAGGTATCGAACTTAGGCTGACTGGTCTATAATTCCCTGGATCCCCTTTTAAATATAAGTACTATATTGGCCCTTCTCCAGTACTCTGGGACCTTATTCGTCCGTCCTCCATGAATTCTCAGAGATAACTGCTAACAGTTCTGAGATTGCTTCAGCTAGTTCCTTAAGTATCCTACACTGAATTTCATCAGGCACTGTTGACTTGAATACATCTTACTTATCTAAAACAGCATACTGGACTAGATGGACCATTGGTCTAACCCATATGGCCATTCTTACGTTCTAAATATTTTTAATGTATTCTTTTCCTATTTTGGTTTGCGTTCCTTTCCCCTTGTTGTTAATATTTATTGTGTTGAGAATCTGGTCACCATTAATCTTTTTAGTGAAGTGTGAAGCAAAATAGGCATTAAACACCTCAGTCTTTTTAATGCCATCGGTTATTAGTTCTCCTGCCCTGCTAAGTAGGGGACCTAAACTTTCTTTCATCTTTCTCTTGTTCCTAATGTATTTAAGGAACCTTCTCTTATTGCCTTTTATGTCCCTTGCTAGGTGTAACTCATTTTGTTCCTTCAACTTTCTGATTTTGTCCCTACATGCTTGTGCCATTCTTTTTGTACTACTCCTTGTCAATTCATATTTCCACATTTTGTAGGATTCCTTTTTGATATTTAGGTCATTGATGGAGCCATATTGGCCTCTTACTATTCTTCCTATCTATCCTTTGCATTGGGAGAGTTTGCAGTTGTGCCTTTAATATTGTTTCCTTGAGAAACTGCTAGCTCTTCCGAACTCTGTTATCATTTAGATTTTCTTCCCATGGCATCTTACCTACCTGTTCTCTGAGGCTGTTCAAGTCCGCTTTGTCCTTATTCTGCTGCTCTCACTTATTCCTTGCCTTGGAATGATATAATCTATTATTTCATGATCACTTTCACTGAAACTGGCTTCCATCTTCAGATTCGCAATCAATTCCTCCCTGTTGGTCAGAATCAAGTCTAAAATGGCTGCCCTTCTGGTTACTACTTCCATTTTCTGAAACAAAAAGTTGCCCCCTATACGTTCCATGCACTGTTTGGAAATTTTGTGTTTTGTCATATTACTTCTCCAACAGATGTCTGGGTAGTTAAAATCCCCCATTACTACCAGATCTTGTGTTTTGGATATTTCTGTTTGTTCTAAAAATACCTCATCCACTTCTTCCAGATTTGATCGTCTAAAGTAGAGCCCTTTAAGTCACCCTTATTTTTTTTCCCCTTTTATCTTTGCCTCTCACCTCCTTCTGGACCTCAGAACATGTGTATATATTCTTGATGTATAATTAACATCCTCTTCCCTTTTTTTCCCCGTCTGTCCTTCCTGAACAAGCTGTACCCTTCTATACCAATATTGCAGTGATAAGATTTATCCCACCAAGTGTCTGTGATGCAATTAAGTCATAATTTAGCTTATGTATTAATACTTTCAGTTCTTCCTGTTTATTCCCCATTAAGGACATCTAAGATGTTGAGCAGATTCCCCCACTGATTTCCCTCTTGTTGCTCCTATGACTATATTGTAATTTTTCATGTTTTCCCCCCCACAACATCTAGCTCTCTTAAGGTTGCCCTTCTTTATGCTCACCTGTGGGCTGTTGTCACCTGCCCCCTTTGAACCTAGTTTAAAGGCTTCCTTACTAGGTTGGTGAGTCAGCATGCGGAGATACTCTCCCCTTCTTGGGTCAGGTGGACCCCATCTCTTCCCAGCAGTCGTCCTCCCCGGAACAGCATCCAATGGCAAAGGAAGCCGAAGCCCTCCCCTCAACACCATCTGCACAGCCATGCATTCATCTCCAGACTGTGCATGTCCAGGCCTGGGCCTTTACCCTCAACTGGGAGGAAGGACAAGAACAACACCTGGCACCCCATCTCCTTCACCCTTGCTCCCAAAGCCCTGTAATCACAGCTGATCTGCTCAGGGTCATACCTGGCAGTATCATTGGGGCCCAGATGGATGAGCAGCATGGGGTAGTGGTCAGAGGGACGGATGAGCCTCAGCAATCTTTCTGTTGCATTTTGGATGTGGGCTCAATCAGTCTCCTTCCTGCAGAGTAGCCAGTTCTCTTTCCTCCTCTGGTGTGCTGTAGTTATCTGAGGTTGGCTAGCATCCTCCATTCTGGATGTTTCCGTGTGCGTCCTGTCGATGAAGTCCTTGCCACCTCCTGCAGCTCTTTTACCAGCTTCCTGAGGGACTCCACCAACAGACACTTCTCATAGCAGGTGGTTCTCCCTGCCTGGATTTCTTTGGTGGGTATATGCAGGCTGCATTCCCAGCAAGTCAAGACCAGAACCTATGTGGAAGTCTCCAGGGTCAGGATGTCTGTCTCGTGGAGTGTTCCAAGAGGTGCAGGCAGAGGAAGAGCTAGCAGTGGTGTTGCTGACGTGCCGTTTTCCTCCCATTGTGGGCTCTTTCTTGTAGAGTACCTGCCAGTTGTGGGGTGAAAAAAATCACACACGCTGATTATTTTTCCATGCGGGATTCTAATCCTGTGTTTTCTGACATAAACCAACCTCTAACTGCGTGGGGCTAGGGAGAAACTTCACACATGGACATAGCTTTGGGTTTTCTTGTACCTTCTCTGAAGCATCTAACGCCAGACGCTGTTGGAGATAGGACATTGGACTGCCTGGGTCACTGTTTTAACCCACGATGCTATCGCAGAGCTCCCTCACTGTCACTGCTCCTCAAACACTACTCCCCTGGGACATTGCTATCCTCTGAGAACTCCTCCCGCCCTGCTCCCTCCTCCTCTCTGAGCCTGCTGTTTTCAGTTATTTTGTGAGGGAGAGGTAGCAGCCTCCCTGTTCTCTCTCCAATGTAGGGAGCAGGTTTGGGGATCCCGTAGATTTTCTGTTTGGATCTAGCATCTTAGAGGTTTCTGGGTGGGCAGTTAACCTTCCTGTGGGCTAAACTGTGCACTGAGGCTTTGATTCTAGGTGGCACTTGTCCTACCCCAGCCAATGCAATCTCTCACAAGCCTGCTGGGCTCAGCATGTGCCCTGCCAGGCTCATAATACCCCACAGTGTGATAGTCCTTGCTGGCTGAAGTACCCCGTTGCTGCCATGGGCTGCTCTCCTTCCCTCTTGACAAGAATGAGCCGGGGGCTGACTGTGTGCCCAGTTGGCTTTCAGGGAAACCTTTTCAGTCCAGTGCTGGGGTAGCAGCATTCGAGCTGGAGGGCCAGGCACTGAGATGGATTTGTCCCCTTGGATGGTGCTGTAATCTCTGGCCTCCTGTACGGTGCATGAGAGAGAGGCCAGTTGCTGTGAAAGGCCTTTTAGCAACATAGCTCATTTAAAGGGGCAAGGTCTAGACACAATGCTGGAATCTCGCATGCTGTTTGTGCCCACAGGTCGACCCTGCAGTGTATCCGGACCATGGCGTGTGAGTATTCGCTCTGCTCACTCTTTGTCCCAGGAGATCGGCAGGTCATCATAGGAACTAAGGTAACTGGTGGTTTTCAAACTGTGGGTCGCGACCCAGTACTGGGTCACGGAATGTAAGGCACTGGGTTGTGGTGGCTCTGGTTAGCGGTGCTGCCTGGCTAAGGCAGGCTAGTCCCTACCTGTTCTGACACCGCACTGCGCCCTGGAAGCAGCCAGCAGCAGGTCCAGCTCCTATGTTGGGGGGCCACGGGCCTTCGCGCGCTGCCCCCGCCCCGAGCACCAGCTCTGCACTCCCATTGGCTGGTTCCCGGAAGGAAGCTTGCCCTACCACCCCCCACTGCGCCGTTGACCGGGAGCTGCCTGAAGTAAGACCACACCCCAACCCTGCGCCCCAGCCCCTCCCAAACCCGGAGCCCCTTCCTGCACCCCAAACCCCTCCCTGGCCCCACCCCAAAGCTTGCACCCCCAGCTCAGAGCCCTGACCCCCTCCTGTACCCCAAGACCCCAAACCTGGAGCCCCCTCCCAAACCTGGAGCCCCCTCCCAAACCTGGAGCCCCCTCCTGTACCCCAAACTCCTCATCCCCGCAGCCCACACCCCCACAACCCAACCCTCTGCCCCAGTCCTGAGCGCCTCCCACACCCCAAACCCCTCATCCCCAGCTCTGTTGGGTCGTGAGCATCAACAATTTTCTTCAACTTGGTCACCAGAAAAAAAAGTTTGAAAACCACTGGGCTAGGGAACCTTCCTAAAAACTTCCACCCTTGCTAGTACTGGTTCAGCTCCACTTGTGTTAGCAACGCTGGCAGCCTTAATGAAAATGGGCCGTCCCTGGTGATCTGACCACTGCCCTGTAGCCCTCTTCAGAGCATGTCTGATTGGCTTAGTGCTGAAAGTGCCTGTGGCAGCTGGTGCCCTTTCTGCCCTAGGTGTAGCTCCAGTAGCGTAGCTGGGGGGGAACGGGGCAGTGGCCGCTCCCCCACTGAGCACAAGTGGCGCCTTGTCAATTTCTTGGCGCCTTTTTAATTTTTACTCACCCGGAGGGAACAGGGGGAGCGATCCAAAAAAAAAGGCGCCACCCGCTGCGGCGCTTTGGGTCTTCGGCGGCGGGACCTTCACTTGCTCTGCGGGTCTTCAGCGGCGGGTCCTTCAGTGCCGCCGAAGACACCAGGAGCGAGTGAAGGTCCCGCCGCCGAAGACCCAGAGCGCCGCCGGGTGAGTAAAAGCGCCGCAGCGGGTGGCGCCTTTTTTTTCCCCTCCACCTGGCTACGCCACTGTGTAGCTCTTGTGGGTTGAGTTGGCTGGTGTTAGCAATGGTGGGATGTTTTTGAAAATGTGATTGGCTGTGTCTAGTGGCCATCGAATGCTTTGAGGGCCAGAGACGGGTGCAGCAGGTCAGGAGTGAGGTGTATCAGTGGAGCTGCATGTAGAGATCCCAGGCCAGGGGACAGCTGGCGATGCTGTAGGCCAGAAATGTGTCCTCTGTGCTGAGTCCATGGACGGAGCTGGTGCATTCCTCCTGGCTGCCAGTAGGATTCTGCCTTGGCACCAAGATGCTCCTCTCACACTTCATTTTGGTCTGAGAACTCCCATGTTCCCCCTCCCGGTTATGTCTCTTTAACTTAGCTGGGCTCCGCTGCTGCTGGCTGTCTTTTTCCCCACTGGGATCCCTGCTCCTTTAATCACAAATCCTTCCGTCTCTGGGACTCTGTGCTTCACACCCTGTTTGCGGCTCAGGCCTGCAGACTGGGCTTTGGACCTGTTCACTGCATCTCAAGCTGTCTTGGCATATACTGGAGACAAAATAAAGTTGCTGACTTGCTCTCTGTTAATTTGTCTCCCCAGACAGGGAAGCTGCAGCTGTATGATTTGGCCTCTGGGAGTCTGCTGGAGACACTTGCAGCGCACGATGGGGCCCTGTGGTCCATCTCCCTTTCACCAGACCAGGTAATTTTCTTTTAGTGGTAGGTCTGCGCTGCTCTCAGGAAGCCTGTGTCTAAGGGGTGGCTTTGAGGATGCAGAAGTTGGCATTGTAGGGTTTTGATGTGGGAGGTGTTCATCACCTTTGCACTTTTGTTCGGCATTATAAAACATGCTGCTGTTCAGTTCTGCACACCTGAACCTGTCTTGGTAGTACACCAATAGCCCTCTGCTGTTATAGCGTGGGATGTCATTTTCTCTGTTATCAAAACAGTGACAGCTCATTGCCTTTCTGGAACACTTCTCATCTGCAGATCCTAGAGCACTAGGAAGACTTTATAACTGATCCCAATAGTGTAAATATGCCCCCTGGAAATGCGATTCTACAAGCAGACCATTTCTGTGTGGTCGATACGGTGTTCTAAGTGCAATGATACGGTCACATGGGTTTTCATCCTACACAGTGAGCGTACACCCACATCCACTATCTACAGCAGATCAGTCAAGTTGACCCTTGTTGCTCCAGAAGGTTGTCAATATACCAGACAACCTGCTGGTACAGGCTACATCTTGATTTATCCTGCCCACTCCACCATCTTAAGTTCATTCCTCCTGAAAAAAATCCCGTCTGCCAAAGCCTTTGAAATCCAAATGTGTTTGTGTCTTCTGCACAGTAAATAAAAGTTCTGTGTTCCCACTGAACCAATGATCAGTGTAACCTGCTCTTAACCTTCATGCTGTAGGAACTTAAGATCTAGGCTGGGTCTTAAGGTCTTATGAACTTAAGTTCTTGTCTGGAACTTAAGAGCTAAAGGCTCCTCAAGTGTATGGACCTTGCTTTGGGTGTATTATTCTTCCTGAGTGCAGTGAAAGTGCTCTTGCTTGCTTTAATTTTAAACTTCTTTCTCCTTTAGCGTGGCTTTGTAACAGGAGGTGCTGATAAATGTGTCAAGTTTTGGGATTTTGAGTTGGTGAAGGATGAGAATGGCACACAAAAGAGGTGAGAAAAAAGCCTCTCTGGAGGCAGCATTCCATCTCTGCATTCCTTCTCCCTGCTTGATGGTTTGGCCTTAGTTTTGTTCCTGGATGCCTTTGGTAACACATGCTCTGTGTGTGTGTGCGTTTGTGTGACAGAGAGAGAACAAAGGTCTGACCCCACATACTGCTGGCAGTTAATGGAGCTAAATGCAGGATTCTCATCACAGCTCTAGTGCCTCCCAGCTAGAATTGAGCAACGTTTGTTGACTAAACTGAAATGTTTGGCAGAAACAAATATCTGTTCTGACAAACTTCTTCATCGGGAAGGTTTCTCGGGTCCAGGATGGTACCGAGTGAGACAGCATCTGAGTGATTCACTCTGCAGCCTAGCGTTTAGAACACTCACCTGGCATGTGGGAGACCCAGGTTTGTATTACATAACCACTAGGTTATAGAGTGAGTCACTCAAAGTCCCTGCTCCAAATCAGGCAGAGCAAGATCTGACCCTGGGTTTCCCACATCCCAGGTGAGTGCCCTGACCAGGCAATCAGGTGTTCTGAGGAGGGCTCTCTCATTTGTTCAGGAGAAATTTTGCACATTCTTGTTTTCATTCTGCGTCGGAGTGAAACCAAATTTTTGAAAGCCCCAAACTTTTCATGAAGCAGAATTGTTGTTTTCCAGCCAGCCCTGCTTCCATTGTCTTTGCAGTCTTGTGTTGCTGAGGATTTGTGGATTTGTTGAGTCCTACTCACGATCTCTCGTGGGATTCCCTAGCCCTCCTCCACATTTTAATTGCTTCATTTCATTGCACCTTACTCTCTTCATTTCCCAAACTGAGACTGAGTGGCCTTGTGCTGCTTGCTGCATTCTGTGAATCTATTCCCTGCCATGCTGAATTCAAGTCACTTTTGGGTCACTGGTGGTTTCAAGCTTCCCTCTAACTTCTTAGTCAGATTCTCCCTATAGGTGAGTGGTAGATTGGGCAGTGAAAACCGTATGTGCACAGCTCCTGGCTCATTTCAGTCCTGCTTCATTCCAAGAGCCAAGGAAGGTGGCTGTGCATTGGAATAAGCTTGTGGGTTTGTGTTTACAGCCTTGGCGCTCTGCGTGCAAGGACAATGATGCTATTTTCCTCTTGCCCATTGCCAGGCTCTCCATGAAGCAGACACGCATCTTGCAGCTGGATGAGGACGTTCTCTGTGTGCGTTACAGCCCCAACCAGAAGCTGCTGGCCATCTCCTTATTGGATTGCACTGTGAAAATCTTCTACACAGACACGCTCAAGGTGGCCTCTTGCCTGGGCTGGATGGAGGGGTTGGGGTGAGAGTTGGTGTGGAGGGCAGTGAGGAGAGGGGGCTGACTGGACAGGTGTGGGTTGGTTGCTGGAGCAGAACTGCTGGCTTACCTGGTGCAGTTGCTGTTACTACATGGGAATGGTGTCTGAAGCAGTAATGTAAGGCTGGGGAGAGTTGGAGGGGCATGTATTAATTAGCTGGCCAGTAATAACAAATGGGGAAGCCTGCTGACTTCTGGTTCTGGTCCCTATTTACTGACCAAAATCCCACCAAACGCTGGCCAGAATTCAGTGGGAAATCTGCGTTTAAACTGGGGGGGAAAAAAAAAATCAGTCCCTCCCCTGGCTACAAGTGTCCTGCTGCACAGGAGGGCAAGGCCAGTTGTGGTGGTGCCCTCCCCACTCAGTGCAGGAGCCTTGTGGGCCCCCTTCCCATCTTTCCCTTGCTCCTCCTCCCTATGTCTGTGAAGAGATTTGGGGGTGGGGCTAGAGCACCTCTTTGACAGCTCTCCTCCAGTTAACACACAGGCACCAAACTCTGAAACCAATGCCAGAGGGAGAGCCTCCCTGCATGTGAGAGCACGCCCCCTTCCTGTGAATAGTGCCTGGCAGTCAGATGGTCCTTGGGCTAGTCAGTGAAACAGACCAACATATGATGCTTAGGAGCTGCACATAAAATGCTGACAGATACACAAAGAAAGCCAAGCGACAGACGCTTTCTTCTCTCTAATCTGTCAGTGATCTTGGGTATTGTTCCTAACAGTATCGGGTGCCTGCCGTCTTCCCTGTAATCATAGGCCAGCTGCTAACCTTCACTGTGAAGGTGTTTGGAAGCGCAGGCACCTCTGAATATAGAGGATTTCAGGACAGAGCAGCAGGCTTTCAAAGTGCTGTGCCCAGCATTTCTAACTAGATCCATTTCCTATTTCTTTCCAGTTTTTCCTGTCTCTGTATGGACACAAGCTGCCGGTGCTCTGTATGGATATCTCCTATGTGAGTGAAGTGGGGGCTGGTCACAAAAGATCTTCAGGAATTCTGCCGATGTTTGTGGCTTTAAAAACTGACCACAGCCTTGCTTGGGAATAGAGCTAGGCAGGGCCCTCTAGAATGGTGATTCTCAGCTGGACTTAAAAACCACCCAACTACCCACCTGAACTTGATAGGACCCAAACTAACCCTCACCCATTCCACAGTCCTTTGCTGTCTGCAAAGGATTGTGGGATTAGGTCATGACAAGAACCCACAAGTGAATTTTGGGTGGGGGAAGGTTTCTGTAGAGTTCGCCCCAACATTTCCCAGCCCCTCCATTGGCTGCTTTGAGATGTAATACAGCTGTATGTCGTGTCCTGGTGGATGGAGACTTGTTTCTTTGGCCCTTGCTCATTAGTCATGTACTGTTCAGTCCTAGCAGCCAGCTGAGAGGTCATTGTAATCCCTTCCAGTTCAGTCAGTCATGCCCCTTCTCTCTGCCTTGCTTGGTGTAGGACGGGGCCTTAATTGCAACTGGCTCTGCTGATAGGAATGTGAAGATCTGGGGCTTGGACTTCGGCGACTGTCACCGGTCTCTCTTTGCTCACGATGACAGGTAGGCCCTGGTGTGTGTGGGCTGCAGACTCCTCACCCACAGGAGTGGAATCACTGGTCTTTGCCCTGGCGGTGAAGTTTCTCCAGTGCTCCTGCGGGTGTGGGATGTGGGCCCCTGGCCTCCTGTGTGTGACACTGTGTAGGCACCAGAGCGGACAGGCACACCTTCCTGAGCAGTGGTTCTGAAGCACTGTTCTGTGGCACAAATAGTGGTGCTCCCAGCTCCCCCTGCTTCCTCAGCACATGTTTTGGTGCTCATGCCCTGCTATGGAGCTTGGCTGAGCTCCGCTGGGGTAGAGCATGCAGGAGAGCGGAAGGCAGCAGAGGCTGGTACAGTTGATGTCGTAGTCTGGTAAATCTCTTTCCCCCTACCTTCTGAAGTCCCTGCAATGCCCAGGGAGTGCTGCCACAGGGCAGGCAGAGAGGAGGCTGCTGTAGAAAGGGTGTTGGCTTCAGATATTTCACTGTCTCCTTTCCTGCCTGTGTGATGGCGATCCCTTTCTCTTTCTCTCTCACTCTCCAGTGTGATGACCCTCCAGTTTGTGCACAAGTCCCATCTCTTCTTCACGGCCGGGAAGGACCACAAGATTAAGCAGTGGGATGCGGATAAGTTTGAGCACATCCAGACCCTGGAGGTAAAGGGTTTCAGAGAGTGACTCAGGCCTGAGCAGCTATTTCCCCTAATGACTGGGAGCATTGGTGGTGGTCATGTCTCATCTCTTCCCTCTGACCTGTAGGGACACCACCAGGAGGTGTGGTGCTTGGCACTCAGTCCGAGCGGAGACTACATCGTGTCTTCATCGCATGATAAATCCCTGCGCCTTTGGGAAAGGACAAGGGAGCCACTCATCCTGGAAGAGGAGAGGGAGATGGTAAGAGCATTAGCCTTTCCTTGTGGTCTCCTACAAGAGACAATTCCACCCCAATTTCTCCTCAGCCACTAAATGCTCCTTCTTAATCTTAAGAGGATCTTACACAGCACCTAAGAGATCTCAGCTCACTGTTTATCTGTGTCTGGGAGTAAGATGCCCAGAGGTGACGGGAGTATTCCAGGGGGATTGCTAGTACTGCAAAGAGAGGCACAGTTGCCTCCAGCATTATCTTCAGGTGGCTCAAGATTGCATTGGCCGTCTTTTCTTTTCTCTTTCCCTGCTATATTGCATTGCAAACTCCTGGCTAACATGCTCTCTGCTATGCTGCTCCCCAGGTTTCCCTCCAAATAGATGTTTTGTTTTCCCCAGGAGTACTGGCTGCATCTTCTCCTTTTGTTTTTCCCTTCAGGTCTTTCTAAGCTCTGCAGGCCCCTCTTAACTTTCTGCCCTCCGTGGTGTTTGGGGGACTTTCCATCAGTGACAGGAATGGGGAGTTTGTTAATTAGCTGTAGTGTGCACAGGTTGCTCCGTTCCTTAGTGTGAGAGGCCCATGCAACCTCTCCACCTGGGCCTGCCCTGGCTGCTGTGGTCATCACTACAACTAACAGACCCAGGACTGAGAGAGCTGAGGGCAGCACCTTCTCAATAGTAGGCCTATGGCTCAGGGGAGCTGGCAGAGGCCTACCTTGCCTCTTGAACTTGTGCTTCAGGGTTCACCTCTTCATCAAAGCACTCCCCAAAGAGCCAGTGCAGGAGAGAATGCCTGGCAGCATGTGCAGAGGAGGGAACCTAAGAGTTGGTGATGTCTGGCCTGACTCTTCTGTGGGGATTTTGCTGTGACCCTTAGACAGCACCTTGATACCCCCGGACTGGCCCATTAGAAATGCTGGTGGCTGTAGGATGATAGATAAGCCTGCCAGAGGGAGGTAGATGCCTTTTTCTTAGGGGAGCTTATCATACATCTCTTCCATGCGCTCAAGAGCAGTGAGTTGACCCTTCAGTGGGGAAGCCACAGCTCTGGACACCAGAGGATGAATTAAACAGTGCTAGGGCCATGCTAGTGTGAGAGGTGCCAGTCAGGCCCTGCTGGGATTGCTCCTTCCTGCAGGATAGGCTGATGTCAGGACCTTCCCAGCCTTGTTCCTGCTGGGCTGTGTCTCAGGAGGGAGCAGCTGTATCTGGATTGTCTTCATTTCAGTTTGACTAGCTGATGCTAGCGATCTCTTTGGGTTGCCCGTGTGCACAGCCTGCAGAATTGTTCCCCTGCCTGCCTAGCAGATGCCGGAGCTGTCACTCAGTCAGCCCTGCGGTGGTGAGCACTGGTGTGATAGTGCAAGTCAAACCCGCGGTGTTGGCCTCCTGAGCTCATGCTGGGCCATTGGAGGAAAACAAACCTGGGAACCTGCATTGGGCACCCTGCCAGGAGTGTCCCAGTTTTGAGATTGGGTGGCAAGGTTCACACGAGGCCACAGCTTTCCTGGGAGGAAGCTGAACACTTTCATTCTCCCTGTTTTACCCGTGCTACCTGCCCATGTTAACATATTGCTTTCTCCTCCGCTGCAGCAAAGGGAAGCTGAATACGAGGAGAGCGTGGCTAAGGAAGAGCAGCCTGTGGTGAGTAGAGCAGCCTGACCAGCAGAATATTAAGCAGACCGTAAAATGCTCATAAGCTAGTCTGGATCTGTACTCATGAGAGACTTGTAAGGAACGCTGGGGGGATCTAGTTCGCTGGTACTGGCCCAGTGTGGAGCTCAGGGGAGAGTGTCACTGGAGATGCTGGCTTACAGGAGACGGAAAGCCAAGGCACTCATTAAGGAGTTCTGGGCCCTTCTTGCAAGAGCGAGGGGTCCTGGCCTTATTCCAATATAGTAACTACAGTCTGTGAATCCCAATCCCTGCCTTCTCTCCATTTCGTACATCACCAGTTCAAATCCATGCTGGGTCAGCAGTGTCCGAGGGTTGGCTCTTCAGTGCCTTTGTTACGTGAGATGGACGGGAAGCAACGTGTTTAGTGCCTAGGGCAGGAGGCTTGAGTTCTTTTGCTGACTTTGTCACAGCCTCACTGTGCGACCTTGGTTAGCTCTCTCTTCGCCTGTCTTTCCCTATCCAGAAACTCACCTGCCTCACGGGGCCATGGGGGTTAATACTAGTATGGTGCTTTGGGACTCTGGGGTGAAAGCAGTTTATTTCTATATCAATCCATTACCAGTGTAAAGCACCAATACAGGGAACTTGATGGAAAGCCAAGAACATGAGAGGCAGGGGAAGGCATTGAGCTTTAATATGCAGCAGGGATGTTGACTGTGGAAGGGGTTTGAGCTGCCTGGGGGCTGCATTAGCTGCTTTGCTGCCTAGTGGGAAGGACTGTAGCTTGAGACATGTCTTGTGTCTTGTAGGTGGCTGGCGAGACCCAGGGAGAGACTGGATTAGCAGGAAAGAAGACCATTGAAACTGTCAAAGCGGTAAGTTGGTGTGAGTGTTGCTAGTTCTTTTCTTGGTTCTCCAGTGTTACTGATAGGCCCTGGAAGGGCTCATGGTTTGAGGAGTAGACATCTGAGATGTAGGGCACAGAAGTAGACTTTCCCTAATCAGGCAGAGCAGTGTCACCTCCTCAGCTCGGAGAAGGAGTTTGAGTCCGTCCAGAAACGTGCCAGGTTGGTGCCTCCCAGGGAAGTACTGAGGCCATCTCCCTCTCTGGGACATACCCCACCCGGCCAGCAGGCATCAGGGATGAATGGATTCATTTCCTTTTTGTAAACACAGAATTAAAAGCTTTGCATACTTTTTTGTTGAAGCCAGTTGGCTCCGCAGGCATGCCCCTGTGGTAATGGGATGCTCCACCAGAAGTGTAGATTTTTGCTGTGCATGATCAGGGTGTGTAGGTCTAGCTAGTCAGGCATCCTGCTCTTGGCCAATCCCTGATACTTCAGAAGAAGGTGGAAATGTCTCATAATGCCCCATGGCAATTGTACAATGCTGTGAGAGGGTGGGGTCTCCAACCCCTGCAGCAATCAGCCTGAGGCTTGGCTACTCTTACCTTAGCAAGTAAAACTACAGAACTTAATGGTCAAAACTGACCAGCCCAGTATTCTTCTTGAAGAGAGAGTGTTTTGAGGAGTTATTCCTGGCCAGCAGGCTGGAATTGCCTGTAGATGTCAGAGGAGCATCTTGAGAGAAACACAGCACCTCAGCAAGCTGGGGAATCCTGAATGTTGATTAATTGGCTAGTGCAGGTCACATGGTTTCTACATACTAACTAGTCAGTGGTGCCATGTTTGGAATCTCATGGAATGCTCTTAAGCTGATCAATAAGAGCTCCCCCACCTCAGCATCCCCTCCCCCGGTCCTCCCAATCAGAATATATGAGCTCTGCTTTCAGTGACTGATGTGCCGCTTTTGTCCTGCACAGGCTGAGCGGATCATGGAAGCTATCGAGCTGTACAGAGAAGAGACTGCAAAACTGAAGGAGCACCAGGCCATATGTAAAGCTGCTGGGAAAGAGGTGAAGAGACCTGGGCATGGATATACCCAGTGGAGTGTGAATGTCTCCAGCCAGCTCCATCACCTCAGGGAAGAAGCTAAGCAGGCAAATGAAGAGTTGTGGCAGCTAGAGATGGTCGGTGAAATCCATCTCCTGGCAGAAGGGCAGCATCATTCCCTAGTGCACAATTAGCAGTGCATTTTCTGTTCTGGTTTTTAATGTCCCAGACTGCACTGGGGCTTCTGCCTCTTCCTTTGGGGAGATTATTCTATTGCCTAATAGAAATCTCTGCCAGGAGTTTTTTCCTATCATCCAGCCTAACTGTTCATTCTGACCTTCATCCCATTATTGCTAGTTATATGGGAGGCTGATGGCTGGCTGGGTGGGAAAGAATGGAGATGTGTAAGACAAAATGCCCTGTGTGTTCTGAGAATTACACTGCTCTGGCTACAGAAAACCGCCTCTCTGCGTGGGGAGAGCTGGGGGAGTTCCAGGTAAAGGCCTGACAGTGTCTCTTACTGGAAACTGTGTGCGTGTGTATGTACCTGCCTTATTCTAACCCGTTCTCTTTCTCCAGGTTCCCCTTCCTGTCAACCCCATCCTTCAGGCCTATGGAAATATTTCAGTAAGTGGGATGCCCAATTCATGGGATGTGCACAGTCTGGTCTTGGAAGTCTGGGTCATGGGGTGTCCATTCACGCTCATGAGTTCAAGAAGCAAAAATATGTTGTGCTGGCAAGCTCTGAGTGTGGGCCCAGTCTTTCGACTCTGAGCACTTGACAGGTCAGATCATGCCCAGAAATGCTCTATGGGTTTGGCAGGTGCAGTATCTGCTCTCTGTTGAAGAGTTGTTGCTTACTGGAGACCTGTCTGCTGTGTCGCTGTGACCCATGTAGCAGTAGCTGGAAGCCAGTTTTTCTTTAGGAGACCATGGAAATTCCAGTTCCTACAGCTGCATTTCTGCTCTTGCCATGGTGGGGTGGCCCTGAGTGGAATGCAGAGCTCTGCCTTAGACAGACTCGTTTTGGAAGGATTGGTGGGACTCAAATTGTGGAATTTTTGTTTAGGCTTCTCAAGATATTTTAATTGAAATTCCACGTAGATACAAAATGTCATTTGATGTGCTCGTGTAACCCACTGGGTTACGCCAGCTCAGAGCAATTTTCACTTCTAGATACTAGAAAGTGTGTATAATAGTACATAGAAATAAAACATTCTGAGCTTGTGTGTATATTTATATTCCAGTTGTTCTGACATTGCCAAATTTGTTCCTCCTGTATTAAACAAGTCTAGAAAGTCTCTACATACCATTTGTGACACAGGAAGTGCTGTTCAGCAGATGAATGAGAGGAGCTGGTACTAGTAACACTTTTTAGGTAACTCTAGTTTTTGAGAGTTTTTAATATAATTTAACAGCTTAAGTGTAAATGGTGTTTATCCATATTGCACAGAACTCGTTCCACTAAATTTCAGAACTTGTATAAAATGGATAAACACTTTATATTCAACCTGCTAAATTACTACAAAAATCTCACCAGTACTAGAGTTTTCTGAAAGCAGCTTGTTTCATTCATCTCATGAGCAGCCCTTTGTGTCCCAAGCTGTCAGCGGATGGGAGGTGCGGAGGCTTTCTGTTTCTCTGTTCATTTTGATTGTATTTAACAACTCTTAAAAGTATGTTCCTGTGTTTTTATAACTAAATGAATCTCAAAGCATGCTAATCTAGTGCAGTGGTTTTCAAACTGGGGTACGCAAGCTCTCATCAGGGGGGTATGGAAGAATAAGCCTGTAATGGCGGACAATGCCATGAAGACTTGTAAGAAAGACTTGGTAATCTAACGTAGGTATATTATGACCCTATCTTAGATGGGGGTATGCGGTAGACTACATTATTTGGAAGGGGCCTAAAGAGTTTGAAAACCACTGATCTAGCGCTTCCCTCGGGGCACTTTCTGACATGCCAAGCTGATGCTGTTTCCTTCTGTTACAGCCCTCAGCATATGTGCTAGAAGTTTTCAAGAAAGTCAAGTCAAGGTGAGTCTCATGAGGCTTTTTGCTGAGCAGGGCTTGCTACTGAGCAATGAAGCCTGGCTCTGGTTGGAGTTTTGGATTGGCCACTTATATTGGAGGAGGGCAATGGTAGAAAGACTCGCGTGAATGTCACTGGTAGACCTGAAGTCATTTAATGTATTTCATGGGTAATTCTAATACGGAAGCCACCTCTTTGGGAATGAGTGCACACTGCGGCTGTAGAGTGTCTGCAAGTGGGGAATAAAAATCATTCCCTCCGCGGTGAGAGTTGGCCAAAACTTGTCCATGCAGGTGGGCCAGGAGCTCTTTTACTCAGTGGAATAGAAGGAAGCCAGTGAGATGTTCTGGATAGGCAGAGCTGTCTAGCGTCTTTCCCACAGGGCAGGATTGTCTGTCTCCCACGCAAATGCTGTCTGCCTGCTCCCTGCCCTGGGCGATGTCAAAGAAACTGTATTCCAATCAAATGGTCCTGGCTTTCTTCAGTCAGTCTTCCCAGTCTCCTTCCTCAGAGAGGGAAGCTGCCAGGTTGGACCGTGCCAAGGCTTCGCGGCTTCGCACAGCATGTCATGCCTCGGCCGGGGCCCATTCTGCAGCAGGGCAGCGGCTGTTGGTGCAGTGTGTTTTGTCCATGGCTGCTGTCAGTCATCCCTGTCTCTGCGCTCTCTCCTCAGTGAGCTGGAGGAGTCTCTGCTGGTGCTGCCCTTCTCGTATGTGCCTGACCTGCTTGTGCTCTTTAATGAGCACGTCCAGCGGGGCTCGGAGGTGGAACTCCTCTGCCGTGCGCTCCTCTTTCTGCTCAGGTGAGTCAGGAAGGTTGCTTCGTCCTCTCACCTCACTCACTAGTTTGAATCCAGCAGGGTGGTGTGTAGACAGCCAGATCCACTGCTCCTTGCCTGCTCTGTAGCTAATGAGGAGCCTTTGATCTCCTGGGCTATGAGCCAGCACTTCCCCCAGCTGTGCTCACCTGAATGCCTGTTGTCCCTTCTCCTTGTGTAGCAGGGGCTGCATTACTTTCCCTGGGCAGCTGCCATGCTGGGAAGAGACACGTGGGCATGCGGGGTAGGTCTAGGTGACACTGTGAGGTACTGCGGGATGAAGTACATCTTACTTGGGCTTGTGGAGAATGTGCTTGAGCTTTCTCTTCTGCCCCTGGAGTCCTGCCTGGCAGAGTTGGTCCTGTGTCCCCTGTATTTTGGAGGAAAGGTCCCATCATCCACAATGTATGTGACGGGGCTGTTGTCAGGACTGTGCGCGCAGCCAGGCTGGGTCAGGACAGGGAACCTAGGTCTGGCTAGTATGGCCCAAACGGGGCTGCCAGCTGTAGTGTCAGCGTTTGAGATTTCAGAGCTCGGAAGTGCTGGTGAAGCTGGGAATGACATCCCTCATGCCAGCATGGGCTGATGGCCCATCTCACATCCAGCTCACCCAGAGCAGCCACCTAGGTCTTTAGCCGCTGTGCTGTAAAAAGAAACTTTATGAAATAGCCCCCGTTTCTTTTCCAGTCCACCTCTGTTGTAATATTGATCTCATTTGTTTGCACTCTGATCCGTCTCCTGGCCCCAACTCAGTGGGATCTGCACCATGTAAACACAATTAAGAAGAGCCCTCACTTTGTCCTCCTACCAAAGTCCCTTGGCCTATCAGACTGTCACTCTGCAAGGGACGCTGCATCTAACTGGGGCGCTCTCTCTGCCTGTCTTGTTCTTCAGGATACACTTTGGGCGCATCACAAGCAATCAGCTGCTCGTGACAGTCATAGAGAATCTGAAGAAAACCACCATTTCCAAAGTCAGCGAGGTCAGGGTGAGTATCTGCAGCGACCCCCTGCCTGGACTCTGGCATAGTGACTGTACTAACGGTTACAGAATGCATCGCTTTTGTCTCAGAGGGAATGCTAAGTCCAGTGTCCCCATCTGACTCTTCCCAACCTTCCAGTAGCCTGGCCCTTTGTCATGTTTCTGCTGCATATGGGGGCAGCAGGCTGGTTCCTGGCTATAACACACAATGGCTCCATCCCCTTTTAATTTTGCTGTGTGGTTTGTTCAGACTTTACTCTGCAGTATGAATGTACTCTGTACACAGGACACTCAAACCTCTCGTGAAAGGGAAACCATCTTCACCTTTGCCGTGGGCTGATGTGCTTCACAAGTAACCTGGAGTGGGGGAGGTGGTGTCCTACCAGGGCTGAGTCAGCTAATTGCTAGCTAACTTTCAGAAAGTGGGTTGTAGCTCCCCTCCTCTTTAATACAGAGGAGTGGAGAACAGAGACTCCAGCTCCCAGAATGCAGTGCTCCCTCTTGTTCTGAGCGGTGGCTGGGGTCTGGCCATTGTTCTGTGTTGATGAAGTTGGCTGTAGGCTGCACTGCGTAAATCTCTGGGGCTGCATCTTACCCGGAGATGGTGAAAGCATTAGTGTCTATTTGGGCCAGGGAGCAGGGGTCCTCAGGGATGCTGACTCCCGGCCACTAGCAAGGTCGAGGAATACCCAGTAATGCACTGACCATCTGTCTCTGCAGAATGTGCTGGGCTTCAATATGGCTGGGCTGCAGTTCCTGAAGAGAGAGATTGAGGCCAAGGACGAGGTGACTTTCTTTGCTGATGCGACCGACCGTTTTGAGGAGAAGAGGAGGAAGAGGAAGAAAAAAGAGAAGCTGGTTCTCACGATGGTTTAGCTTTTGCTGTCCATAATGCAGGGCAGAGCGCGGGGCTCATGCAGCCTCCATGTGTGTGAGGGAGCCTTTCTGAGGGCTAGTGGGCCCTGAAAGTCTGATTCAGTGACTGAAGCGGACTCCAGCAGGTCTGCTCCTGCTCTTGCATGCACAGAGGGTGTGTTAATTCCCTCCAGGGCACGTCACAAACCCGGGGTGGAGTGAGTCCCATTCCCTGGCTTGGATGGAACTTCCTGTACTCTGCTGGGTACGTTTACATTTGAATCTTGAATCTGAGGCCAGCCTCAAAGCTGCAGCCCATCCCTTAGACCAGCAGCCATTAGAAATGGCTTGATTTCTTCCTCTATAGATACGACTTGCTCTCAGTGTTTTAACTGAGGGCTTGTCTACGCTGGCAATTTACAGCGCTGCAACTTTCTCACTCAGGGGTGTGAAAAAACACACCCCAAGTGCCGTTTCAGTGCTGTAAAGCGCCAGTGTAAACAGTGCACCAGTGCTGGGAGCCGCACTGGTAGCTACGCCTCTTGTGGAGGTGGTTTTTTAGCGCGCTGGGAGAGCTCTCTCCCAGCGCTCTGCTGTGACTACACAAGCCACGTTAAAGCGCTGCCGTGGCAGCACGTTAGCGTTGCCAGTGTAGACTAGCCCTGAGTGTAGTTTGCAAACTGCTCCTATAACCATGCCAATGTGCAAAGGGGCAGGTGGCAGGACTTTGTGCTGATGTTGCAACAGGGAGTGGCTTACGGGGACATAGGCTGTGTGGTCAGACTGCATTCCCATGGGCTGATACAAGGCCTGGGCCTCCCTGTCCTTTTGAAGTGTTACAAACAGACAAATAACAGTTCCTTAAGATCAGAACAGCTCCTTGGAGCTCGGTCAGCCCCAGTGTGTTTTCTCTCCTCGTAAGTGCCTTGGTGCCAGCCATTAAGCTATTAAGGCCTCTTTCTGGCGGACAGAGGCCCTGCACTGTCCTGTAGAGTTATCAGGTTCAGTTAGCACGTGGAGACCACACTGCGTCCCAGATAATCTCAGCTGCATTAGCTCCAGTTGTTCATTAGGAATTTACCACTGCCAAGAATTGATGCCATTTTTGTACTTGTCATATACTGGATAAATCACTGCTCGTTGCTGAAATAAACTGAAGTGATGAATTCTCTGCTGCTGTCAGGATGTCTGTGAAGTCTGGAGTAGGTGGGATCCTTTCCATAAAACAGGCTAGCAGGGGGCTCCAGTCACACTGAGCTGCACTGTTTTCTGTGTACTTTGGTGAAAAAAGCAATGCTGCTTCAGGCTTGTAGAACCAATGCTGCACTGGGGCCCAGAGCTGGCTCCCTTTCGGCTCAAGCAACAACTGGATTTTTAATTAGTTCCAATTGTGAAGCCCTTTATTAGCTCCATTGTCTTTACATGATGCTCAGTTACTCCTAAACCAGCCTACTGAAGGCAACAAGGTACCTGAGGGCAGCGTTTGGCCTGCAGAACTTATTACTGGTGGTTACCCATATCGGAGAGAAGCCAGCTTGAGTCTCAGATCCCAGGCTGAATTTGCGGAGCAGTTAGAGAACCATTCTTTCTGTATGTAAACTGAGCATACGTGCTTTGGAGTTGGTGGGAGGGTAAATGTGGAATTGTACATTGGTCACTTTTCAGAGTGGAATCTTTCAAGGGGTCTTAGTCTGACCCCTTTTTCTGCCAAACACACAACACCTGTGGTGTGTGGGCCCAAGTGACACTGTGAGCAAATAACTAGCACTGTGCATACAAATATTAGATTTGCACATGCATATGACTTTCTGAAAATAGGAACACTGCAGTTACCAAATCAGACTAGTGGTCTGTCTTGTCTAGTATCCGTTCTCTGACAATCACCCTGGATCCCCATGGAATCTGCTGGGTGGTCAGTACTTAAAATCAGGTACCTAAGGATTTATGGGACTAACTTCAGGGGGTCCTAGTTTTGAAAATCTTGGCCAGGGACCTCTCAGTGCTAAATATCCATTATTTGTTTTAAGGCACAGAATATAATCCCTGCACTGCCAACCTGAAATACACTGCTTGTTCTTTGGGCAGCCATACCACAAGTTCAGAATATAGTGTTATAGAGTCATAGATTCCAGGTCCAGGTGGGATGGTTGTGGTCATTTAGTCTGATCTCCTGTATAACACAGGCCAAAGGACTTTCCCAAAAGAATCCCTTTTGAACTAGAGCTTATCTTAAAAAAAAAAAAAAAAAAGTCTTGGTTTAAAAATTGCCAGCGATGGAGAATCCACCATAGGTCAATTGTTCCAGTGGTTAATTACTTTCATTGTTAAAAATGTACGCCTTATTTCTAGTCTGAATTTGTCTAGCTTCAACTTCCAGTCACTGGATCATGTTGTATCTTTGTCGGCGAGACAGAAGTCTGTTATATCTTGACTTTGAATACTGTCTTGCATGACCTTCTCCTAAACAAACTAGGGAAATAGAGCCTAGCTGGAGCTACTAAAAGGTAGGTGCAGAACTGGTTGGAAAAGCGTACTCCAAGAACTCACAATCAAGCTGGACAGGCATATCCAGTGGGGTCTGCAGGGATCTGTCCTGGGTCTGGTTATAATCAAGATCTTCATAAATAATTTGGATAATGTCAGAGAGTACACTTATAAAGTTTGTGGATGATTCCAAGATGGGAGGGGTTGTAAGTTCTTTGGAGGATAGGATTATAATTCAAAATGATCTGGACAAACTGGAGAAATGGTCTGAAATAAATAGGATGAAATTCAATAAGGACTGATGAAAAGTACTGCACTTAGGAAGGAATAACCAAATTGCACAAATACAAAACAGGAAATGACTGCCTAGGAAGGAGTACTGCAGAAAAGGATCTGGGGGTTCTGGTGGATCACAAACTAAATATGTATATTTAGCAGTATAATGTTGCAAAAAAAGCAAATGTCATTTTGGGATGTATTAGCAGGAGTGTTGTAAGCAGGAGAAGTAATTCTTCCACTCTGATAAGGCCTTAACTGGAGTATTGTTCAGTTCTGAGCACCACACGTGAAATGTGGACAAATTGGAGCAAGTCCAGAGGAGAGTGGCAAAAATGACTAAAGATCTGGAAAACATGACCTATGAGGAAAGATTGAAAAAAAATTGGGTTTGTTTAGTCTGGACAAGAGAAGAGTGAGGGGGAACGTAACACTCTTCAAGTACATGAAAGGTTATAAAGAGAGGGATAAGGAGAACAATTTAACTGCTGAGGACAAGACAGGAAGTAATGAACTTAAATCATAGCCAGGGAGATTTAGGTTAGACAGTAGGAAAAACTTCCTGTCAGGGTAATTAAGCTCTGGAACAAATTACTTAGAGAGGTTGTGGAATCTCTGGTTTTGGAGATTTTTAAGGACAGGTTAGACAAACACCTATCAGGGATGGTATAGATCAGGGGTCGGCAACTTTCAGAAGTGGTGTGCCGAGTCTTCATTTATTCACTCTAATTTAAGGTTTCACGTGCCAGTAATATATTTTAATGTTTTTAGAAGGTCTCTTTCTATAAGTCTATAATATATAACTAAACTATTGTTGTATGTAAAGTAAACAAGGTTTTTAAAATGTTTAAGAAGCTTCATTTAAAATTAAATTAAAATGCAGAACCCCCTGGACCACTGGCCAGAACCCGGGCAGTGTGAGTGCCCCTGAAAATCAGCTCACATGCTGCCTTTGGCACGCGTGCCATAGGTTGCCTACCCCTGGTGTAGATAATCCTTAGTCCTGCCTCAGTGCAGGGGACTGGACTAGGTTACCTATTGAGGTCCCTTCCAGTCCTACATTTCTGTGATTATCAAATATTTGTTCCCTATAGGTACTTATAGATAAGTAATCAAATCATCCCTTTACCGTCTCTTTGAGCTTCTTGAATCTCACTTTGACAGGTTTTCTAATCCTTTAATCATTCTTGTGGCTCTTCTCTGAATCCTCTCCAGTTTATCAACCTCTTTCTTCAATTGTGTTCAGTTCTGATGTACACAGGTTTCTAGCAGCAGTTGCACCAGTGCCAAATACAGAGGTAAAATAACTCCTGTACTTTTACTAGAGATTCCACTGCTTATGCATTCAAGGACTGCCTTAGTTCTTTTGGCCACAGCGTTGCATTGGGAACACATGTTTAGCAGATTATTTTCCTTTCCCCCCACATCCCAAAATCTCTTTGAGTCATTGCTTCCCAAGATAGAGCCCCCACATCTTATGGCCTACGTTCTTTATTTCTAGATGTACAACTTTACAGGTGGCCTTCATAAAATGCATATTGTTTGCTTGTACCCAGTTTAACAAGTGCGTCAGAATAGATAAAACGGTTACTCGCCTTCTCGTAACTGTTCTTCGAGATGTGTTGTTAATGTCCATTCCAATCAGGTGTGCGTGCTCCACGTGCATGACAGCTGGAAGATTTTCCCTTAGCAGTATCCGTAGGGTCAGCCTGGGCACCCCCTGCAGTCACGTCCCAATATAGGGCCCTGCCGACCTGACCCCCACCACTCAGTTCCATTTTGCCGGCTACTCCAACAGAGGGGTAGGAGGGAGGGTATTGGAATGGACATGAACAACACCTCTCAAAGAACAACAGTTACGAGAAGGTGAGTAACCGTTTTTCTTCTTCGAGTGCTTGTTCATGTCAATTCCAATCAGGTGACTCCCAAGCCAAGTTCAGGAGGCAAGGTTGGAGTTGTCCACCGATTGGAGCACCACTCTATCAAAGGCCGTGTCATCTCTGGCCTGCTGGGTGATTGCATAGTGCACGGTGAAAGTGTGTATGGAGGACCATGTCGCTGCTCTGCAAATTTCCTGGATAGGAATCTGTGCCAGGAACACCACTGAGGCGGCCTGTGCCCTGGTCGAGTGCCCAGTAATCGGAGGGGCAGCCACCCCTGCCAGGTTATAGCACTCATGTATGCAGGACGTGATCCATGATGAAATCCGCTGAGAAGAGACAGGAAGACCACAGCCATTAATAGTTGGATGGATTTTTGGAACGGCTTTGTTCTCTCGATGTAAAAGGCTAGCGCTTTGCGGACATCCAGTGAGTGGAGCCTCTGCTTCCTACCGCTCGAGTGCGGCTTAGGATAGAACACCGGGAGGAAGATATCCTGGTTGATGTGAAATTGGGAGACAACCTTCGGGAGGAAAGCCAGGTGAGGCCTGAGCTGAACCTTGTCCTTATAGAACACAGTGTAGGGGGGTTCTGATGTTAAGGCTTTGAGCTCAGACACCCTCCTGGCTGAGGTTATCGCTTCCAGAAACACCATCTTGTACGAGAGAGAGAGCGGGGAGCATGTCACCAGTAGTTCAAAGGGCGGACCCATCAGTTTGGAAAGGACCAAGTTAAGGTCCCAAGGTGGGATCGGCTGCCTGACGTGTGGATATAGCCTGTCAAGACCTTTGAGAAATTGACTGACCATAAGGTTGGCAAAGACCGACCGTCCCTCTGCACCTGGATGGAATGCTGAAATGGCGGCCAGGTGAACCCTTATTGACAACATGGACAGGCCCTGCTGTTTAAGATGAAGGAGGGATATAAGCGGGATAGTGGCGAGTGTCGGGGAAGAATGATGCTGCGCCATCCAGATTGAAAATCTCTTCCACTTGGCCAGGTAGGTAGCCCTAGTGGAGGGTTTTCTACTGCCAAGGAGGACTTATCTAGCCGGGTCCAAGCAGGACAGCTCCACGGTGTTTAGCCATGGAGCATCCAGGCCGTGAGGTGGAGCAACTCTAGGTTCAGGTGCCGGAGTTGGCCGTGGTCCTGCGTGATGATTTAGTTGGGATTAGGTCCTGCTTTGAGCAGGGGGTTGGACTAGATGACCTCCTGAGGTCCCTTCCAACCCTGATATTCTATGATTCTATGATCAGGTCCGGGACTAATGGTAGAGTGAGTGGTGCTGCCACGGACAATTCGAGGAGGGATGTGTACGAGTGCTGGCAGGGTCAGGCAGGAGCTATCAATATCACCGAAGCTTCTTCCCTCCGTATCTTGAGGAGCACCTTGTGAACGAGAAGGATGGGTAGGAACGCGTACAGGAGATGATCTCCCCACAGTAATAAGAATGTATCCGCTATGGAGCTCGGACTGTGGTTCCGGAAGGAGCAGAACTGAGTCGCGTGGCAAAGAGGTCTACCTGGGGAAAGCCCCACTGTTGGAAGATGGAGTTTGTGACATCCGGGCATATGGACCACTCGTGGTCTAGGAATGACCTGCTGAGGTAGTCTGCCAACTCGTTCTGCACCCCAGGGAGGTACGAAGCTTGCAAGTGTATCGAATGCTCTACACAAGTCCCACAGCATGAGGGCTTCCTGGCACAGGGGAGAGGAGCGTGCACCCCCCTGTTTGTGGATATAGAACATCACCGTGGTGTTTCTGTCATAACTGAAACACATCTGCCTGTTAGGTGGGCTCGGAAAGTCTGGCATGCTAGGTGCACTGCTCTGAACTCTCTGACATTGATGTGGAGAGCCAGCTCTGCCTGCGACCAGAGGCCTTGTGTCCTAAGGTCTCCTAGGTGTGCCCCCCAGCCCAAGTCTGATGCGTCCGTCACCAATGAGAGAGTTGGCTGGGGGCTGGCGAAGGGAACCCCAGCACACACCACCTGTGGGTCGACAGAAGGGAGTCGAGGACATGGGGAGGCAGAATTACGACCCTGTCCAAACTGTCCCGAACCGGCTGATACACTGAGGCTAGCCAGGATTGGAGCAGCTGAAATCTGAGCCTGGCGTGTTGCACCACATAGATACATGCGGCCATGTGTCCCGGGAGTCTTAGGCAATTTCATGCTGTGGTGGTGGGAAACTGTCTGAGACTTCGAATGATGTCGCCCATGGCCTGGAACCTCTATTCCGGTTGGTACACCCTGGCCTGGGTCGAGTCCAGAACCGCCCCACATTCAGGAGAAGGCCCAGTGTGTTGAATGTTGCCATGATGAATTCGACTTGCGCCTCTACTAGAGCCCTGGAGCGGCCCTGGATTAGCCAGTTGTTGAGGTATGGGAACACCTGTACCTGCCGCCTGCGCAGGAACACGGCCACAACCGCCATGCACTTGGTGGATACTCGGGGCGCCACTGACTGACCGAACGGGAGGACTGTGAATTGGTAGTGGCTGTTGCTCACCACAAACCTGGGGTATTTTCTGTGGGCTAGAGTTATTGCTATGTGAAAATACGTGTCCTTTAAGTCGAGGGCGGCATACCAATCCCCTGGATCCAAGGAAGGGATGATGGAGGCCAACGAGACCATGCGGAACTTGAGTTTCTTCATGAACTTGTTGAGTTCGCGCAGGTCTAGAATAGGTCTTAGCCCCGCTTTGGCTTTTAGCATTAGAAAATACCAGGAATAAAAGCCCCTGCCCCTGTAGTCCTGAGGAACCTCTTCCTTTGCTCCTAGCGAGAGGAGCAATTGCACCTCCTGGATAATGAGTTGCTCATGAGAGGGGTCCCTGAAGAGGGACAGGGAAGGGGGGTGGAAGGGCGGGAGGGCCGAGACTTGGAGTGAATATCCCCTTTCTACTGTGTGGAGCACCCAACGGTGCGATGTAATACGGGCCCACGCAGTGTAGAAAGGGGATAGATGGGACGAAAAGGTAAGGCGGGGAGGATCCAGTCTCTGAGCTGGTGCATCGCCCCCGAGTGCACCTTCAAAGGCCTGCCTCTGGCCAGAGGAAGGTTTCAACTGGCCAGAGTCCTGGCTGGAGGAAGGATGATGTCTTTCTCGAGTTCCTGTTCCTCCTATGTGACCCTTCCTGTCTGCCTCAGCTGAGGCTGATAATTCCTCGAGGGTGCGGGAGGCCTGAAGTGCCTCCTCTGGGTCGCAGGCGTGTGAAGGCCCAAGGACTTCAGGGTGGCCCGAGTGTCCGTGAGGCTGTGCAAACGCGAGTCAGTCTTTTCTGAAAACAGCGATTGACCCTCAAAGGGGAGATCCTGAATCATCTGCTGCACCTCGAATGGTAGGCCCGAGACCTGCAGCCAAGAACTCCTTCTCAATGGCCACCTCAGTAGCCATCGTGTGGGAGGCCGCGTCCACTGCGTCCAAGGCTGCCTGCAAGGATGCACGGGAGATCAATTTGCCCTCTGCATGAGAGTCAGACGGCAGAAGTCCAGTGAGCTTTTGCATAGTCCCACAGGTGTTATAATTGTATCTGCTAACCACCGCCTGATAGTGAGCGATACTTAGCTGCAGACCCCCAGTTGAGTATTTTTATTTCTCCCCAAAAGGTCCAATTTCTTGGCCTCATCGTTCTTGGGAGCGGGCCCCTGGTAGCTCTGTCACTCATGCTGGTTAGCAGCGTCCACTACCAGGGAGTCCGGCTGGGGGTGGGTGTACAAATGTTCATACCCACGCAAAGGAACAAAGTACCTCCGCTCGTATCTCGTGGCGGTAGGCGGCAGCGAGGACAGGGTCTGCCACAGTGTCTTGGTGGCATCACTAATCATTTTGATCAGTGGCAGCGCAATACGGGATGGCCCGGGTGGGGCGAGAGTATCAACCATTGGGTCAGCTTCCTCCACCACCACCTCCATTTTGATATTTAGGTTCTGGGCCACCCGTCTCAGCAGCTGCTGAAGGACCCTAGTGTCTTCTAAGGCCAGAGCGGTTGAGGTGGCCACCACTGCCTCACCCAGCGATGAAGAGGATGAGAAGGCAGCTGGTACTGGGGTCTAATCACTGCCCTCGGCCCCCTGGGGTCCCTCGGGGCAAGGAGCGATGGTGCTGTGGTCAGTTCTGTACCGTGGTAGACACCGGGATTGGAGCTGCGGTCGACGCCAGGGTCGGTTCTGGGAACGGTGCCGAGGATGGTGCAGCAGCCGGCGGCTATTGTTGGAGCACCCCAGACTGAGACCACCGATGCCAGCGTGGAACCCTGGCTTTGATGATAGGCCCAGGGTGTCCAGAAGGGCCACTGGCCCTGCCAGGGTGCCAGGTAGGGATGACTGTCGTGGCGGGAGTGGGACTGTCGCGGCGGGGCCTGCTAGAGTGAGAGGACTCCTGACTCTGAGGTCTCTGATTGTGATGACCAGGGAGGAGCGGAGCCTCTTGGTGCCGGGGATTGGTGCCAGCTTGGGGACCGGAGTGGTTCCCCCGCAGAAACCCCTGGTGCCAGTGGTTGATGTAATGGGGATGGCCTCATGGTGGACATCATTGCTGGGTTGCCCACAGAATATACCAGGCCTGGGATCAGTGCCGGTGACTTCTCCCTCTTAGGAGGTGAGGGCAGCCCCCTGAGTGCCAATAGGTCCCCTGCAGCCTTGAACGCCTCCGCCGTGGAGGGGAGTTATGTCCTCGTGGCGGCCGCCTGGTGAGTGGCGCAGCTCCGGACTCAACCTTACCCCTCCTGGGACAGGAGTGGATGGGGTCCCAGCTGACTGAGCGCTCGATGGGGGTTTGCTCATTATGTGGTCTTTTGACCTAGCTGGGGAGCGCCCTCTGTCAGCTGCCTTCTTCTTACGGGGCACCAGGCAGCGAGAGCCGAGGGAGTTCCAGCTAGCTGTTACAGGCGCTAAGGAGGAACTGAGTCGGGGCCGGGTCGGCAGGACCCTATATTGGGCATCATGAGGGCACGACTCCAGGGGGCGGCCAGGCTGACCCTACAGATACTGCTAAGGGAAAATCTTCCAGCTGTTGTGCACACGGTGCGCGCACCAGGGCTGTCCTTAGGCATCTGCGGCTGCGTAGGGCACCCAAAAATTTGGGGCACCACCGGGCCTGTTCCACTTGTGCTGCGCTCGGACTCCGCTGTCCCTACCTGTGGGCAGGCTGCCCGGGGTTGCTTGTGTGCAGTTTGCACCCGTTGTTTTCCTCGCTGCACATGTGCAGAGTGAATCAGGGCAACCAATTTAAAAAAAGAGGGGGGGGGAAGTGGAAGCCCCCTGGCCCCTCCCCATCACCCACTGCTCACTCCCTTCAGTCCGCCTGTTGGGCAGAGGGCTTCTCTCCCCCCCCGGGAGCTCAACAAGGTAGGAGCTGGCGTGGGGCTGTGGGTGCCGGGAGGGAGCCATGCGCTTTGGAGAGTGGCATCTCCTCTCAAAG
The DNA here is from genome assembly GCA_003942145.1 of Platysternon megacephalum. Lineage (NCBI taxonomy): Eukaryota > Metazoa > Chordata > Testudines > Platysternidae > Platysternon > Platysternon megacephalum. Next base: position 2,276,016 of record QXTE01000145.1, read on the forward strand.
CTGGGTGTGTGGGGGGGGCCCCTGGCCAGAGCTTCCATCACACCCCCCCCCCCAATGCAGATTAATATACAGGCCAGCAGGGCACGTGCCCAAAGGGCCTCCCCGGCCAGTATGGGACCCCCAGAAAAATGGGCAGCCAAGCAGACAGCTCGAACCGTGGGGTGTAAAAAGCCCCGAGCTTGCCTGGGTGCCCCAGCAGAAGCCGCACGGGGTGGTCGGTCGGCGGAGGGAAGCCCCAGCAGAAGCCGCGCTAGTTAGTGGAGGGAAGCCCCAAGTACGAGCAGAAGCCGGGCGGGCGGCGGAGGGAAGGGTGGCACCCTGCGAGGGAGGGGTTCCTGGGGGTCCGCGGGTGGGGATGGTGACTGTGCCCCCTTGACACGCTGGGGTCAGCGGTGCTGGCTGGGGACTGCCTTCAGTGGAGTCCTCGCCTTCCCCTTCCTCCCTCAATATCCCCCCTCAGGTAACTTGCATAGGGTTCCATAAATCCTAAGGACGGCCCTGGTGCGCACACCTGATTGCAATTGACATGAACAAGCACTGGAAGAAGAACATTCTGTTCCAGTCATCTGACCTCTTCAGTATTTACCCCCACTCCATGAGAGGTGTGAGAAAGCTGGTCAAGAATGTGATAAGGGGTCAGACAATTAAGTTACAGGCATGAGACAAATGAGCCTAAACTGAGGCTGGTGAGAGGAAACAATCATTTAATAATCAAGTTGGTGTGAATTGATTTGGTCAATACATTTACTGGGATAATATTTATACAATAATGCTGGACTCAAATCTGAGTCTTTCAGTTCTGCTGCTTTTGCTGTCACCCCTCCTGGCCTGATCTGTAATGAAAGAGCAAAGAAAATGAACAAGAATAAAGAGAAGCAAAAAGAAATCGGCCCTTGTGGCAATAGAAGCACTTAATTGTCTCCAGCCATCTTGCAAACTGTGCTACAAGCGCTGCAGCTGCTCCCGCCAGCTGTGGGGGGCTGTGCTGTGTTACTGCTATTGGAAGGGAACAGTGGCATGCAATGGGATTTTCACATCCGTAAACGTCACAAAGATCTTTAAAAATAATAAATGAAGGTGGACATGGCATGAAAGATATGAGCATAGATTTGGGATGGCCACACTGAATACTCAAAGCTTTTCACCCACACAATCAGGTACAGTAGTTGCATGTGCCACATGTTGGAGAGAAATTATTTAAGCTCAGTACCACTGTGGACACAAGAATAAATGGATATAAACTGGTCATCAGGAAGTTTAGACTTGAAATTAGACGAAGGTTTCTAACCATCAGAGGAGTGAAGTTCTGGAACAGCCTTCCAAGGGGAGCAGTTGGGACAAAAGACATGCTTGATAAGTTTATGGAGGGGATGGTATGATGGAATAGCCTAATTTTGGCAATTAATTGATCTTTGATTATTGGCAGGTAAATATGCCCAATGGTCTGTGATGGGATGTTAGATGGGGTGGGATCTGAGTTACTACAGAGAATTCTTTCCTGGGTGCTGGCTGGTGAGTCTTGCCCACATGCTCAGGGTTTAGCTAATTGCCATATTTGGGGTCAGGAAGGAATTTTCCTCCAGGGCAGACTGGCAGAGGCCCTGGGGGTTTTCCGCCTTCCTCTGCAGCGTGGGGTACGGGTCACTTGCTGGAGGATTCTCTGCAGCTTGAAGTCTTTAAACCACGATTTAAGGACTTCAATAACTCAGACATAGGTTAGGGGTTTGTTACAGGAGTGGGTGGGTGAGATTCTGTGGCCTGCGTTGTGCAGGAGGTCAGACTAGATGATCATAATGGTCTATGATTCTATGAAACTGCAAAATATTTTTAGTATTCAAAAAGGAAATAGTGTGACTATATTTTTGGCAGAGTGAAAGGAGGCCCTATGCTAAACTCAATGGTGTTTGTCTGTATAATGTCTGAACACTGCTTCTGATCGATTACAGAATTTCATGGAATGGTCTTGGCATCAACAGGCAGAGCCCTATTGACTCCAGTGAGACTCAGAACACCAAAAAAGCCATTTGCACCTACTAAAAAGCTGCTACTTGCTGAAAGCCACCTTATTGCTGTGGAGGTGGATGTGCAGCGAATGGGGGCGCCAGTGGGAGAGGAGAGTGTAGCTGCCAAGGGGTTTAGGTGGAGACAATAAGCAGAGAACTGCCTCTCTGCTGGGAGTGACTTCTTTGGGACTGAGTAATTGGGAAAACCTGTACAGCTCTAGCAGCCAAGTCCTTTCATTACCATCACCCAATTGCTTCCCTTTAATACATGAGCACTCAGCTGTGTCTGGCTCCTGCTGTCGGTGGTGCAGGACTTGATCTTGGGGTGGATGAGTAGCCAAGACAAGGCTCAGCTAATACTCTTCAGCTAGAAGTTGCAATGATTCATCTGCGGCACTTACGTTATCCAGGAAGATTGTGGGGTAGTATAATCCTGAACCTGGGGGTGGGACTTGTAGAAACCAGCCGGACTGTGGCTGCCTGGCCCCCCTCAGGGTAGCCCTGCGGCCTGCGCTCATAAATATCACCTGTTAACACTGGTGAGATACTTGTTAAGGGTGTAAACTTTTTTTTTTTAACAAACAAACGAGGGGCTGTAGAGGCCTGAACACGCTCTGGAGATGACAGGTCTTCACAAGGACCTGAGTCCAAACCATTGACCCAGCTCAAACACCAAAGTGAGCTATGGGGGGTGGGGAAAAGAGAAAACATGGGAAGAGGGGAAAGCAATGGTTCACGGTGGGGGTGGGGGTGGGAATGAGTCACGAGCGGGTGACTGGGAGTCGAATAAGGAGGCTTTCGCTGCTCGGGCACCAGTCCTCGTCCAGCCCAGCTCCATAACTGATAGGATTTGCCAGCAAAGAGCATTTTGGGTCAATGGCAATTAGCTGAGGATGGTCTCAGCCTAGCTGCCACAGGACAGGGGTCCACGATATAGGAAGCACCACCCTAACTGGCAGTAACTGCCCCCTTGTCACCTTAGAAGAGCCACCATCCCTTCTCCAACCTGGGAGGGGTGGGGTCTCTTCACTTTAGGAGCACGAGTCACTAACATGCTGCTAGGAGAGCTGTGTGCGCAGCCTTGCATTGTTCCTCCTCCTACCGACTCTTTCCCTACCAGCCCTGGCAATCCCTCCCCTTTAACCAGCAGTACATTTGCTTCAAAGCCAAACACCCCCGCTCCTGCCCAAATACTCGCCCCTGTGAAAACCAGCCTGTCATTCAGTGTGAACAGAACATTTCTGAGGCTTGAGGCAAAGGGGACTAATGCTTCTTAAAGTTGCTCTTCCCTGTCACCAGACCGCGAGTCCCAATTAAACAGCCAAAAGAAAAGAAAAAAATGCCAAGCAACAAAACATAACCAAGCAAACTGGCTCAATTCATCTGCTTGCGCGGTTATAGCCCTGCCCCCAATTCTGTGTCTGCCTTCACGCTATGAGCCTGCTGAGGTAGGGATGGTCCCAATCTGTGTGCTCAGCGTCCAGCCAGTGGGGCCCAGCTCCTGAAATATCACCTAAATGTTTAATAAGGATTTTGAGCCCCTGACTGGGGTGTGTGCGCCCTCCTGTCCCTCTTTCCAATCATTCCCCAAAAGCCACGTCTTGGGGCTGCCTTCCTGGTCTCATTCCTCCCCTCCAGTGGGTCCGGGCTTCCCATCCTGTGCAACTGACATCCCTTGCAGTTGGGGTCCGTCCCTCAGCTCGGCTGTGTGCCTCAGAAAGGAGGCCTGAGTACAGCTGTGGATGGTCTCCAGGCCCGAGGCTACTCGGGCTGTCTATACTGTAAGGCAGCAAAGGATATTTGCCTCCACAGGCAGGAACAGAGTCTCCCTCTCCGTTAAAATTTCAATACGGTGGGAAATTTCTCCAGAGCCCTCGGTACCTTCCACGCCAATTGCCATGGCATAAATCTCGATCTCCAGTTCAGCCTGCAACCCGGCTGCCACCTGGAAGAGAGACAGAGGCAGTCATGTTAGAGGTATAAAATTGGACATGTACCTTACAAGTGACACACAAAAATATACAAGGAAAGGGGGACCTTAGGTCCACCAGTGGAGAAATCCATCCCACTACTGCCAAACTCCTTGTCCCCCTTCCCATTCATCTCTATTTGTGCTTCCTGGGTCACAACTCTTCCTTTGCAGCAAGACAACTGCTGTCTGTTGGCTCTAGTTCAGCCACGCCCAGAAGCTTATTCCTGGTGTGAAGGGCTGTTTAGCAGGTGACTTTTCAGACTGGTGAGGTCTGTGCAGGATGTGTTCGTTCGCCTTTACATCCATCAGAACTTGAAGTGGATTTATCCTTTGGAAAATACATAGAGCCTCTGCCCCAAGGAGCAGGTGCAGCAGGCACAGAGTTACCAGAAGAGCTGTGATTGGGGTGGTGAGTAGTTCTGCCAGCCAGTCTTTTCTAGTCTCTGTTGCTCCATTCAGACATGGAATGGAGCAAAGTGAATGTACTTTTGCCCTGTGTTTTGGTGGCATCCCGGGCTCAGTGAGGAAGGAAAGGGAACTGTCCCTTCACCCCAGCCTCAAGCCCAACATTCTGCACTTTCCCTCTCTCACACCCTTCTCCCCCACCCCAGCTGACTCCACGGCCCTTAGAGAACAGGAGCCTCTCAGAATGGGCTGGAGGGAGGAGCAGGAGAATTTTGCCAATACTTGGGAACTAAACCATGGTAAAACAAGGCCTAACAATGGCAAAATGATCCCTGTTATCTCTTCTAACTAACCCTTATTACATTAAAATCCTTCATTCTCTCCCTTGTGTTTATTCTTCCTTTTTCTATTTCCATTTTTTGTTCTTTACCACTTACCGGAGAAGAAGGAAACACAGAAGGGCATTTTTTATTTTTCTCTTTCAAGTGTCTAATTTCTCTTCCTCCTTCCCTTCCCAAAGCATCCTCTCCCTCTTTCATCTATAGTCTTTCCTCCCTTCCTTGTCCCTCCTTCCTTGCTTTCCTCTTCCCCATTAACCTTCCCTTTAGTCTTAGTAGAAGGAAAGGAGAACCAGCGTGCTACAGCTGGGGGAGAACTAGAGATAGGAATGGAGAAGTAGGGGGAAAGGAGGACTGTACAGAAGGAAAGAGGGAGAGTAGCTTTTCCAAGCCCTTTAAGGTCAGTCATTGGTTTGAAGGAACCTTGAGGTTAGGGCACTGAACTGGAACTCAAGAGATCTAGATTCGGCTCCCAGATCTGTCACTGACACATTAGGCAAATCACTTCACTTCTCCAGGCTGGGCCTGCTGCCTTCTGCTGCTACTTGTGTTTGAATTTATTATGGGGACAGTGGCGGATTTAGAGTTAGTGGGGCCCTGTGCTCAGCTTCATTTTTGGGGCCCCTCCTTGGGACCCAGCCAAGAAATTGAACATTCACTCTTATCTCCCCCACCCCCCCGTTTTTCATTCATCCTCCTCCTATAAGTAATAGGAAGTAAATGAAAATAAAGTGAGGTACCTTGATTGTTTTTGTAGTCTAACTTATTTTTCCACAGACCACTTGAAAATCGCTGAGGGTCGTGGTGGACCACTTAATGATCTTTCCAAATATTGTTTGTACCATTAACTATTGTAAAGCGCTTTGGCTAAGAGCGCTTTATAAAAAAAATGTAAAAAAATGTTGGGGTGCAGGGTCTGGCCAGGACTTAGGGTGCGGGAGGGGGCTCAGGGCTGGGGCCGGGGGTTGGAGTGTGGAGCGCTTACTTGGGGCAGCTCCCGTTTGGTGCGAGGGGTGCAGGTGGGGANTTACCTGGGGCAGCTCCCATTTGGTGCGAGGGGTGCAGGTGGGACTGTGGGAGGGGGTGCAGGAGCTCCCATTTGGTGCTCAGGGTGGGGGTGGGGATGTGGGTGGTGCAGGAGTCAGGGAGGGCAAGGGGCTGGGGGGGTGTGGGGGGGGGGGGCGGAGTCAGGGAAGAGGGCTGGGGGTGTGGGCTGGGGTCGTAGGGGTGCTCCCAGCCCCATGCCCTGAGTGGCTCATGGCAGGGGGCTGGGGGGGGGTATGTGTAGGGGGAATGCGGGGGCCCCACCTTTGCTCTGCCCTGCCCCGATCCCACTCCGTTCCCCAAGGCCCCGCCCCTGCCTCTTCTCCGCCTCCTCCCCCAAGCGCTCTGTGGCCCCACTCCCTCCCGGAGCGATCTGAGCGCCAGCAAACATCTGTTTGGTGGCGGGAGAAGCGATGGGATGGAGAGGGAGGGGTGGGAACGTGGCATGCTCTGGGGAGGAGGCGGGGGAGGGGGGAGCTTGGCTGCCGGTGGGTGCAGAGCCTGCAGCAGGAGCCCCAGGAGCCGGCAAGACCAAGCTTCTGCCCCCGCAACTGCCCAGGCCTGGGGCTCCCTATTGTTGGGGGGCCCCGTGGCAGGTCACCCTGTGTTTCACTGTAAATACGCCTCTGCATGGTGACTACTCTATGCATTATGGAGCATGATCTGATACTTGCCAAAGAGCATCTCACAGCAACTGCTACATTCAAACACAGGAGGCAGCACAGGTCACCCAGGCTCCATGTCTCTCACCTGCTCATTTCTTCACCAGTGGGCTGCAAGAATCTGCATATACAGAGTGTTTTCAGTTCTGGGCCCCTGCCAGCCCATCCCCCAGAGTGATGCTAGAGGCGTTTGCTGGGAAATTTCCTGGGAGCCTTGAGGGCCAGTCTGCAGTTGCCTGGAAACAAAGTACATTCTGCCCCACAATACACATGCTCCACATGACTTACAGGCCCTGGTGTGTAAATCACTCTCAGTCCGGTGCTGGGAGGTGGTTGCTTCACCCGAAACCTGCCAGGGAAAAGATACAATCAGTCTGCCACGCGGAACAACTCAGGGTAGGCTGGGCCAATGGAAAGGAATGTGGAGAATCCACAGTTCCTAAATGTGGAAATATTTCTGGGCTTCCTGCCCAAGCTCCATTCACACAGTTCTTAACAGAAACAAAGAAAATCAAACCATCATAGTAATGGACCAAAGGAACCTAACTCCCAACAGAGCTCATTAGGCACTGCCTACTGCCTTACGATAAAAAATAAAGTAAATGCTCGTCCACGCTTTGTGTATACAGGAACAGGTTTTTGAATATAACTTTAGTTTTTCTGGCATAAATGCTCTTGTGTGAAAACACACACATCTTTTTTTCATTTATGTGGTTTCTTATACCACTGTCGTTTGGCTCACCTTGCCCTCCAGGGAGAGGCAGGCCGACCCACCTTAATATCAGTCACCAGAATGCAAAGATCCAGGAGCAGCTACTGAAGTAAATGTGGATCAAGGGGCACTCCCAGGACATGGCTCAGTGCCATGCCATTGTTCCAGCAGAATTATAATCATAGAATATCAGGGTTGGAAGGGACCTCAGGAGGTCATCTAGTCTAACCCCCCTGCTCACAGCAGGACCAATCCCCAGACAGATTTTTACCCCACTTCCCTAAATGGCTCCTTCAGGGATTAAACTCACAACCCTGGGCTTAGCCGGCCAATGCTGAAACCACTAAGCTATCCCTCCCCTGCAATAACTACACATAAAAACAAGACCTCCTGTAATGTTCCCACTGCCTGCATCGGGACTGGATTTTTGCCATGGAGTCCACCATGGACCGTTTGGTGTTGTGGACAGTTTGGAAGGCACCCAGCTGAGCAGGGGCCCTGGTGAGATGCCTTTCAAACTGTCTACCCCACATTAATATTGGTGAGCCTGCCACATTTGTCAACCAGGCTTTGCAGCACTGTGGCAAAATACCCTTTTTGTTGTAGCAATTGGGGCTGGCGAATTTCCAGATGTCAACGCTCACACTGGTCTACATGCTGAGGGGAACGCGCATGGTGATGGTCTGCTGCAGCAGCACCACAGCGAGCTCTGCACAGACCTCTAGAAAATTAGCCTTCCTCAACCTGAAGCTCATCCCAGGTCTGCATCACTAGCCTGTGCTGTAGGTGTTGGCTGGCCGAGCCCAGAAGGGGCACTCCCCCACATAAAGCCTCACCAGGGAAATGTCATGCAGACGTTAGCTGAAGAAACTGCTCCGCCTCGTCAACAATAGCTCCGTGGTGCATGACTGCCAATACATGTGGAGCAGCCTGTTTGTATTAATTAATGAAAGGCTTGTGGAGCTCAGCAATCTTTGTTCCATGCTGATTGACAGCAGTTTGAAAATGGTGCTGGTTCACAAAAGCCAGATGAATTATGGGATAGCACAAAAGGAGTCATGAGAGTTTGTTAGTTTGAGCCCAAGTCCCAGACGTCCAGTAGGTGTCATACAATGCACTTTGTGAAAAATCCCAGCACGCACAGAGCTTAGTGGAGGAACAAAGTCGCTTTGGATATCTGCGTAGAATGCTGTGTGGTCATTTCAAACAAGAGCTGCGCTGCGCTGTGTAGCTACAGTGGTTCATAGAGGAAGTAGTTTAATCTGACATAAACAAAGCAGTGTGGACATACTCTTTTGATATAATTACGGCAGAAAAACATGTACTGAAAAAACTTTCCTGTTGAGACAAGCGCTTATAAAAGAAAATCCTCTCCCAGACCCAACCACTGTTCATTTTCTAAAGCAAATCAAAATGGAAGAGTTAAATCAGTTTAGCTTCATTCTGAGGTTCACAGTGGTATAGCAGGAGAGTTAAATTGGCAGGAGGAGAATTGTAAGTGTACACCACTGTTTTGCTGATAAAAGCTGACTTTTGTCAACAAAACTGTTAGTGTACACAAGGCCTTAAGATGTAATCTTTAGCTTTCAGCATTAACACATCATGGAGATGAATGGGGCAGTTCACACCTCTTAGAGCTATTGTTTTAGGCCCTCTGCAGACTCAGGAAGCCAATACAGCATCATTTATACTCAGGTTACATTTTGAACGTTTTCTTTACAACCATAAGGGCCAGAAAATGTAGTTTAAAAAAAAAAAGTTCAGTTGTGGAGTTCAAATCCACTGCAGGGAAGTGGATAATGCAGCAAATTCTGTGGTTCTGTAATATGTGGGGCCCTGACTAAGCTACACATCAGCAGACAGGGCAGCTGCTGCAAGCCTCAAACAGGCATGTTGTGGGGTGGCTGCCACCCAAGCGCCAAGCCAGTTTGCTGCAGGGCAGTTGTCATATGCTGTGTGTATGACTTTGCTTTTAAAATGTAAGATGAAAACTTTCTCCCTTTTTGGAGCAAAATACATTACTACACCCAACCACAGCCGCTGAGCTGCTGCCTTTCTGGAAAGAGCAGCCCCACTAACACTGAAAGCAGAGAGTGCGGCAGAGCACAGACCCAGCTAGGAAATATTGTCTATCACCTGTCTAAAGCCTGGTGCTAGTTGTTCTGAAGTGCTAAATCTACTTGTGTGCTAGGAATCTGCTGTCATTCCTCTACATACGCTGTGCTACTGCCCTCACTCTCTTGCCTAGCATTAGTTACATTTTAATCCTATTATTTCTACGATTGTGTTTTCTGTACATATTGGGTTTCCGGGAAGTGGGCGGGCGGAAGCCTGCCCACTGCTAAAGGATCCCCCCCCCCAGCCTAAGGGGAGGACCTACAGGACCTGAAACCCAAATGATTTCGGGGGGCAACTAATGAATAACAGGAACAGGAGTGCGGTCAAAGGGTCAAAAGAAGGGAACCTGACGGAGACACTGAGCAGAGAACCCTGGACAGCGCCCACTGCTCCTCAAAGGCGTCCAGGGAGCCAGTGGACGCCGCCCAGAGGAACTCTGCCCGGATACGTGAGCGGACAGAGGATCGGAAACAGGCCCCACAGTCACAGGAGTCTCCATTGGCCAACCTCCTCTCCCTGGTTGCATAGATGGCCGTTTTAGCCAGGGCCAGGAGGAAGTTGACCAGGAGGTCCCGTGACTTTCTGTAGCCAGGTGTTTTAGAATATCATTCCAATATGGAGGATTCCAAATACAAATGCCACCTGGAGTCTGATTAGCCTAGTGACACTATCAAAGAGTTCACAGCTGAGAGGAGGTGCACATTTGGCCTTTAGATGGAGTTAGGTGACGGTTTTAAAACAGGTTTAAAGACAGTTTGATCTCACCTTATGAAGTCCACTCCAACATTTTTCAGAGTGACTGTGGCGGCATAAGTATAACCCTCCTTCAGCACCCCAAATATCACTTTAGGTGGGATGAGATGGAATCCACAAAGATGCTGAGTTGCTGTTGCAACAGAAGATGTGTTGACTTTTCCCCCAACAGGATCTTCTACCTTTGCAAACAAGATCAATACATTACATGGGCAATAGGGGAGGGAATTAAAAACTAAACCACATAGAAGACTGTAGGTGGCAACAAAGAACTTATCCCAAGATAACAGGAAGTTGCTTATTACTAAAAGGACAGGAACTATAGCTCCCCTCCTATAACAGTGCTGGCTGCCAAGTTTAATGATGCCAACTTCTGTTAAAGGCTTATCTGTTACTGTCCAAATACTGACACAAGACAGTTTCTCATACAGTAACTCCTCACTTAACGTTGTAGTTCTGTTCCTGAAAAATGCGATTTTATGCAAAACGATTTTAAGCGAATCCAATTTCCCCATAAGAATTAATGTAAATAGGGGGGGTTAGGTTCCAGGGAAATTTTTTTTGCCAGACAGAAGACATTATATACATAGACAGTATAAGTTTTAAACAATTTTAAACAAACAGTTTAATATTGTACACAGCAATGAATGATTGTGTAGCTTGGTTGAGGTGGTGAGTAAGAGGGTGGGATATTTCCCAGGGAATGCCTTGCTGCTAAATGATGACTGGCACTCGGCTGAGCCCTCAAGGGTTAATACGCTGTTGTTAATGTAGCCTCACACTCTACAAGGCAGCATGGACTGAGGCAGGACGGAGGAAACACAATAGATGCAGGGCAAACACTTCCCTGCAAAAACTGAACATGGTGATGAGCCCACCCTATCCAGCTGGAGCGCACCACTCCTTCCTCCTGACAGCACGTGACGGCTGCACAGATGCTGACTTTCCAAAGTGCTGGGGGGTGCATGCATGAGTGAGAGAGAGAGAGACGTGCATTGCCCCTTTAAGTATGCTGACCCCACTTCAAGTACGGTGTCCTTTTAAGCACATCAGCTAGTTCAGACAGGAAGCAACAGCTTCCAGCAAGCTCCCTCCTTTCTGTCCCTCTCCTCCACTTTGTGGAGAGGGGGTACAGAGCGGGGGGGGGGGCAGGAGCATGGGGACATCCTGATATCAGCACCCCTCTTCCCCACTCCTCCAGCAAGCAGGAAGCTCCCGGGAGCAGCTCCAAGGCAGAGGGCAGGGCAAGAGCAGCACGGCAGTGGGGGGAGGGACCCACATACCTTACAGGGAATTTAGGGGAGCTGATGGGGGGAAGGGGCTGCTGGCCCCCCCTGGTTCTAATCCCCACAAGGAGGGGCTGCTCTTCCAGAGAATCCTGCAAGCAGTGGACAAAGCAGGCAGCTGCCAAACGACGTTACAAGGAGCGTTGCACAACTTTAAACAAGCTTGTTCCCTAATTGATCAGCAACGTAACAACGAAACAACGTTAACCGGGACGACTTTAAGTGAGGAGTTACTGTACTTTTAAGGAGGAGAAAAAGAAAGGAAAAGCAAATGGCTAAATGCAAATGATTGAACGGGATTGTTAAAGACTAAGGCCAACATTTTCAAATTTGGGATCCTAAAGTAAAGTAGGCCACCTATATCCATATTTAGGAATCTAGATAAAAGTGGCCCTATTTTCAGAGGTATTGAGCCATTCAAGTCAGTGGGAATTGGGGGCACTCAGCACTCCTGAAAATCAGGGTACTTTTATTTAGGTGCCTAAATATGGACCTAGGTGCTTAACTTTAGGCACCCAAGTTTGTGGCCTAATAATTCAGGGAGAAGTTGTTTCTGGGACAGTCAGCCCCAGATAAATTGCAAGTGCTACTGCTTCAGTAAAGAGAAATTCCAAAAAGTGACCAGTGCTGCTGCAGAGTGACTTAACAACAGTGTGCAAAAGAGTTGTGCAAAGAGAGATTAACATTAGCCAAGAAAATTTTATTTTACCTTTTCATTGGGTACAGATTCTGGCTTGCACCCCTGGATTGATAATGGTAATTTCACCTTCTCTTTTCTTGGCTGCCCTGCAGCATCCACCAGCAAGCTCTGGGTGTGAGACCGGAAGGGTATCCGAGATGTGCACACAGCTGTTCCCACTTCTATTCAGAAGCCAAGATTTCAAAGAGTGACATTGAATTTTGCACAAAGGGAGCCCAATTCTGCAGTTCTCGTGCAAACAGAACTCCTACTAACTTCCATAGGAGTTTGGTCTGCATAACGTCTGTAGGATCAGGCTCAGTATTTTTATTTAATAGAGCAACATAAGAGTGGAAAGGCCCTTTATAAAATCTACTAACAGGAAACAAATATCCTGGGGCCACTGGAGAGAAAAGGGATTTCTGTCTCTTAGTCCTACTGACTTTTCTTTTTAGAAATATTGAGGAGAAAAAAATAGATACCACTCTTGCTAGCACAACAACTTGTGTTTGCATTTTGACTCTTGCAAGCTTTAAGACTGTTACTATGGTTAAGAATATCTGGTGTAAAGCCTCTGTTCCTTGCTTTACATGTCATGTGGCCTTTAACTCTGGGGGAATCTGCATAAGCAAATGGGGAAGCTTGGGAGGTTCAGCACTGGCTTCAGGGCTTAGGGCAGTTGAACTTGAACTTGGATCTCCCATATCAGAGGGGAGGGTCCTAAGCATTGGTCTACAGAGTCATTCTCACACTCTCTCTCTGGCCCAATGACTATTTATTTATACACAGCACTGTAGCTATATCAGCAAAACTTTTAAGTTGTAGACAAGGTTTCAGAGGCACAGAACAAAACTTACAGCCCAGGGATATGGGATCAAGGTGGATTTAGCTCCCCTTTGAACCCTGCTGATTCTGGTCTGTGGTGAGAGTCAGTGTAGCCCCCATAACAACGTAGGCAGTTCTCCAGCATTGTCTAAGTTATTGCAGCAGCTTTTCCTGGAATCCTAGCAGTGCTATGCACTGAGGTCTCACCCCTTCTGCCCTCAACACCCCATTCCTGCTCTTGCCCCTGCCCCCAGCAAGTCCCTTATGCCAGGTCTTGGGTTGGGGGCCTTGTAGGGCAATGTAAGTTACCTTGTGCAAAGCATGTGCCGGGGGAAGTCTTCTGTGACCAAATCTACGGCCCTAATGGCTCTTTTATGTTGCTGCAGCCATTTTCAAGGGCCATAGCAGAGGAGAGAATCCCTCCCATTATTTCCCCTGAAGTGTTAATGTATTACTACCACAGCAGACTTACATTCGGCTCCTATTCCCCTCTCCACCAGTCTTCAACCTATACCTGTACCTAGATGCCAAACTGGAATGCTCCTTTACCTGCTCTGCTGGAAACTTCAGTCTGTGCTGAGGGACTGTGTGTCTGAGGATTCAGTGAGTGTGGGGAATCACTGGTTGGGACAAACAGACCTGTAGATTCTGCAGAAAAACAGATGGGTATATTGACAAAATGTCAGTTATATCAACACACTACATTTCTATACAGAGGGTATTAAGCATCTCAATTAGGGAGGCCATATACTCTCTGAAGTGCTGCCAGGCCTAGTAATGAGTGCTGTGTGTTGCCATGTGAATGCAGCCCCCAGCAACTCTCTCCATGGGGCAGCAGGGAGCGGAAATGCTGCAGAGGGAGCGTGGTGAGTCATAGCCAGGAGAGCCTTGTAACGCTTTGCAGCAGAATGGCTGATTCAGCAGTGAGCTGAGAAGCTCTGCCAAGCAATCCAGTCNACTGCCAGGCCTAGTAATGAGTGCTGTGTGTTGCCATGTGAATGCAGCGCCCAGCAACTCTCTCCATGGGGCAGCAGGGAGCGGAAATGCTGCACAGGGAGCGTGGTGAGTCATAGCCAGGAGAGCCTTGTAACGCTTTGCAGCAGAATGGCTGATTCAGCAGTGAGCTGAGAAGCTCTGCCAAGCAATCCAGTCCAGTTCTCCAGATAGCTGCAATATAGGAGGCTTGAGGGAGTGCAAAATGGGGAAATACGAGAATGATCAGGGCTCTGACAGGGACCCATGGAAGATTGTTCTGATGAAGTGTCCTTTGCTGCGTGATGAACAGTACAGCGTAATTAATGCCTTTCATCCTGATGTGCCAGTTCAATGCTTGCCAGGGCTGCTCTCTAAACAAAGGTCAAAGTACTCCTGGCAGCACTGTAAACCTCTCGAATCCAAGCTGCTTAAGATGCTTTGTTCACTGCCCACCCCTCCTTTGTTCTCTGCTGCTCCCACACTGCTCAGTGCTCCCTACGTGTGTGTGTCCTCCAAGTTATCTCCACCCAACATCACTCAAATTCCTATGCTACCTACCCCTTCTTCCAACCCTGGTCTCCAAACTCCCACTCCACCCTACCCCTTCCTCCCACTTCACTTCAAGATCCTCCCTGTCTCCCAGCTCCTTCTCAACACTCACCCACCCTTTCCCCAGCCTTCGCCCAGGGCCCATGCAAGGAAGTTTTGCGCCCTAGGCGAAACTTCCACCTTGCGCCCCCCCACCCAGCTAACCCCGCCCACCCGCCCCTCCCACCAGAGGAGCCCCCCCCCTCCCCGCGGCAGCTAACCCTGCCCGCCCCCCCCCCCCCCGGGGCCCCCCCCCGCTCTGCAGCCCCCCCCCCCGCAGCTAACCCCACCCGGGGAGCCTCCCTTCGCGGCAGCTAACCCTGCCCGGGGAGCCCCCCCGCTCTGCAGCTAACCCCGCCCGGGGAGCCCCCCTTTGTGGCAGCTAACCTTGCCCGGGGAGCCCGCCCCAGCTCACCTTCGCTCCACCTCCTCCGCTGAGCACGCCGGCGCCGCTCTAATTCTCCTCCCCTCCCAGGCTTGCGGCGCCGATTGGAGGAGAATTAGAGCGGGGGCTCTGTGCTCAGCGGAGGAGGCAGAGTGGAGGTGATCTGGGGCGGGGAGCGGTTCCCCTGTGCGCCCCCCCCCATTACTGTGGGCAGCCCTCCCTGCGCCCCCCCGCCAGGAGCGCTGCCAGCTTTTCCGCCGCCCAATGCGCTGACGACCGGGGCGGCCGGCGCCCCCCAAATCTTAGTGCCCTAGGCAACCGCCTAGGTCGCCTAATAGGTTGCGCCGGCCCTGCCTTCGCCCCTTCATTGCCTTCTTATCCGTTCCTGCTCACTCTTGCCTCCAGTTAAGTTTGCCCGGTTGCTGTTCCACCTCCTCCCAGCCTCTAATGCCATCTGATAACCCCTAGCTTTTCATTTTTGCACCCAGACCCCACAGTTTTTCCAGTTCTTTTATGTCTGCAAAGACCCCTAAATGTATCTCACAAAGCAGTCTTATAATGTTCCCAAGCAGTTCAAGTGTCAAGCAGATCTGGGAGATGTGGCGTTGAATGATAAGGTTCAGAACTGAAAATCCTTTCAAGTATTATTTGTAGCATCCACACTGGTATCAATTATTCCATACTCATTGTTCAACTCATTCAGCTAGTTGGTATCAGAAACTAATGGAGACTTTTTTTCAGTCCTTTGCAGAAACTGTAACTGCCCCAAGGCCCCCGTGGATTTAAGTGCAATAGGAGTATGAGGCAACTCAACAAGCCAATGGAGAATGTTGCTCCATATTGAAACATTACCTGCACTGAGCTCAGACGTACTCCTAAAAAATTCTGTGACTGTCTCCAAAGACGGCTTCTCTCTCTCTTTCTTTGGAAACGGAGGAAGTTCTTTAGAAAGTGAATCCACATCAGGGAACTTTTAAATAAAAATGACAAGAAGTGCTCATGTCTCCTAACCATATTTTATATATATATATATAGCCACTATGAAAGAGGGCATAAAGAAAACAAATAAGCAGAACTAAACCGGTAACAATTAAACTGACAGTATAAAATAAATATAGCTGTATTCTAGAATACACTTCCTTCTATATACGTTATAAAAAAGCACTTCAGCCTACTTATCAAGCAAGATTATAAAGGTATGGTCTGCACTGGACACATGTACATAACATCCATTAATGCTAACTGTGTCCAGTCATTCAAAAGTGCCTTCTACCAGATGATAAAAAACAATCTAAGATGCTTTGTAGGACTGAGACAGAGATTCTTTGCACTAATACCATCTCATTCAGCTTCTCTGAGCTCCATTACCTCTTTCAGGAGAAATTCCTTGCCGAGTTCAGATTCAAAATAGGGTGGAATTATTCTGTTTCTTATTCCTATTAGGCACTTCCTTCCTTCATCAAGTTCCTGCCTACATAGTAAGGAAAAGAAAGAAGATAATACAAGTGTTGCCCCTGACATTCTTTTTGCTAACCAAATCTACTAATGTCATTCTTATAACCCACTGACTTTTTCTTAAAGTTACCAAATTGCCAAGAAGCAGAGGGATCAGCTACTGAGCCCCATGCTATAGATCTGGGATCTAGATAGCAATTTGAAGTTTGTATGAATGGTGGCTGATCTGTTGCCTTCATGTATACCCACCATCTCCTTGTTACATATACTCTAATTACTAACAGCCCAATCCTGTTCCCACAGAAATCAGCAGACAATAATATGAATTTACTGTAAATATATTTATGCAAACCAGAGGAATCCTCTAGACCAGAGATTGATGAGTTAACCACATCCAGAAAGCACCAGAAGCAGCTCAGACTTTCAGCTCTCCTCAGATGAATCCTGGAGCTGCATCACAGCCCCAGTTGAGATACTTCCAAAGCTTTAAACTGTAGAAAACTACACACATACAAGGGTGGAACAAGTTCCAGCTTAGACAATCTCTCTACTTTGAGAAAGCATATGGGCAGTAAATGCAAATTGTGTATTCACATACACCAAGGGAATTCTCAAGTCTGGAGACCGACTGATCAGAGAAAGCGAGTAATCCAACCAGAAAAAGAGATGGGGAAGAACAGAATGAAAGGAGAAGATGGACCAAGGAAGAATGAGAGACTAAAAGACCTGACATCCAAAGACAGCATCTTCATCAGAGGCTGATCTACTTGAAGTATCTGATCAAAATATGTAGAGATTGCCAGGTGGCTGCTCTGTAGATCTCTTCAAAACATGCTCTAATTCTTCCTGCCCTAGATTTAGATGCAGTCCTTGGTGAATATGCGCTGAGACTTGAAGGTGTCTTTCCAGCTTTCAAATCAACAGATCTGACTCATCTGAAGATGATAAGGTGGGTTAGGTAATATCCTTTATAGGACCTCATCCAGTACACTAAATGCCCCAATAACAACTGAAATCAGACAATCACTACACTCTCGAATGAATTCAAACAGGAAAATGATCAAAGACAAAAAAACTCTATCGCTTGTGGGTGAACACTTTTCACAAAGTGATCACTCTGTATCTGACCTCTCAGTTCTCATCCTCAAAGGAAACCTGCCCAACACCTCCAAAAGACAAGCCCAGGAGCTTAAATTTGTAACTTTGCTAGATACTAAATCATGGATAGAATAGAGACATTGGATTTATGGCTTATTACAACAATCTATAACCCACCCAACCCCCTCCCTTGTCTCCCTGCCCCCAAGCTTTTTCCTTTCTCCACTATGACTGGAGAGGTGTTAACAGGTCACTTCACCTTGAATGGTCCCTTGAAATATATGTTAACTACACATGCTAAACAATCTGTTCCACTTTGTATTTAGCTGTGACACTCAGCATATGTCTACACTGCAATTAGACACCTGTGTCTGGCCCATGCCAGCTGACTCGGGCTAAGGGACTCGGGCTAAGGGGCTGTTTAATTGTGGTGTAGATGTTCAGGCTCAGGCTGCAGTCCAAGCTCTGGGACCCTCCCCACTCACAGGGTCCTAGAGCCCAGGCTCCAGTCCGAGCCTGATTGTTTACACCACAATTAAACAGCCCCTTAGCCCGAGTCAGCTGGCACGGGCCAGACACAGGTTTTTAATTCCAGTGTAGACATACCCTCAGAGTACATTTCCCACACCTGAAGAAGAGCTTTCTATAAACCTGAAAGCTTGTTTCTTTCACCAATAGAAATTGGTCCAATAAAAGCTATTACCTCACCCACCTTGTCTCTCTAATATTCTGGGACCAACAACACGGATAAAACAACACTGTATACAATCATCTGAAGATGGTAATTTTAGATGCTTTGAGACCTTGCTCTTGCCAGAATAGAAGATGAGGACGACATTTGACTGCCTGAAGGGCTTTGTCCTACACAAGATGAAACTGATGGCTCTGCAGACATCCAGATAGAGCTATTGGAACTCATGAAGATGAGAAGGTTTAGCAGAACGCTGGCTTAATCATTGTTAAGCCAACACAGCTCTCATACATTTTGGGCATGATTTCCAGTCATTGAAACCAGCTTTATACCACTGTAATTTCATCGAGTTCAAGGAGTTATTCTTCCTGATTGCAAATGAGTAGAAAATTAGGCATGAAACCCTGGCTACTTTGAAGTCAATGAGTTTTGTCATTGACTTTAAGGGAGTCAGAATTTCATCCCAGGTTTTTAGTGACAGATGCCATAATACATCCATTTTAAGTAGAGTTGATTTTAAGTAGATTTAGATTTTTATTGGTAAATATTGGTAAACGTCAATTTCACTGTATATACACAAACTGACAAAAATATTTCCATCAATAATAACTGAACTTTGCAGATAGGCAAAGTAAGAAAAATGCTGCTTGTGAATGTATTAGAGTTTATTTAAGGTTATTTACTTTGTATATTTTGACATGTGATGCTGACAATTTGTGTTTTATCGGTTTATAAAGTTTTAACTTTTTGAAACTTAACATCTACTGTATTAGATACTTATTGTCTGATCCCCTATTGTCTGCTGCCCCCATAATTTCCTGCAACTCTGAAAATTTTGCTTGATAAATTAAAAAAAATTGTTTATACCTCATAATTTTGCATAACGGAGAAAATTTAAATCAATACAATTTTTAAAAAAGCCTAATAATAAACATTGATATGATCTGTTGAAATTATAAAAAATAAAAATCGAATTCTACCAAACCTAATTTTAAGTTACTTTTTACATAGTATGTAATGAGCGATAAAGTGTTGCCATCATGTGGCACTAAGGCAATCCAACTTCAATCTGGAATTAAAGCATTTTATGATTTCAAACAAGTCAGTTACAAAGTCGAGAGCATTAGCTTAGCTCTGATGCCATGCAGGAGATCCTGGCTCAATTACTATTTTCAGTCTTTCACAAAAACAAATGAGGAAAAGCACAAGTTTCTCATCACAAGATTATTTCAGCCACACTGTATATTCTTCTGTACATCAAGACAAACACTGAACAGCTTACATAGTAATCCTCCATGTTATTTATGTTCATTGTGGGTGCATGCATGTTCCTGTGAGAGAACCTTCACTTCTGTGTTTCCCATTCATACTTGAAGTTTTCATACTTGACATTAATTTAATGTAGAATTTTTCATTATTTGGATTTGGACAGTCATTTTATACAACACCATAGAATACAGCACTCTGTCATAGTCATAACAATCTTACTTTCTGGAATCTTACAATTTCTAGAACTTTTTTTTAGAAATTTAAGTGGAAGTGAAATAAGGGGGTTAGAATTAAAGCTGAGTTTCAGCCTGAATTATAGTTCTCACTGCTGCTTAGCCTATTATACTTTCCCCTTCCATAGCACCTTTAATCTGAAGATTTTAATGTGCTTATCAACTTTAATTAAAGATTCCTTACAACCCCTGTGTGAGGGAGATAAATATTTTACAAATAGGAAAATGGAGGATAGGGAGATTTAGGGTCAAAATGTTTAAATTTGGCACCAAAGGGACCTGATTTTCATGGGAACTGAGCAGATGCTCATCACCTCTGAAATCAGGCCACCTCTGTTAAGTGTCTATCATAGGGATTTAAGAAACAGAATTTGAAACCGCTTTGAATTGAAAATTACTTTCCTAACTGGTGTTGGAGCCAGGAATAGAACCTAGGTTTTCTGACTCCTAGCCCCTGTTCTAAATTGTCTGTAATAGACACTGCCCCCTCCTTTCCTATGCTTTGATCTGTCATTTGCAAAAGTATCAGAAGTGCAGTCAAACTATTCATTCAGCATTTCTATTAGAGCTAATGCTCCAACAGCATTGTTTTGCTACTGTATCACATTAAGGGCCCGATCCAAAGCCCAGTGAAAGCAGGAGTCTTTCTACTGACTTCAGTGGGTCTTGGATCAGGCCCTAACTTTCAGTCCTAATAACACCATTACCTGGACTGCTCTAATTTTGTCTGCCAGTGAGATACCTGCGTTAATCTGTCCTTGCTGCATGAGGGGGAAAGGAGAAAAATAATGAAAATGAGATAAATAGCACAGTATTTTATAAGCATGAATGGTTCACAAAATAACTAATGAAAGAAAGTATTTCTCTTATTAAACCATGCTATGTTAATGTGTCTGATGACTTCTGACCTGGACTAATTACGAGCATAGTTTGCAACACTCATAGGTCAACCATGTTAATAATTAAATTTTGCTCTTTTATAGCACTGTGCATCTAAAAAACTCAAAAATCTTCATAGCACCCTTGTGAGATAGGTAAGCGTCATTAGCCCCATTTTACAGATGGGGAAACTGAGACAGAGACAAAGTGTTCATAGGAAGAGTCAGACAGTGCTTGAATGCTTCCTTTCCACTCCCATGCGCTAACCACTACAGCATACTGTCTCTCATTTCTGATTCTCACCATCCTTTGTATGATTTATGATAACAGCAGGTCTTATTGGATTGTCCTACCTGAAACTCTGCCAGTAGTCTTCAGTTTGCTTTGATACTGTCTTCCTTGGTGGACTTTGGAGCTGAGAATCCACAGCCTGCTCATATAACTCAACTATCTGAGCTGCAAGATAAGGGGAGGTTATTTAACTACCAATGTAAATTCAGTATTAAACACTGCAAAGTGTTCATTAATTAAGAATAGTTAAAAGAAGCAGCAGATATTTCTTTAATGCATCATTATGTCACCTAATTAAAAGTTGCTGTTTAAAAATGGTTCCTCTTAACTTATTTGATTCCTGTGAGTCAGATCTCCTTACTTTTACTCACACAAACAGTTTCATCTGCATAGCATAGGAGATTGAGCTGGATTCTTTTCTGCCTCATGCATCAGCGGAAAACTGTCAGCCAGGCCTGAATATAGAATCTTTATCACTGGTTATGATGTAAGAAGCAGAAAGAGCTCAGATGGATTTCCTCATCCCAGGTTCAAGTTTAGAGTATCAGCAGTTAGGAAATTCATCTTTCTGGAGGTAGAGATCACTGATACAGAATAAACATGTATTCCTTCTGTGTATCACTTTAAATGCTTATATGTTCCTTAAAGAAACAAATCAAATATCTGTGAGCAGGAAAAGTTTCTGATGTTCAGCTAGTGTCTGACTGGTTAGCAATACTTCAACTCCCAAGGGATCTTCTTTAGTTTCACTATATTTAATTGCTGCTGTAAAACTGCCACAATCAAAATTCTTATGGAAGTAACTATTGTTTCAATATGTATTATGGAGAAAAGCCAATCATTCCACAGCTAAGACTGTGCTAACATTTTTGTTTTTTTAGTGAAGTGTTTTTCTTTCCTGTAAATTCTATAAATGTACTAGCTAGTTTAAGTTTTACATTTGAACTTTGGGTCCAAAGGAAATTTTTTATTGTAAAATTCAGGAGGATTTGACCATCTGTTTTGGAGAGAAGAGTTTTTAAAAAGCCATTGACTGGTTGGCAATCTAGCCCTTGGAGACTTTTGAAAACAAAAGGGACTAGGCCTTGCAACACTGGTAGGTGCCCTAATGGCCAGTGGAATTCACAGCCCAAAGTTAGGCACTCAGGCACCCCATTCATTTTATGAGGAGAGTTAGACACCTACAAAAGAGATTCTCAGAAGCCAGCAAACTGAGCAGGGAGCCACTTAATCCAGCTAGGAGCAAAATGCAGAGGAAAGGGGCAACGTTTAGGGCCCAGATTCACAAAGGTGCTTAACCCGCACTGATCTAGGCCTTAGGTTCTTGACTCAAAGGCTGGAGAGAAGCACCTGTCTCTGCCTGAGATTGTCAGCTGTGAACCATCTCCTGGCATCAGCTTTCTTCTGGGGGGAAGAGACAGAGCTTAGGGCACCATTCCTACCTTGGATGTAGGAGACTTAAGTTCAAGTCCCTGCTTCAAATCAGGCAGGTTGGGAATTCAAATATGGGTCTCCCACATCTATTAGGCATAATGGAACATGCACAATACCCTGCCCCCCAAAATTCCTGACCTGCTTGCCTCCAGTTGCCTTTTGTGCAGGTTAGGTGTACTCTGAGCACACCTACTAGATTGGGCCCTGCAGGCAAGACGGGCATTCCCCTGCCTCATTTGAGAATCCCTCCAGTGTTTAGGTGTGAGTGAGGGCTTTGAGCAGCTAGTTATCTGTGGGGTGGTGCCAGGACTTAGGTGGGTTTGTGCATAAATTTAGGCATCTATGGGGATTTAGGCAGCAGCTGAGTGGTGACTTTATGAATATCAGTGGCACTTAAATATTGGATTTAGGTACCTAAAAAGGCTGTTATACACTCACATTCCTTTGAAATATACAATGAAATAATTCCTAAAACACTTAGAGCTAGATTCACAAAATTTAATTTTTGTAGTTTTTTCTCTACGTTTTGAAGTTTAACTTTCACTTTTCGGTCTTGTCAATTTTTTTTTGAACTCCAGTTCTTTTTTACATTATTTTTTCTCTGTGTTGGTGATACTAGTTCAATTTTTGCCTGGAAATCATGTAGTGTGGAAACCATTACTTGCAGCAATCCCAGCTTAAGCTTCAAAAATATGAAAGATCATGAAAAGTATTGTCCAGTTATCAAGACTAACCTCTGCAGTCTTGGACTGGCTGAATAATTAGCATTCTAAAAGCTGGCATCATCACAGGGATAGAAAATACTCAGAGATATTACTTTAAAAATAAATAAATATATGCTATTTTGATTTAATTTTTATGTACTTTTAAATGTTAACAAATGCTCAAAGGAACATATTAATTCATATACAGAAACTCATATGTTATAAATACTAAATTGTGCCATCATCTCCCAACATACCAGGTCTTAGGCTTGCCAGGTGTCTGGTTTTTGACCGGAAAGTCCAGTTGAAAAGGGGACCTGACAGTGACGGTTAGATCTACTGACCAAACACCCAAAGTCCGGTTACTGTGGGTGGGGGAGGTGGGGAGGCGCCAGGTCATCACCCACGCCAGCCCCTACTCAGCCGTCACCAGCTCCTACCTGCGTTGGGTGGCTACAGCTCCCAACCCCAGCTCTGCAGGCAAGTCCCTCTGACCCAGGCGGGGGGGGGGGGGAAGCAGCGACTGTCGGGGTGTGTGTGTGTGGAGCGATGGGAGCGAAGCCTTGGGGGGAGCAGTAGGGAAGAGGCGGGGCCTCAGGGGGGAAGAGGTGGGGTGCGGGAGGTTCCAGCACTCCTGCTGGAGTGTCCGGTTTTTAAATATTACAAAGTTGGCAACCCTACCAGGTCAGTGTAAACACTGAAATGTACCCTGGCCTCCACAGTCTCTATAAATGACAAACAATGACATTGTCTCTCCAATGGGAGGGATCCCCAAAAAATCAAATTGGACCTCTGCCTCTATAAACAATGAATTTGCAACGTTAGCTTCTCTCTGCATTGGGTCTTATTAAACATCATTTGCTAAGGTTTTCACTGGTGAGTCCCTAAAGTTAGGATTCTAAATAATTCACTAGGTACTTCAAAAGTGGCCTGATTTTCAAAGGTAGTAGATACCTATGCCCAGATCCACAATAGGGTGGGGCTTAGCACATACCCTTCTCTCAGAGTTCAGAGTCTAAACCCAGGATGTGGGGAGGTGCGTGCCTATCTCTGCTTGTGAAGATAAGAGAAGCTTGTTATTCGGCTGCCTGAGTCATGTTGCAGAGTGTGATCTCATAGGTACGCTCAAGGGCTGCCTAACTCCAAACAACTGTGGGGGAAGGAGGACCACCTCCCTTATAACTTTTAGTGCAGTAGTTAGGCTACTCACCCAGGATGTGGGAGACCCTGAGTTCAGGTCCCCCCTCTCCTGCTGAGGAGAAAGGATTTGAACAGGGCTCTGCCACCTCT
Organism: Platysternon megacephalum; assembly: GCA_003942145.1. Lineage (NCBI taxonomy): Eukaryota > Metazoa > Chordata > Testudines > Platysternidae > Platysternon > Platysternon megacephalum. Next base: position 2,300,105 of record QXTE01000145.1, read on the forward strand.
CAGGTGAGTGCTCTCACGACTAGGCTATGGAATATTCTGATGTGGGTCTTCCTCAATCTCTCCTATTGAAGTTGTTCCACTTTCATTAAATAATTGCATAATTAAATATTAATTGGACCATAGTGATGGTTAGGGCACTCATCTGAGAAGTGACCTGTTCAAATCTTCTCTCCTCAATGGGTGGAGGGGGGACATGAACTTAAGGTCTTCTCAAATCCCAGGCGAATACCCTAGCCACTAGGTTAAAAGTTATAAGGGAGCTCCTCCTCCAGGCATTTTGTGGAATTAGACAGCCTCTGAGCATGTCTACCAGATTGGGCCCCTGCATGCAATTTAGGTGGCTGAATGCCTATCTTCTCATGGTTTGTGAATTGCTCTTGGGCTCAGGTGGGAGTTAGGCATCCAGAAGCCTAGAGTGAGGCAGCAGTGTGAATGCCCAAAGGCAGAAACTTAGGCACCTACAGCTGAGCGGGAGTTTTGTGGATCACAGTGGTGCCTAAAAATGGGATTAGGAGCCTAAGTATTTTGTGGACCCCACCCCTAATAATTTGCACTAAAGTTAATGAAGTTGCATCTTTGAAAATCAGCCTTTTTTTTAGGTGCATAAATATGGAAGTACAAGCCTAATTTAGGCACCTATCTTTAAAAATCTTGGCTGGAATGTTCATAATCTTATAATACTAATTAACTACATAGGGTTGTGTCAATGGCTGGCAAATGTGTCGAGACTCCATAAATGTAGGCCAAAAAACGTCATAAATGTGGGTGCCTAAATTTAGGCAACTAAATAGGTCACCTGATTTTTAGAGGTATTGAATTACTGAAGTTACTGGGAGTTGTAAGGGCTCATCACCTGTGAAAATCAGGCCACTTAATTAGATGGCTATGTATGGACTTAAATGCCTAATTTTAGACATCCTGGCTTGACCATTTTGGTTTAAGTTCAATTTTTTTGTAGACCTGTGACGATTATCACTAAAACTAATTAGTGACAGTAGATAGGAATGCCACTTTTGTTGCCACAATGGTTGCCAATTATAGATCTCCCCAAAGTTTCACAAAATGGCTATAAATTACAGAAGTAAAAAAGGTTTCAGAGTGGTAGCCATGTTAGTCTGTATCAGCAAAAAGAACAAGGAGTACTTGTGGCACTTTAGAGACTAACAACTTTATTTGAGCATAAGCTTTCGTGGGCTAAAACCCACTTCATCGGATGCATGCAGTGGAAGATACAGTAGGAAGATATATATACACAGAGAACATGAAAAAATAGGTGTTGCCATACCAACTGTAACGAGGGTAATTAATTAAGGTGAGCTATTAGGTGAGCAGAAGAAAAAAAACTCTTTTAGTGATAATCAGGATGGCCCATTTCCAGCTGTTGACAAGAAGGTGTGAGTAACAGTAGGGAGGAAAAAATTAGCATGGGAAAATAGTTTTACTTTGTGTAATGACCCATCCACTCCCAGTCTTTATTCAAGCCTAATTAAGTTACAGTTGGTATGCCAACACCTATTTTTTCATGTTCTCTGTGTATATATATCTTCCTACTGTATCTTCCACTGCATGCATCCGATGAAGTGGGTTTTAGCCCATGAAAGTTTATGCTCAAATAAATCTGTTAGTCTCTAAGGTGCCACAAGTACTCCTGTTCTTTTTAGAAGTAAAAAAGGGATCAAAAACCAGAGGAGACAGACTAATGTGCATAGCACTTAAAAGGATCACTTCACCAATGTTTAAAAATCATTGGAGCGTTTAAAATACAGAGCTTTATTTGTTCCTACCTCTAGTGTTGAGATCTTCAGATGATTTCTCCAAGTTAGGGAAAGACTGCAATGAAGACAGAATAATTATGGATATGTAACAAACAAGACCTTGCACAACAGTACCTACCCTTTGAGAGAGTTTTTATCCCCAAACAAGCGTTCTGTCAATCTGAGGCTACAAATGGGGTCCCCTCAGCATGCCTGGAAATGTGAGCCAGGAAACAAAATATCTCTAAACTACAGAGCAATGGGAGTCAAGGAATGGAGGATATGCAGTAGACACAGCCACATGAAAATGAGTACGGGACCTCTAGGGCCCTTGGCAATATGAGCAAGAGAGTAGCAGATGAAATGTATACAAACCTGAGAGTCACTAATGGAGAGTGAATTTAATCTGATTCTCATGTGTGATGAGTTACTTTGCTTCAAAATTTGTTAATGAGTTTGCAGTGTATAGAGAATTAAAAGTGATAGGACTGCATTTGCCTTATAGTCTGTTTCCACTAGGTAAGGGTGGCTTTGCAGAGACAGAGGTGCATATATGTGTTGGTTGCACCATTTGACCTTGCAATAGCACAGCATACAGGTCTGTCTCATCTTACGCTGGGGTTACGTTCCGCAGTCAGCGCCTAAAGCGAAAATCGCATATAGTCAAAATTACATTGAGTGTAATGGCGGGTGGAATCGCCCGCACTACAGAAACAGTATTTAAATTGTTATTTTTCTCTTTGTTTTTGTTTTTGCTGACCGCATAAAGCTGAAATCACACATGTTAAATTCATACTGAAAACCAGTCTGTGGCACTTCCTTCCTTTGCAGGCTACTGTGGGACCTCCCATGGAATCTCCCTCACATTTTCAAGCACAGTTCTCCAGAGTAGATTATTAACAAAATTAGAAAAGTATAATAGGACTCTAATCATATTCTGTCATTTATGCATTAAATTACAACACAAGTCTCACCCCCAACCAACCCATTACTCCAAACTGGTATGTTAAGGCTGGGGTCAGATAAGGATTTTTTTGCCTGAGACTTTCCACTTATGTTGGATTCTACTGAAAGTCCCAATTGTTTATTTCAATACTGTTTCTAATAAGAGGGCCAGTTCTGCTTGAGTATTCATGCACATGCGTATTGCAGTGCGGTGCCTTTATGCTCCTTTCAGTGGCCAAAGCACCCCTCTCCCTCTCCTTAAAAAACAACAAGGAGTTCGGTGGCACCTTAAAGACTAACAGATTTATTTGGGCATAAGCTTTCATGGGTAAAAAACCCACTTCTTCAAATGCATCTCCTCTCCTTGGACGATCTCTAGTCCTGGTGTCCTGGGATGTCGTATGATGACCATTACCACATCTGGATGGAGGTATGTCACTTCTTCGTTACACTGAATATTTCCAAGTTGTATTCTTTCATGTGATGCAGGCCAACACTTATGCTGATGTTCTATTTAGTGAAATCCCATTGGCTGCTGCAAAAATGTGAAGCCTTGAGCCCTATTTTTGATCTGAACTAACATTTCCTTTCCATCCTCACGGGCATCATTTTAGAAAAACTGTGGAGGAGTGGCACAGTTGTGTCAGCATACAGAACATGATGTGTGATTATATTATATCTTGCAAAGTCTTGGGGGGAAGGGGCAAAGCAAGGTTGGGGGAGGCAACCAGCTCCTTTGCCCCATAGTAAAGGACGTCCCTGTCTTTCCCCTAGGATTCTGAGATAAGCATGCTCTGAGCAGAATCTGGAGGAGCAGGTCGCTCTTGAATAGTTCCTCTGCCTCAGCCAATTCCCTATGTTCCCCACTGGAAAAACTGCACTAGTTGTATCCACAGTGCCTGCATATAATGTAAACTCCTCCAGGGCAATGGGGGAAGACAAGTGACTGGAACACCGCAATATGCTATGTTTGAGAGTTGAGATATATTTGGCCGTGTGAGGAGTTTTACTTAGTTGTACTTTTGTTCTGTGGCAGTTTGGGGATATGTCTGTGTCAACTTCATTTTGGTTTTGTGATTGCCTGTTGTAATTTCTACCTCTTTTTTTGAATGTAATCTTTCATATGGGTATTTCTGTAGCAGGAACCTGGCACCTAAAGCAGAGACTATGTTTTGGAAGCTGTGACAGAGCAATGAAATGGCTATGAAAATTGAAAGGCTTTATCCCAGTGGTAGCAGACCCACTGACTTTGAAGAACACTCTTCATAGAAACATGTGTGTCTGGGAGAAGGGGGCTGGAATCCCCCAGTCTAAATACACAGCTGGGAGAACTGTAATTTCTCTGCTTGACCACCTCACCCAGAGATGACAGCGACTGCTTTGAAAGGCAGCTGCTTTTTCTAAGCCAAGGAAACAATTCCATTGCCAGAAACAGAAGACCCTGAAAGAGAGAGTGGAGGGGACTTTGCCTCCCCTCAAGGACTCAGACGAAACCCAGTATTCACAAGGTGGTGAGGACACAGAGGGATTGTGTTCAGTAGTTTGTTGTTTTCCACAGAGCTCTCACTCTCTTGTGGTTTTTAAGAACGAAGTGTGTGTATAAGAAATTCCCTTGCTAAGCCTGCGTTTCCTTGCTTTACTGCCACACTGTCCCTGAAAAGGTTAACTACAAACCAGAGCTCCCATAGCCAGATAGTCTCTGGAGGAAACGTATCTAACCAATGGGGTGGGGCAGGGAGGGGCTTGGGAAGGCTGAGGCACTGGTTCCAGGGTCCAAGCTGTAGGGTCCCATTGTTTAAGACCGGTGTCAGGCATAGAAGTCTGCACCTGGTAGTGCACCTGAGTTACCCAGAACTAAGGATAGTGACCAGTCACTACTCAGGCTCAGGGAGCTAAGCAGCATATGGGAGTCAGTCATTGGATCCCATCACAACAGACAGTGTCAGATCAGAGGGCAGGATTGGACCTCCTCTAGGTTACACACTATTCTGGGGTGCGGCGCTCTCAATCTCTCCTGTTGAAACTGTTCCACTTTATAAATATAAATAATGAAATATTCATTGGAGCAGGGTTCAGAAATATAACAGGCACCATCACCACAAGCAGCATCCATTGCTGCTGTTTTGTGAGTCTAGCCCCAAATTTGTGTGTTCTGGCCAAAAGTATTTGGTGAATTCATGTCAAATTCACAAATAGTTTCAGCTCAACCGACCCTACATTTTTCATCTGAAAATTTTTGCCCAGCTCTGCTCAGGAATCCTTTGCTCAAATGACATCAGATGTGGACAACTAACACTACTAACCAGCACTACTAACCAGCACCCCCATGCAGTACAGAAAATTTCAAGACAATCTGAGTAAGCACGTGGATTTTAAGAGCACTTAGAAGAGTCAACTTTTAAACAGAAAGCGCTGCTCAACCTGAACTATACTAGAGCTGGTGTTCTGCTATATTACATCCTAAGATTTTGTTTGTTATTTTGTGAATGGATATGATGTATTTTAGAGGCGCGGCAAGCACCTGGCATGGTTGCTGACAGAAGTGACAATTCCATATTGTTCCTGGTGTAAATAGATCCTGAGTTTCAATAATTGGTATTGAAAAGAAACAATTCAAAATGAAGTTCTCTCACCATAACCAGTTTGAGGAGGTCAGCAGCATTACCCTTCTCTTCCTCTGTTCTTGGTTCTTTAATGGTCATCTCTTGCATCTCATCCTCCTGCTTCAGGATGTAGTCTATGTATTCCTAGTGGAGCAGTGAATAAAGGATATGGGAGATGCAACTGTTTGTTTTACAGAAGTAAACATAATGGACATTCATATGGAGGAGAGTTTACTTACCAGTAAGTGAGGTATATATTGCCTCTGAGGATTCACACTGTCAGGGTCAAGAAACCATGGTGGAGCTCTTTTTGTCAGACGAGTCTTTATGCTTACAAGCTCAGTTAGATGGAAAAGTAGGGACCATAGGTAGGGCTAGGCTCACATCCCTATCCAGATGGCAAGCTACTTGCAAGGATTCATGAACAGGCATTCTTCCATACTTCTTTGAATTCCAAAGAAATGGGGAAGGAGAAGAGAAAGCTTGTGCCCTCTCCTCTAGCTCTTGGCTAGGTTCTGACCAAGTAAGTCTCTAGCTTAAAAATTCTTCTATAACAAAAGAAGTTTTCTTCTAACGTAAGTAGTTTTAATCTACCTTCTCATGACTGACAGTGGGGATCTACAGAGGCAACTTTCTAAGGAGAAATGTTGTCTTTGCAATTGTACTTAGGATCATGTTCTCTGCTCTACTCCACAAATGCAGTTCTGTTATGTCTGTGAAGTCACGCAAAGAATTAGTGTCTGTTAGTGGTATCAGTTCTGTCTGTCTTCATCTTTCTCTACTGATCATTGTAAGTCACTTAATTCCTGGAATACCCATAGAACTGGTATTCCATGGACAGAGTTACATTTCTGGTTAATATAATCATTACAAAGGTCTCTGGAATGCCCATAATTGCACTGCTTCTTTCTAGGGGTTCCTTCTTATTCTGAGGGCCATTTGCAGACCTAATTTATAATCTTTTAAATGCAGGGGCCTAACCTGGGAATTTGGCATAAGAAGTTTAAAAATTTGCCCCCTTCTAAAAGACCAATATGTAAATCAGTATATGTATGTAATGCATATGACTAAAACTGAGTCCTGCTAGAATGATGTCTCAAAAATGTAAGAGATGTAAGCAGTCAGTGTGTCTCTATTGCAACAAAACTTTTTTTCCAATGTACTATAAAAATCAAGTGACTACATTAGGGTACTTCCTCTACACATAGCACATATTGCCATATCTCCAAACTTTCAAACCTACCAATGTGTAAACCAGTCACATAAAATGTGTGACAAATGACTGAAATGTGAATCACCTGTGTTTTCTTATGCATTGTACCATAATTGACAGATGATGTTTTTTCCATTATATAATCTATTTTAAGGATGTTTTCACTGTGTAAATTAAATAAACTAATTATTTAAAAAAGAAAACTGAGAAACCAACATGGGTCAACAGCAGGGTTTGAACCTTGGATGTTCAGATCTCCAGCTAACTTGACAGATAACTTACATCTCTTTATAGACCACTCACTTAAGAGGGATGTGACACATTTTGCCAGAGGGTTCCAGAACTATTTGATAGAGAGCAGTAGAATGATGAAGATCAGGAATTCTGGGTTCTATTTCTAGCTCTGGTGAGTGTGTGTGTGTGGGGAGTGGGTAGGGGGGAATGTGATCTAGCGGTTAGAGTGGTGGTTACAGTCAGGAAGGCCAATCACATAGATTTGGCACATTAATTGTGACAGGCAGGACCATATTACAGACCTGCATTCTATTCCCACCTCTGACTACAGTAATCCTCTGCAACCTCCCAGTTAGCTTATTTATCAAATGAGTGGAATGAAGTGCGTGGAAATATAAAGAGCAGTCAGCAGAGGAGAGACTAGATCTCCTGATCGCCTAGCTTTCATTTCTGTTGTCTTTCCCCTACGTTAAAGGGAATTTTAATGGGCAGCTCTCTCATGTCTGTGGAGCATCACCTGATGCAGCTGAAATGCAGAATGCCTTTCCAAATCCAGTGCACTTGAGTGTTCTGTATCGTGTGGGAGAGCCTGCTGTTCTAAAACAGAGTATCATGAAAACGTACCAAGTACAAAATGAAGAAATACACATTTTAGACTGAGTTTCTTTTTCTCTGTGTCAGAAACAAAAGTATAAAGCTTATTTTTCTCTTACATTTTTTTCTCAATGTTTTGTGCTTTTTTGCTGAGTAGTTAAGTGATGACACTATGCTTAGTATTGTAAAATAATCCCAAGAAACACACTTAATCTGTATAAAATGAAACAGACTAAAGCTGTCCTATTTTCATCTGGGAGATGCAACCTGTGATGGACATGGAATTGCTATGTATTGATATATGAATACTGATGTTTAACAATGCTATGAATACTGTAAATGAACCGCTCAGTGAGGTAAAGTTACAGTATAACTATGGAGGGTTATTAGAATTTCCTCTATGACTGCACTGATTTAACTTAATAGGGGGCTTTGGGAAGAGCAAATGAGAAAGCAACACAACAGCTCTAGAGAATGACAATCCAACAGGCACTTGAAAGACAATGAAAAAGATGTTAGCTTCAAGTATCCTATCTCCAAGGAAGATGCAAACTTGTTTTGTCAGCCTGGGAACTTGATTATCAGAAGAACACTAAAGAGTAAAAAGTGCTTCTCATGGGGACGAGGGGGCATTGCCACTTGTCAGTAGGGAGTTTCTAGGGAGCCAGGTTGACAGAGTGTGAAAGCCTCTATGGAAGGAGTCTAAAGAAGTAGGGACGTCCCAGAACTAGGGATTCGTAAGTCTTAGGGTACGTCTACACTACGGGATTAGTCCGAATTTACGGAATTCGATTTTATGAAACCGATTGTATAAATTCGATTGTACGCGGCCACAGTAAGCGGATTAATTCGGCGGTGCGCGTCCATGTACAAAGACTAGCGTCGAATTCCAGAGCGTTGCACTGTGGGTAGCTATCCCATAGCTATCCCAGAGTTCCCGCAGTCCCCCCCCGCCCATTGGAATTCTGGGTCGAGATCCCAATGCCTGATGGGACAAAAAATATTGTCGCGGGCGGTTCTGGGAACATCCTCCCCCTCCCTCCGTGAAAACAACGGCAGACAACCATTTCGCGCCTTTTTTCCTTGTTGAACTGAGCGGACGCCATACCTCGGCAAGGATGGATCCCGCTCAGCTCAAGTTTGCAGTCATGAACATTGTAAACACCACGCGCATTATAGTGCAGTTTATGCTCAACCAGGACCAGAAAAGCCAGGCGAGGAGGAGGCGGCTACGGCAGCGCGGCGACGAGACTGATGCGGACATGGACATGGACACAGAATTGTCTCGCGCCACGGGCCCCGGCGCTTTGGAGATCATGTTGGCAATGGGGCAGCTTCTTGCTGTGGAACGCCGATTCTGGGCCCGGGAAACAAGCACTGACTGGTGGGACCGCATAGTGCTGCAGGTGTGGGACGATTCCCAGTGGCTGCGAAACTTTCGCATGCGTAAGGGCACTTTCCTGGAACTTTGTGACTTGCTTTCCCCTGCCCTGACGCGCCAGAACACCAAGATGAGAGCAGCCCTCACAGTTGAGAAGCGAGTGGCGATAGCCCTGTGGAAGCTTGCAACACCGGACAGCTACCGGTCAGTCGGTAATCAGTTCGGAGTGGGAAAATCTACCGTGGGGGCTGCTGTCATGCAAGTAGCCAAAGCAATCGTTGAGCTGCTGCTAAAAAAGGTAGTGACGCTGGGAGATGTGCAGCTCATTGTGGATGGCTTTGCTGCAATGGGATTCCCTAACTGTGGTGGGGCGATAGATGGAACCCATATCCCGATCTTGGCACCGGAGCACCAGGGCAGCCAGTACATAAACCGCAAGGGGTACTTTTCTATGGTGCTGCAAGCAATGGTGGATCACAAGGGACGTTTCACCAACATCAACGTGGGATGGCCGGGAAGGGTTCATGACGCCCGCGTCTTCAGGAACACTAGTCTGTTTAAACGGCTGCAACAAGGGATTTACTTTCCAGACCGGAAAATTACCATTGGGGATGTTGAGATGCCCATCGTTATCCTTGGGGACCCAGCCTACCCCTTAATGCCGTGGCTCATGAAGCCATACACAGGCAGCCTGGACAGTAGTCAGGAGCGGTTCAACTACAGGCTGAGCAAGTGCAGGATGGTGGTAGAGTGTGCCTTTGGACGTTTAAAAGGTCGCTGGCGCTCGTTACTGACTCGCTCGGACCTCAGCCAAACCAACATCCCCATTGCTATTGCAGCTTGCTGTGTGCTCCACAATCTCTGTGAGAGCAAGGGGGAGACCTTTATGGCGGGGTGGGAGGCTGAGGCAAACCGCCTGGCCGCTGATTACGCGCAGCCAGACACCAGGGCGATTAGAAGAGCACACCGGGAAGCGGTGCGCATCAGAGAAGCTCTGAAAACAAGTTTCATTGCTGGCCAGGCTCCTGTGTGAAAGTTATGTTTGTTTGTCCCTGTTGAAAACCCGCCCCCTTGATTCACTCATTCCCTGTAAGCAACCCACCCTTCCCCCTTCCCCCTTCGATCCCAGTTTGATTTGAAAAAAATAAAGTCAGTTTCGTTTACAACTCAAGAACTTTTTATTAACGGGTGGTAATGAACATAGGGAGAGAAATAACCAGGTAGTCCGGGTGGGGTTTGGGAGGAGGGTAGGAGTGAAGGAACAGGGCAGGAAAAACATTCAAAATAATGAGAGCCTTTTGCTTGGGCTCTCTAATGGGGTGGAGTGGCAGGGTGCACGGAGCCTCCCCCCCCGCGTTCTTACACGTCGGGGTGAGGAGGCTACGGGACTTGGGGAGGGGGGAGGGCGGTTATAGAGGGGCTGCAGCGGCACTCGGTAATCCTGCAGCTGCCGTTCCTGGAGCTCCACCAGACGCCGGAGCATGTCTGTCTGCTCACGCAGCAGCCCCAGCGTTGCATCCCGCCACTTCTCGTCTCGGGCGTCCCTCCTCTCCTCACGTTCGTCCCTTCTCTCCTCACGTTGGTCCCTTTTCTCCTCCCGTTGGTCCCTCATGTCCTCCCGTTGGTCCCTCTTCTCCTCACGGTCACTGGCCTCTTTCCGGAATTTTAATACAGTGTCCTTCCAGTCATTGAAATTAGCTCTCTCATCCCGGGTCGATTGCATAATTTCCGAGAACATGTCGTCTCGCGTGCGTCTCTTTCGCCGCCTTATCTGGGAGAGCCTTCGGGCCGGGGGCGGGAGGATTGAAAAATTTGCAGCTGCAGGAGGAGGGAAAAAAAGGGAGAGAAGTATGTAAAAAGATACATTTTATAGAACAATGCTTATACTCTTTCACGGTGAACACTTTTCACATTACATAGCAATGTACAAGGTCGCATTTTGCATCTTATATTGAGTGCCCGCGGCTTTGGTGTTAGAGATCACAGCAGACGCAGGGCCGGGCAACAGAATTCGGCTTGTATGCAGCCATGGTAAGCCATTGTCCTGCGGCTTCTGCATTAAATCAGCGCCCTCCTTTCCCATAGCAAGCAAAGCCCTTTACGTGCTGCGGTTTTCCTGTTACCGTGCAGCATCAGATAACATAATAACCCCCACCCACCACCCATTCAATTCTGTGGGATGATCGGTTGACCCCCTCCCCCCACCACGTGGCTGGTATCATGGAAGATCCATGCAGATAACAAACTAGCCCCCCCATCCACTTCTGTGGGATGATCGCGTTACCCCTCCCCCCACCGCGTGGCTGGTATCAGGGAAGACCCCTGCTAGCCAAACGCGAAAACCTCAGCGCCATTGTCCACCCACTCCCCCCCGCCCGCTTGGCTAACTGCAGGGAAAGATTTCTTTTCAGCTACAGGCAAACAGCCCAGTAGGAACGGGGCCACCTCTGTCCCCTTAATTACATTCCCGTATTTCAAACAGGTTACCCTGAACGATATCACTCTCCTGAGGATAACACAGCAAGATAAAGAACGGATGTTGCTTGAATGCCAGCAAACACCGGGACCATACGCTGCCAAGCTTTGTCAAGCAATGATACCGGATTACTTGCTGCTAGCATGGCGCGGTCAAGTGTCCTACCATGGAGGACGGAATAAGGCTGCCCTGCCCAGAAACCTTCTGGAAAAGCTTTTGGAGTACCTCCAGGAGAGTTTCATGGAGATGTCCCTGGAGGATTTCAACTCCATCCCCAGACACGTTAACAGACTTTTCCAGTAGCTGTACTGGCCGCGAATGCATCCCAAGTCCCCAGGGCAAATTAATCATTAAACAAATACTTGTTTTAAACCATGTTTGATATATTTGAAAAGGTACACTCACCAGAGGTCCCTTCCAGGGGGTCTGCGATGCCGCCTTGGGAGGGTTCGGAGGGCACTTCGGTCAGGGTCAGAAACAGCTCCTGGCTGTCGGGGAGAATGGAGTGCTGTGTGCTCTCCACAAGTTCGTCCTCCTCCTCCTCCTCCTCTTCCCCGTCCGCAGATTCGTCATTCAAGGATGAGATTAACCCCTCCTCGGAGTCCACGGTCAGGGGTGGGGTAGTGGTGGCGGCCCCCCCGAGAATTGCATGCAGCTCCTCGTAGAAGCGGCATGTCTGCGGCTCTGCCCCGGACCGTCCGTTTGCCTCCTTGGTTTTCTGATAGGCCTGTCGGAGCTCCTTCACCTTAATACGGCACTGATAGGAGTCCCGATTGTGGCCTCTCTCCATCATGCCCTTGGAGATCTTGTCGAAAATTTTTGCATTCCGTCTCTTGGAACGCAGTTCTGCGAGCACGGAATCCTCTCCCCATATAGCGATCAGATCCAGTATCTCGCGTGTGGTCCATGCTGGTGCTCGTTTGCGGTTCTCGGACTGCATGGCTACCTGTGCTGTTCAGCTCTGTGTGGTCACCTGTGCTCACCAGGCTGGGCAGACAGGAAATGAAATTCAAAAGTTCGCGGGGCTTTTCCTGTCCAACTGCCCAGAGCATCCGAGTTTAGATTGCTGTCCAGAGCGGTCACAATGGCGCACTGTGGGATACCTCCCGGAGGCCAATACCTTCGAATTCCGTCCACACTAACCCTAATTCGAACCGGCAATGTCGATTTCAGCGCTACTCCCCTCGTCGGAGAGGAGTACAGAAACCGATTTTAAGAGCACTTTAAATCGAATTAAATGGCCTCATTGTGTGGACGGGTACAAGGTTAATTCGCTATAACGCTGCTAAATTCGAACTAAAATCATAGTGTAGACCAGGCCTTAGAAACAAGCTAGATAGGCATACAGTCTGTTTTATTGTTTAAAAATATGTTTTCTCTGAAATGCTTTTGTTTTAAATAAAAAATACTTTGTTTTAAGGATGCTGGTTGGTCACTGCTTACCATTGTCACTGCCTTAGAGGGTATGGACTTAAATCAGACCTGCTGAGGTAAATCAGGATTGATACACAGGGGACTGCAACCCAGAGCCTAGTCTGAGAGTGGGAGAATTGCGTGATTCCACCCTGAGAGACAGGTGATGACTAGAGACCTGAGACGGCGAGGGGTTGCACTTGGAGAACCTAGGAGGTGTCAGAGGTGCAGTTAGCCGCAGTAACTGTGTGTCTTTGTGACACAACGCATGGAAACTAAAGGTGCAGAGTGGATCTTTCAGGTCAGTCTATAAATGGGCTGCCCCTCACTCATAAAGATGACCAATAGGTTGCATTTCAGAACTCCATGGGTCACTTTTGACCCATGGTCTGCACTTCAGACAACTTGGATTATCTGATGAGATTAAGGGCACCTATTCTATATTAGCTCAATTCATAGTGTAATGAGGTGTGACGATTTGGGGAACTGGTCTATCCATAACTAATAATTTCTGGCTGATGTTGTGAAGTTGTTATTATGAAATTGTTGAATCATGGAACACCTCTGTATGGAGGTGGAATCCACCATTTGTTGATGTCTGTGCCAGACCAGGGACAACAAGCATTAAACCTTAAATGGTTGCCTATTCAGACTGAAACACCTTTGGACAATGGGTTGGCTGAGGTTAGGAGAAGCTAGTCTGTCCAAGGCCTCTGAAAGGAGGGGAAGTGGAAAATCCAAAGCAGGAGCAGAACAAAGGAACCAGGTGTTGATAGGGGGACATATAAACTCAAGAGTCTCACTGAGACAGTAGCAGGAAGCTTTGGGAGAGAGGAAGAGATGGACAGCCTTTCTTAGCAGGGGGCTTCAGCTTAGCTGTGGGACCAGCCAAGGCAGGGAAAGTTAGCTGACCTAGAGAGAGCACCATGATTCTGAAGAGAAACCATGAACTGCAGAAGGATCCCAGATACCCCAGAGGACTTGACCCAAGCCCAGAGCAGTGAGGAGCTCTGTGTATTTCTTGAGTTACCTAAGTGAAGAGTATGGTGTTTTAGAATCCTGTGCAAAGTCCCTCTGTATGTCTGCTGGCTTTCGGTATTGCATGCTCCTGACGAGGTAAACTGTGAAGCTGATGGCTCACACCTTTGGTGGGACTTCTGCAGAACATGCTGCTGCAGAGGCTTGGGGGAAATGGCATTAGTTCCAGGGCCTAGGTAATTGGACTATGGGGCCCGCACTGCCAAGAGGCATCAGACATGAGGTCTGCAGCTGAAGAGTCTCAAAGTCAGGGATAGTGCCTAAACTGTGCTCAGCCCTTGGGAGCTGAGGCCACATGGGATGCAGTGTTTTTGCTCCCCTCAAAGCAGTCTGGTGAGTGTCCAGGGAAGAGCTCAACCCGATCTGTGACATAAGACACCTTTAATTCATATCTGAAATAAAAACTGATCACATGAAATGTAAACTTCTCTAAGATTCTTTAACCTATTCTTTGAGGTCTATTTTCACACCAAGAGACATGCAAGAGTCTCATTAACAGAGATGGGGAGTTCAGCCCATACACTTGGGGTAAGAAGAGGCCCTGGGTATAGGATTTTGTTTTATTTATTAAAGGGGCTGCACTGTGGACATATCCTTGGTCCAAAATTTAAATTTTGTAAGTGGAAAACAAATTAAAGAATGAAAAAACCCCAATATGAATTGAATTTTAAAATATTCCAATTAAAAATGTTTGTTTTGGCATTCACACATTCCTCTTCGATATTGTGAATAAAAATGACAACAATTTGTGCACCTAGAAAGTGAGTATAAATGAAAGTGAAACAGGCCAGTCTAGTTCTGCTGCTGAAGCTGAGTGAAATGTGAAAAGTTATGAAATAGTCTAAACAATTATTTGATTTTCAGCATTGTGTCAATGGCAATACATGTTATTAATAATAGAGGGAAGATTTTTTTTAAATGAATTTTATGTGGTTTCCTTTAAGTGATTTTTTCCTAGTAGAAAGCGTTGTCTGAATGACAGCCATAGAGACTGTTTATCCCCAGAAAAAGTACAGCACAGTCACTGGCAGTAAAACATCTCCCACAACACACTTTGTGTCAATGTGGCTCAGCCCTGACACAACCTTGTCTTCACTGCTAAAAAAAATGTGTTTTACAATTGGAATAACTAATGTGAGTGAGCTGTGCCGAGGAAAAGAAATAGTGAAAACAAGGCACTTTAGTTTTATTGTGAAATAAACTAGGCAAGGTCAGCATCCTACCCTATCTGGGGTTTATATATTTTATGTAACATATATATAATATTTATATATTTTATAGTTATATAAATTTAACATATATTAAAATATTTATATACATATATTAAATATGTATGTAAATCTATATATTTGTACAAGGATTATTGGATTCCAAGTAACTGACAGCTCGTGTCTCAGGGGTGTGTGAGAAATATACGCTACTTGATTTGTCAGCAAATTTCTGTTTACTTTGAAGTTACTATGACTGCATTACCTTGAGGGACAGCTGCAGCTTCTGTCTCAGCTCATCACTGATTGGCTCATACTGGATCAGCTGACGGATTTGTAGCACATTAGGGCATTTTAGTACAGGTGCTGGAGAGCCAGTCAGCTCTTTGGATCCTATGCACAGACCTTTCCAAATATGTGTGCCAAATGGTGGACCTGGAATCTTCCTCTGAACACAAATCAACAACGAGCAAACAGAGCATGAGATTATTTATTATACTGACATGGAAGGTTCTCAACAAGTCAGAAAGCAAGGTTGTAGAGATTCTTACATGAAAATGCATCCTGCTCACAAAGCAAGAATTGCAACTTGGGCTAGATAAACTCAGAGGCTGAATTTCAGGCTAGGGTGTTTCTTAGCCCAGGATCTATAGTTATGACCAAGTTCACATGGCATCCTCTCAAGTTGTTATGCTGAAATGTAGAAACGTGTCCCAGACCATGAAGTTTGGATCCCTCAAGGTCAGCGGTGTTTGGATTTCAGAGTTTTACTTTACAAAGGGTGGGAGTAGGTGCAAAGTTTGGATCCAAATCTGATTTACCTTAATCTAATTATGAATGTAACCAGTGAAGTCAGTGGACAGTGAATTCCTGTACATCGCATGCTTATTACATTAACACATCCTAATCTAATTGAACCTAGCCTAATTTAATCTAATCAATATTTTCTGATGAGGATACCCTCTGGATTGTTTTAAAGAGACAGCATGGTTTTGTGCCTAAAACATGGGACTGATGAGATTAGAGTTCTGTTTCTGGCTCTGGGCTAGACTCAATGTGTGACCTTAGTCAACTCAACTAACATCTTCAGATTTCCATCTATAAATTGGGAATAATAATATTTACCTACCTCACACAGATGTTGTGAGGTTTAATTAATTTAAGTACATAAAGTGCTTGGAAATTCTCAAATAGAAATTGATAGAGTGATGTTATGCAGAGGTTAGACCACATGATCACAATGGTTTCTTATGGCTTTATAATCTATGAATCCAATCTACAAGTGCTATGTGCAAATAATAAATATAATAGTTAATAATAGAGTAACATCAATGCCTAATAGCAAAACAGGGAGAAAAAAGAGTTTTGAAAGATTTATACCTCAAATGGAGGAAATGTATCCCAGTTCCTGGACTGGAGGCTAGGAGGAATAATATTGGATGATTCTTTCTTCATTACCCAGGGAGAAGTTTCAGTCAATGGACGGAGAACAGTAATACTTAGAACACCTGGGTCAAAAACATTTCAATAAAAGTAATTTTGCATCCAAATTGGATGGAGAATTTGATGAAGGGTTTTGAAATCTTCAGATGAAAGAACGTATGTAAATGTAAAGTATATTATTACTGGGCTGTGAAAATGAATGCAAGAATGTGATACTGATGGTTAGAGACAATACTGGATCACAATGTGACTGCAAGATAGGTAAATATTGGATTAGGATCACCCAAACTTTGCCAAACCACAGATTGCATTTGCAACTTGCCAGGAGTCTCAGGGATACATCTAATTTGCATATTATGGAGTGCATGACCTCATCTTGAGTAAGGAGCTGCAGACCCCATGAAAAAACTACAGCATTGCACCATCTTGAGCTGCATATGGAACTCTTACTTAGGCTACACTTCCATAGTCAATGTAAGCATTGTTGTGAGCTGCATTTTATCCTATTTTACATTTCACTTTCAGACCACAGGTAATTAATTACTTGTAATTGTTACTCTCTGATGAACTCTAGCTTTTTAAAAAAAAAAAAACCCTACAGGTGTCTTAATTATCAAGTCTTCAAGAGTGATGCAGTTTTCAGATCTTTCTTAAAGTTTTCCTCTCCTACCAGACCAAAAATCCACTTAGCCCTATATTCTGCCTCATAAACTACATAAGAAATTTACATCACTGTGAGTTGTTTTGTCACAATGATACACTGTTCCATAAGCATATAAGAGCAGAAAAGCCCCACTGTCAATATAGCAAAAATAGCCAAGTTAGTGGTGGGAAGGCCCTAAAAGTTTGAAGGCTGAAGAAGCATCCTAAAATTGGGATTCTTATCTGAACCTATAGAGGCACCACATACCTAACTGTAGCCATCTTTTTAGGGGGAAGCCCAATGGTTTGCTACTCTCAGACAGAGTGCTGAGGGTGATTAGCAGGCCTGCTTCCTCATCTGGCAGTTTCATGGAACCTTTCCTGTCTCCCCTCCTGAACTTCCCACTTCTGCCCTCCTGGTTCTTTTGATGTGTTCCCCTTTCTCTTTCCCTCTTCCTCTTTCCAGTGCCAGTGGCAGTTTTACTGATGTTATTCAATTTATCTGCTGGGAAGCCATTTATTTTTGGTGGAAGCAACACTTCAAATTGTGTAAAACCTGACAGGGTGAATAGTGGGATGGCTGTTCTCAATTCCTCCCGAGATCCGCCGTTGGGAGAACTGTACCGTTATTGTACTACTTAAAGCAGCCATTTTGTCATTGTATTCTCCACATTAAGGGGATACTATATATGTTTCTCTATATGGCTTGTTTACAGTTTATTTCTTTAGTGAAAGTCTGTCCCCTTCAGACATTTCCCATAGCTCGTTCACTAGGACTGGCACTGAGTCCTGGTAATTCATTTCACACAAGCCACTCCAAGCCTTCAGAGAGTAACCACTTTCAGTTACTACCATGGACCTACAGGTAGAAGGCCCCATATGCTATTAATAATCCCTGTCCCAGTTATATCTTTCAATGTCCTTAACACCAAATGCATAGAGGGGGCTTTCCAAATAGCAAAGAGCCACCATTTGTAGTGATAATTTTACTTCACACATAGATACAGTTGGATGGTTAAACTAACAAGAGACATTTGGTGATTTCCCCCGCCCCACAATAAATTCACAGTATCGATGTATTTAGTAGTTGTTTCCATTTTCACGTATATAAAAGGATAAAAGTGTACCAAATGTGTGTTAACTTCCCCCTTAATCAGACAGTCATTTAGTTGATTGACTACATCCCACAGTCTTTCTATAAGTTCTTTCTTCCACACTCCCTGCCACTTTCATGTCCTGTGGAGTAGAAGCCCATGTACACTGCTACCATTGGGCAGAAATAGGATGCAGTCACCACTATGGGACTGGCGAGGTGGCAAATTTGGAGTATGAGCACAGTGGGGAACAGCATTTTCATTTTTCCTACTTAAATAAAAGTTTTGAGTGTCCTGCTCCAACTATTATAATTATTTCTAAACTGGGTTGGCAAAAAGAAAATGAAATATCCCTACCTGGACATTCTTGTACTGGCTCCTGCAAGACTGCAGTAGCTGGATCACCATACGCCAAAGCAAGGTATTCTTCTATGTCACTGTTCCGAAGGAGTTCAGTCCCTGAACCATCAGCATAGACAATGAAGAACCTAAACAATCACCCGTACAAATCTGATTAGATCCAGATTACATTAGAATCACACACCTTTTTCTAGACAAGAACATTGTGATGGCATAATGAGAAAGTGGAAGTTCAGGATGGTGGCATCAAATAACTAAACAAAGACTACTGAATAAAGAAAATGTGAGCCTACAGATTCATAGAGTCTAAGGCCAAAAGGGACCATTATGATCATCTAGTCTGACCTCCAGTGCAGTACAGTCCATAAAATGTCCCCAAGATAATTCCTAGACCATATGATTTAAAACAACATTCAATCTTGATTTAACAATTGTCAGTGATGGAGAATCCACTATGACCCTTGGTAAATTTTTCCGTTGATTAATAACTCACCATTAAAAATGTAATCCTTATTTCCTAGCTTTAGAATTTGTTTAGCATCAAGTTCTAGCCTTTGGGTATACTTTTCTCTGCTAGACTGAAGAGCCCATTATTAAATATTTGTTCCCCATGTACAGACTTACAGACTGTAATTAAGTCACCCCTTAACCTTCCCTTTTTTAATAGATTGAGCTCCTTCAGTCTATCACTATAAGGTATGTAATCTAATCCTTTAATCATTCTCATAGGTCTTCTCTGAACCCTCTCCAATTTATGAACATCCTTCTTGAATTGAAGACACTAGAACTGGATACATAGCCCAACAGGGGTTGCACCAGTGTCAAATACAGAGGTAAAATAACCTCTCTACTCCTACTCGAGATTCCCCTATTTATGCATCACAGGATCGCATTAGCTCTTTGGCCACAGCATCACACTGGGATCTCATCTTCAGCTGGTTATCATCACACCCAAATCTTTTTCAGAGTCACTGCTTCCCAGGTTAGAGTCCCCCATCCTGTAAATATGGCCTACATTATTTGTTCCTAGATGTACTCATTTACATATAGCTGCATTAAAACACATATTATTTGCTTGTGCCCAGTTTACCAAACTATCTAGATTGTTCTGAATCAGTGACCTGTCCTCTTCATTATTTATCACTCCCCCAATTTTTGTGTCATCTGCAAACTTTATCAGTGATGATTTTATTTTTCTTCCAGATCAGGGATAAAGATGTTAAATAGCATAGGGCCAAGAACCAATCCCTGTGTGGTATGGTTGGTTTACCTGGGGGCATGTTCACCATACGTGACAGGAGTATGAATTTCTTTTGGTATTGGTACTAAGTATCCATCTTCCTCACCATTAGAATCAATGCTGGGAATGAACACAGATGTGCTGCCATCAGCCATGACCTATGATAGGAAACACAGAAAATCATTTGGGCTATGAAATCTTTTAAAAACAGGAATTTGCTACTAAGTCCAGATGCGAGCTAGCACAATTACAGTTACAGCCAAGTCATTGTTTTGTGCTGGGCAGCTAAATGTCCAGGGTAATAGGAGTAGGAGTGGCAGAGTTAGACAAAATAAATGTTTTTGGCTCAGTATGCCATGTCAAGAATCCTAATCATAAGTGCCAATGCATAAGTAATACTCAGGGATTTTAAAGTAGACATTTGTGGCCAAATTTTCAAAGAAAAGTGTTTAAGTTCCATCTTTACAATATGCAGTTGCACATACAAATGGGTACCTGCATACAAAGAATACATTTGCGGGTCAAACCAGCTAACTGCATACGTACACAAGTACTGATACACTCATGCTATTATTTATTTTACTCCTGAGGGCATTCTGCACCAAAAAATAAAAATGATGCGCACAATATTTTAAAATTCTTCAAATTTTCTTTGTCAAATAAATGTGGAGGCTCCAGCATGGCAGTGGGGAGCACAGGCCACTGGCTGCACAGAGATGGGAGATCACTGTGCAGCTCCCCCCTGGAACACAGACTCAGTGGTGAGGCTGTACCCAACCTTGGCACAGCACAAGGACTGGGCCTGTTCCAGAAACACCCCAGGGCTCTGCCCCTCCATGCCAGGTGCACCAAGTGTGGGCAGGCAGGCTCAGTAAGGCAGGGTCCAAGTGTGGAGGGGCTTGGCATGTGGGGGATCCAGCTGTGGGTTGAGAGGATTTTGTGTAGGGCAATCTGGGGGATCCAGGTACGGGGAGGATCTGGATGTACAGGGGTTTGTTGGGGGGTTCTTGGTGCTACAGTAATTGGACTCTGCAGGGGGGGTCCAGGTGAAGGTGGTTGGGGCTCAGTGGAGAGGTCTGCGAATGGGGGGGATAGAGCTCGGCAGAGAGGGTCTGGGTGTGTGGGGCTCTGTGGTGGGTCCAGATGCTAAGGGAGTGGGGCTCAGTGGGGTGAGGATCCAGGTGCAGCTGGTTGGGGCTCGGTGGAATGGCGATCCGGGTGTGGGTGGCTCATCGGGGTGGACCAGGTGCAGGGGGAGTGGGGCTCATCAGGGGAGTTCTGAGTGCAGGGGTGGGGAGGGTATAGGTATGAGGGGGTCTGGATGCATGCAGGTTGGGTGGACGGGGAGAAGCTCCCTCTACAGGGATCCCTCCCCCTGCAGCTGAGGAGCGATGGGTGCAGGATGTGTGTGTGTGTGTGTGTGTAGGGGGAATTGCAGAGCTTCCTGCAGTTGGGGGAGAAATCTGGGGGTGGGTCTGACCCAGTCCCTGATGCCGTGCAGGGGCAGAGGAAGTCTCATCCTCCCCAGCCCAGCTGGGACTAGCAGCTGAGCCCGGCGCAGGGTAGGAGCCATCATTCAAGTCTTCCCCAGTCCCATCCCCTGCCCCACAGTGATTTACCTCTCTGCCGGTTGCCCTGCGCACCCGAAACATACTGCTGAGGAGAGTTGCATGACCACTCTTGAGACTTCCCTTTGCTTCCCCATCAGAAAGTCATTTTCTGCAGGGAAGCAAAGAAATCTGCAGGGGACATAAATTCTGCGCATGAACAGTGGTGCAGAATTCCCCCAGGAGTATTATTTGCATTTTCATGAAAATATATAGTGAGCATAATGTAGACATCTACTTTCCAAAATGTAGTTCCTGATAACCCCATGATAATAATGATTAGGATTTCTAATTAAATTATTAAATAATTAAAACATACATGTGAATGTGAGATAGTTAAGTAAGAAATACTGTCCAACATTTTCAAAGCTGGGTACATAAAGTTAAGCTTCTGTATCCATATTAAGATATCAACATTTATATTGTTTGATATTCAGAGGTGCTGAGCCACTGAAGTTAGTGGCAGCTGTGGGGTGCACTGAAAATCAGGCCACTTCTATTTAGGTCCTAAGTAAGTATCTTGATGGAGGTTGGGTAACTCCCAGCAGGTGGGTCTTTGATCTACAAGCAGCCTCAGATTTGGTGAAGCTGATGGGTGTACTAGCCACTTTCCATTCAGGCTAAATGAGAGAACAATTAAATGTCCCTTTGTTTAGTAATAGCTCAAACAATGGGAACCACTGCCCGAAGACTAGACTGAATGCAAATGCAGAGGTTGGGGATTCATTTGGTTGCAGCTGTCTGTAAGTGAGGAAAAAGGAGACAGAGAAGAGAGAGAACACCAAGAAAGCCAAGAGCAAGCAGTCTGAAAGCAAGACACAGAAAGAAAAGCACTACTAGTATGGTCCTGAGAGAAAGTCAAGGGCTTTTTGGGCAGAGTGTTGACTGGAAAGGCAGACCTGGAACTGTGAACAAATAAACTGCCCCCTATGGTTTGTTCCTCTGTGTTCAGAGAAACAGTGCTTTGTGTACATTTTTTTTAAATAAAGAGGATTGCATCAAAGAAATACCTGAATCTAACTTCAATTTCTCCTAACTTAAACAACCTCTGCATTGTACAGAGAGTTAGGTGCCTAAGAAAGTGATCGCAGAAACTGAAAGAGGAGCTACCTAAGCCACAAGTAACATGCGGGGTGCGGGAAGGGGCTGAGGGCCCCGATCCACAGAGGTACTTTGGTGCCTAACTCTACTCAGGATTCTCAGCCATGAACCCTCTCCTGGAGGTGCCTAAGCCAGGTCAGCCTTTTTGAGAAAGAGAGACCCATCCCCTTATAACCTTGTTTTCAAATCCCTGCTCTGCCTACTTTAGAGCAGGTCTCCCACATTCTAGATGAGGGCCCTATTCACCAGCCTATAGCATATTCTGGCATGCATTTCTCGCAATCTCTCTTCTTGAAGCTGTTGCACTTTTTATAAATAATTAAATATTCACTAGGTCAGAGAGTGAGAAAAAGCAAGATGTTGACTCTACAGTCCAGTGGACTTACAGTACCAGGGATATGGGAGACCTCTGTTCAAGTTCCTACTCCAAAGCAAGCAGAGCAGAAATTTGAAAACAGGTTTCCCACTTTCCAGGTGAGATCCCTACCCAATGGGCTACTGGGTGTTCGCACCCCCCCTACTTTCTTTTGTACAAGTTAGGTGTGCTCTGATCATGCCCATTGAATTGGGACACCGAGGTGAGTTAAGCAGAGGAACACCTAGTTTGAGAATCCCACTGGGTTTTAGGTATGAATGAAGGCTCAGAGAAGCTCATTAGCTGTGGGGCAGCATCAGTACTTAGGTGGCTTTGCACATGCCCATCGGAGGGAACTTAGGCACCTTTGGGTCTGTAATGCAAAGCTAAACTTTATTATACTGTTCAGCCTCAAGGTGGCAATGTGTTTAATATACTTTATTTAAGCTAACCTCAGCCATACCTGGCAGTACATTAAATAATCTTATGGAAGACACATTTCTGGTGTCTCTCTCTGAGAAGGAGGCTATGTAGCCAGTCTATATCTGGTACAGGAGCCTGACCTTCTAGTAGCAGCCTTGCAATCTACCGTGTACAAGATGTATATGACATGGTGTCAGAAGTAAACCAGTGCCAAAGGAGAGCAGACACAGAAGGAACAAAGCAACAAAGATTGGATACAGAAGGAAAGAAAAAGCATCACAGGTTGCAGGTTGGATCTCATCACCATGCCACTCTTTAATGCCCCAGAGAACTTCAGTTTTGACAAACCTTCATAATGGACAGCCAAAGTATTTTGCAAGATTTTGCATTGTAACCAAACTTCACAAGGAAACTGGAGACATTCAGGCATGTTCTTTAATTTATGCTAGGGGGAAGCAGGCAGAACATATCTTTAAATCTTTTACCTTTACTGAAGAGAGTCAAAAAGATAACTATGCAAGGTTTCTGGCTATGTTTGATGCATACTTTATATTCAGAGAAATGTGGTTTATGAAATGCAGATTTTCACCAGAGAATTCAAGAACCAGGAGAGAATTTTGAATGTTTTATAAGAGCTATGTAGGCATTGGTTGAAAACTGTGATTTCAGGACAACAAAAATGAAAATAGAGACAGGTATGTTATTGGATTAACACATAAAAATCTTTCACGGCAACTACAATTTTGAACAGACTTAACTCTATACACAGCTATTCAAATAGCAAAGCAATTTGAGCTGGTGAAACAGCAAAACCTAGAGCAATTTGCCACACTTTCAAAACAAGAAACTAGTTTAGAAGCTGTTAACAAATGCAGCTTGAGTTCTACAAGTAATTATCATAAGATCCCTAAGCCTAAAAGGGACATAATCCAGGCGAACAATAAAGCTTTTCAGCCTAAATGTAGAAGACATGGAAAAATTCATAGCCCAAGAGATGATGCATGGCCAGCCACAGGTACAAGGTGTAATAAATGCACAAAAAATTGACATTCTGCAGCTGTTTGCCATACCAAGGCAGTCAGGGAGTTGACTAATATTACAGACAATCAAGAGCCATTGTTTCTGTGATCTGTTATGTGGTGATGATATAGAGCCAGTCTCGAGAATGAGACTGAATATTCATGGCAAGACTACTGACTTTAAAATTCACTCAGAACAGATCTCACAGTCACCTCAGAAGGGACTTGCAATCATCTTTGACCCCTCCCAGCACTGAAATCACCTGACACAGACTTGACTAGCCCTGGAAGTATTCTGAACTGCATGAGCCAGTTCACCACAGAAACAACTTACAGAGACAAAAGCTTTGCATTCAGAGTGTATATGATCAAAGGATCAAAGACAACAACCTTCTCAGCTGCAGTGTGGCAGCCACCATGGGCCCAGTGAGAAAGGTGGAAGAATTCAACAGAGTATTTGGTAATGTTGGACTTTTGAAAGGAGATTTGGTACAAATAACCTTGAGACAACACTGAACCATACAGTATACATACACCTTGCAGGATTTCTATCCCATTGCTTCATAAAGTAGAAACTGAATTAGAGAGAACGGAATAGATTGGTTTTGAGAAAATCTCTGAGCCAACAGTCTGGTGTGCCCCAATGACACTGATTATAAAGAAAAATGGAAAAATAAGAATATATGTGGATCTTAAAAGACTTAATGAAGCAGTTGTGGGAGAAAAATGCATCCCTCCAACACTGAATGACTCCCTCCCCAAAGTGAAAGGCGCTACAGTATTCTTCAAGCTGGATGCCTCAAGCAGATTCTAGCAAATTCCTTTAGCCAAAGAGAGTGCTAAACTGACTACATTTATCACAACCATTGGGAGATTTTGCTTTCAAAGATTACCTTTTGGGATTACCAGTGCACCTGAAATTTTTCAAAGAAAGATGACAGAACTGTTAATGAACAGAAATGGAGTTATAGCGTTCATGGGTAATATTTTGATATATAGGTCTTTGATGGAAGAACATAAAAAAGCTCCCAACGAAGTCCTAACCCTATCAGTCAGTCTGGACTGAAGCTAAACAAGGAAAAGTGCATTTTCCATGAACACCAATTTGGGACACACAATAAACATAGATGGAATCAGTCCTAGCCCTGAGAAAGTAAAAGCAATTGAGAATTGAATGCACCAATGAATTACCAGAATTGAGATGCATACAGGGGATGGTAGTTTACCTTGGTTGACACCTACAAGACATTTCTACAGTAATGAAACAACTGAAAAAACTGTTAAAATCCAACACATCTTGGTTATTTTCTAAACCAGTTATGTGCCTAGGACCTATTGATTTCAAAGAGAGCTTGGTGCCTAGGCACTTCTGCAAATCCCACTAGGTGCTTAATACCATTACAAATCTGGCCCTTGGTCTCTCTCTGTGTGTGTGTATATATATATATTCACAGTGGAACAGCTTCCTCAGCTTGTCCATAGTTTATTGCTATTATACATGAAGCTTGTAGTCAGTGTTTTCCCCAGGAATTGAGGGGTGAGACCGTGAGGGTGAAGGTGGGCTGTATGGCACCATAGTAAAAACTGAAAACTGTTTCATAACCATTTTATTAGATTTAACTCATGTTTTGAAATTATCACACAAATTAAAGTTGGCTACTCAAGCATTCTATGAAGCACGACATCTACATCCTTCTTGGTTTCTTGTAATAATTTTGCACAACTCTGTTAATGAACTTCTTGAATGCAACGCGTTCATCTTTGGTGGCTTCTCGTGTGTCCAGTAATGATCAGGCAGAAGGCGACTTCTTTCAGAACACAAAATTCTATTCAATGATGAAAATGGACACTCAGCTGTAGCTGTTGTGACTGGGAGTAGCAAGAGATGAATTCCTACTTCTTTCATCCCAGGAAACATAGCATAAAGATCGGGTCGAGCCACTAGTGATGTTAAAAAAGAAGTTGAAGTCAAATCTTCATTCATTCGTCGTATGATATTCCACTCTGTGTTCAAATTTTCTATTCTGTCCTGAGCACATGGCAGCCCCATTGCTGGTAGTGCCTCACTTCACTCAACTGTCAGTGTTTTATAGGACAGGAATCTGTAAAAGCTACGTAGAGGTTGAGTAGAATCTAGAAGTCGCTGTTGTAGATTTTTAAGAATAAAGTCTGTGTACTTTTTCAGTTGTCTTAAACACTTCTTGTCCTCTTCACTTAAGGATTCAATATAAATGCCTTCATCAGTCAACTTCTGGACTGAAGTCTTTGCTTCTTCCAGTACTTTTTCAATGGATAGCTCTCTGATTGATGCAAATGTAGCTTCTATTGCTGGACAAAGATCTACTATTGTTGTAGCAGATGCCTGGATGGCATTGCTTAATGGCCCAAGTGGTTTCAACAGCAGACTTACAAGAGAGAGAATGGCAATAGTCTTCTCTGAACATAGTAGCAAAAGTAATCCACCAGCCTCACTACTTAGATCCATGCCATCTTGGTAGATACTTTCCAAAGTCAGTAATAATGGCTGGAGTAATTTTAAGACAACAGCCAAGGATCGCTCATGAGAAAGCCAGAGGGTTTTCCCAGGTTGGACTAATTTGAACTTCAGTCCCAGTGTATCTTCTATATTTTCCAAGATATTCAGTCTTTTTGGACTCTTGCTGAAAAAAAATATATAATGAAGACGTTACATTTATAGCTTTTAAAATGTCTTTTGAAGAGTCTGCAGCTTGTACTAGTGCTAGTTGGAGTAGATGGCCTCTGCAGTGTGTATAGGAGAGATTAGGGTTACACTTTTCTCTGAGCAAAGCTTGTACTCAGGGCCGGTGCAAGGATATTTTGCGCCCTAGGTGAAACTTTCAGCTTGCGCCCCAGCCCCCCCCGCCCCCCCGCACATCAGTTCATTGAGGAGCAAATCCCAACAAGCCTTTATAGACCCCAGGGGCCAGCCTGCCCAGGGGCCAGCCGTGCCCAGGGGCTGCTCCCCAGACCAGGTCCCCCCCTCCCCGCCCCCTGAACTCCCCTGGAGGGTGCACAACCCTCCCGTGAGCCCTCCCCACCCCACCCCGGCGGCCCCCGCCCCGAGTCCAGTCATTGGCTTTGCCGGGCTTGGGCCGCTGCAGCAGCTCGGCAGGGAGAAGCCACCTTCCGGAGGGCCAGAGCGTCGGCTTGCAGCAGCGGCGAACCCCAGCCATGGAGGAGTCCATGCAGCAGGAGGGGGGCAGCAGCCCTGCAAAGGCAGCAGCGCCGCTAGCGGGCAGCAGCCGCACCTCTTGCCCCTCTGCCCAGGCTGCGGCCAGGCACCCCCCTGGGGGCTCCTGCAGTGGATGCATGCGGGCAGAGGACCCCGTGTGTCCCCCAGCTCCTCCCTCGCCGCGCTCAGGCTCTGCGGCTCCCGGGAGTATGAGCTGCCGCCGTTGCTGCACCTCCCAGAGCAGGCTCAGGGCCCCGCGCCCCGGCAGTGGCTCACATGCCCGGGAGCCGCAGACCCCGAGCACAGTGAGGAGGGAGCTGGCGGGCGCCCGGGGGCATCTGCCTGCATGCATCTGCTGCAGCCTGCAGGAGCCCCCGGGGAGGGCGCCAGGCTGCAGCCTGGGCAGGAGGGGCAAGGGGAGCGGCTGCTCCCCACTAGCAGCGCCGCCGTCACCTTTGCAGGGCTCCTGCCCCCCTGTGCCACGCCGGCTCCTCCATGGCTGGGGCTCGCTGCCCCCGCAAGCCGACGCTCTGGCTCTCCGGTGTCTCCGGAAGGCAGCTCCTCCCTGCCGAGCCAGGGCACCACTTTTTGGCGCCCCTAGGGCTGTACTTAGGATTTATGGGGCCCTATGCAGTATTATTAAACTGGTGCTCCTATGACCGATGGCAGCCTGAGCTTGCAGCCCGGCGGGGGTGGAGGGACAAAGCAGAAAGAATAACAAGACGCCCGGCCTGCCTCACGGTGGCGTAGAGTCACAGTTCCCCGCAGAGATCCCTGTACCCTCTCCCTCATGCAAAATGGACATGCAGAAGGTACCTAATTAAAAGCACTGAACTTGGGAATAAAAAATGTCATTGTCAGGTTTTTTTATATGCCCTGAAGTTTGTCAGACATTTATTTGCAAAAACTTTGTAGTAAGGGTGAGTAAGCTGTCTTGCTGAATACAACATTAAATATTATGGAATACATGATGCAGCTCTTCTCTGTTTTACATTTTCTTAATCAGTATTTCTAAGCTGATTTTATATTTTAAATGTACTCTTAAACCTTCATAAAGTAATCATTCCAGATTACTACATATTTAACTCACTGAAACAGACATTATTTTAAATTAATCAGTTACAGAGGTTTAGTGTGTTCATAACAATGTTCATTGCTTTTAGAAAAAGGGAACACTAATTTACTGTGTGTGATCTCCATAACAATACACATGTTTATGAAATGTCACCAACTTTAAAATATATGTTTCCAAAGATTTTAGGCATAACAAAGGATTTTATATCTTACTAAGGTACTGATTTTGCTTAAAACTAGTTCATCAGATAGTCAGAAGTAAAGAAAGGGAAACTCTTTGTCCAGCTATCTGGAAGCAAAGGGCTGTTGTCCGTTTAAGGGCTCTCTTCGATGGGGGTGGGGGGAGAGGGGGTGAAGGGAGAAATGGATGAACAGAAAGGACTGGAAGACTTTGGAAGTAAGTTTTTTTACTATAGTAATTAAAATGTGTATTTTAGATAAGGGAGGTCTTTTGAAGGATTTATTTAAAAAAACATATGTCTGAAGATCCAAACATTTAAGGCTAAAGATGATTGTGCATCTAAAAATCTATGCAAGGATTTTGTTAGAGATGTGATTTTATAATCTTCACCAACTCACTAATGAAATATTTTTAAAGCAAATTTTAAACTAAGATCCTGTAGACTGACATGTCCTGAGTAAATATGAGGCAAATGCCTGTTAAGTGGCTTCATTACCCCTTGAATGGCTCTTTAACAGTTTCAGTGTTGTGCTAATAGGTCTGGCAGGCTGGAGGCTTTTTCTCTTTTAACTACTAGATCCCCTTCCCAGGAAGACTCGGAGCCTGCAGGAAGGGTCAGAACAGGGATAGGAAACCCAGAAGGATGGACACTAAGACCCAGTGGGCGCCCCCAACCACTTGGAGCCCTAGGCAACCGCCTAGTTCGCCTAATGGTTGCACCGGCCCTGCTTGTACTCCACCATGTCTTCCAGAGAAGTTTGCAGCTCCATCAAATGCACAAGCAGCCATCTGTTTGGGGTCCAATTGACAAGCATTTAACTCGTCTAAGATGTGGGTTGTCACAGATGCAGCCGATGTGTCTTCTATAACTTGAACATCTAGAAATGCATCTACTGGCCTACCCCTGACATCAAGGTAACGTACACAATGACTTAATACTTGATGCCCATTTGCATCAGTGCATTCATCAGCCATGTATGCAAATGTTTTGAATGTGGTGAGAGAGTTCTTCACTCTTTCAACTGTTGAGTCTTTCACTGTTGCACCATATGCTTCTAGCCAGTCAGTTGAGTTTCTTGCAGAAAGATAGTGAGCATTTGCTGGTCTTGTTTGGAACCAGTGTTCAACTTCAGGATGAACAAGTGACAATGCACTTAACATTGGCTTCCAGTTTGTAGTGTGTGGTATCTCCTGCTTAAATAGAAAGTATGATGCCACACCCATGTTTGTTCACATGTCTCTTGAGGTTCCACCCAGCTCACAGTGATTTCAGCTGAGCTCTCAGTGGGGGAACCTTGCTGCTAGTGCAGACTGGGCCCTCTCTTCCACTTAGNATTAAAAAAAAAAAAAAAACACCTGTCCCCACCCTCTCTCTTGATGCCCTCAATCAGCACAGGCTAAGTACAGTTCTACTGCCCTTTACCCATACAATAAGAATAACAACATTTCATTCCCCCCCCCCCCGCATTCAAGTGATTTGTAACCCAACCCCAGCCAAAATCTATCACTTGGGCAACACAGCTCTGTTTGCTGGATACCTAGGTAGATTAGGTGTGACTGTAAATACAATCTGGTCCTGAAGCCTTTCCCCCCAGCTCCCAGCTCATCACTAGCTGTCAGGGAGAGCTCATTTAGACTTTGCTTACAAATCATAATTTGGCTAACATCACCGAAATGACTGCACTGACATCGTCATAAAAACAAAAGCTGTATAAGGAAGCTAGTCTATGTTCATACTTTTCAAATCTATTATACTTTTTCAGATACACATATTTCATCATACACTTTATATGCTTTTAAAGTATGTATTAATATTTCTATTTCAATTCAAATTTCGAAACAATCACTAAATGGCAACACTGCATGTAACTAATTCACAAAACTGGGAGGGGGGAGGGTGTTGGGGAAATTCAGGGGAGGTGTAGGGAAATCCTGCTTGTAGTAATGTCCACGAAAGCTTATGCTCCAATACATCTGTTAGTCTATAAGGTGCCACAGGATTCTTTGTTGCTTTTTATAGTTTTCAATTACTTATAAATTTGCCAGACTGTTTGAGCTTAAATTTTCCATTCTAGTTTTCTTCCTCAGGCTGAAATATTTGGATAGTTTCAGCAAAGATGGTTCAGCGGTTTCTGGAAATGAGGTTAGTGAAAAATAGGTATTTTTGTCAATGGTAATTTTCCCAATGATTTCTTTGAAGAGCTCTTGCACCTCCATGCTTTGGAGCAATAACTTGAAATTTGGCTGGGGGATATTTCAGAAGTCAGAGGGGTACCTTTTTCTGTCCCTAGGAAAATTCTTCTAGATTTGTCTAGAAGTTACAAGCTTCTGACAATTTCCATTTGCATATGCTCAGTACAGCTTTTTGCAGGCTTGCTGCTACAATCTCTAAAAACTCTGTCTGCACTGATTATTCTCCAGACCCACAAAGCTGCTACATGCCAAATAAACTGAGTATGCTCCTAGGCTCCACTCAGCTTCCTACATGGTAACCACACACTGGTTCAGCAGCAGCAAACCTCTTTGGCCAAGGGGAAGGTGTGCTGGAGGGGGAGCCAAATGATCGTCTACTGATTGGTGTTAATTCTTTGCACTTCCCAGTTCTTGTTATTGGACAAGGGCTCATGAACCTACTTAAACCTGAGTGGTTGCAAAAGATCACTGCTAGAACTGAGAATAGAACCCTGTTTCTAATATGGTAAAGACCCAAGGCTTATCCCTTTAGCCACACTACCTTTCAGAATGACTATGCCAGCTCTAGGTACTGAGCTATACTCTCTGTAACTGTCAGACCACTACTATTACTACTACTAATTACTCCTTTAATTCAAATGATAATATCTGATCATGTCATTAGAGACTATTTGTTTTACAGGCCTCATTTAGTGCACCAGACTGACAGCGAATGAGTCAGAAAGTTGCAAGAAGTGAAAGGATATTCTCTTGGGGTTCAGGTGTTGGCATGGACTCCAGGAAATCTGGATTCTATTCCAGACTTTGCCACAGACTTCTGATGTGATACTGGGCAAGACTATATCCCAGCACACATGCATAAGGGGCCTGGATTACGGTTGCACAAGTAACCTTAATTCTTCCATTTCACGACTTTTGAATGGTTGACTTTGCAACCTTATGATTCTTTTAATGTAGCTTTTTGTACGTACTTGTAGATTGCACCACCTATTATTAAGGTTACCCAACACTTCCCATAATAAGATCCTGTTTTCAGTTGCTTATATAACTTTGCCAGACTTTAACTGTTTTGTCTAAATTTAAAATTTCCAATGATCTTTTCTCTGAATAGCTCTTACATCCTCATGTTTTGCATCAGAGACTTGAAATTTGGAAGAGGGAAAGCCTTTGTTTCTGGAATGTGTCTTTTGCTTTCTCCTTGAATGTCTGCCCAAATCTGGCCAAGTTAAAAGCCTTTGAAAAAATTATAACTTGCACATGCTCATGAGAGACTTCTTCAATTTTAGTGGCTAAAATCTCTGAAGATTTCATCCTCTCTGAGCTTGCTCCATCCCCTCACAGCTCCTAGTGCTGATGAGACTGTGCGTGTGCTGTCCTCACAGAGTATTCGAGCATACTCCAGGCCAGGGTTACAAGGGTGAAGTCAGAATTTCTCTATAATGGCTGCTCTGAGCTGTGGTGGGGCCAAGCACCAGAATAGGTAGCAAGGAGCCTTGTCTCTCTTATGGTCTCAGTTAAGGCTGGCTGGAAAATAAGAATTCTGTTTCATGAACATTTTTCAGGTTTCAACATTTGTTCTGTTTCAGTGCAGAATGAAACCAATACTTTTGTAAAGTTTTTGCGAAACATTTCAGTTTTGATGAATCACCATTTTCTGGGAAAAAAACTGTTTTGCTGAAAAATTCCTGATGAGCTCGACTCTCAGTGACCCCACCCCTTCTGGCACCCAGGCATCGAAGGAATAATCCATCTGATTCAAATACAAAGGGACAAAAGCCAGACCACGGGGTGGGAAAGGAGGAGATTGGGACAAAGAGTTTGGTGAGACTGGGACTGGAGGTAGGGAGAAATGGTGACTATACCTGGCTGAGATAGGAGACTGGGACTGGGAGATGCTGAGGGAAATGGGGGAAGACTGGGAGCCAGTTAGTTGGTGAGGAACACAAATATCAGACACAGTGCCTGGGGGGGAGACTAGGAATGCCTGGACAAGGAGACTGGGACTAGATACCAGTGGGGGGTGTGGGGGCAGAAACAAGGGCAGTGGGGAGGGGAGACAGATGTGACAAAGAGCTATGGAGTGTAGTAGGAAGAGGGCCTGAAACATAAGCCCCTGTATCAGAGGCCTGGTATGAGGCCTGGGCTAGTGTAGTGGTCAAAACTTTGCTAATATAAAGCAAAATGAGGCTGTGAGCTAGAGGCAGGCCCTTCTCACAGAATCTGGCAAGAGCTGGGCTGATATTGCAGAAACACACATTCCTAAGAGGTGCTATGCACAGAGCACTCACGCAAACACATGCCAGAAGGTTGGTACCAGAACACCTCAATACCAACACATTCCCTAAAGATAACAGGAACACGCTGACCCATCCTAAAGATAAGGTCAGGATGACAGTGTGATGGTTAGAGATGTACAAGGGGATGGGTGCTAACTGGCTATGTCAGAGGGTGTCAACTAACTACGTCAGAGGGGCAGTGCGTAACTTGTTTGTATTGATGTATAAAAAAAATCTCAGTGGGAGTGTCTTTGGCTGGCCTAGGGGATAATGGAAAGTCCTGCCATTAACTGAGCTAGTCCATTGCAACGGGCATACATGTGTTAGTGTACCTTTAACCATTGAGCCAGGACATTAGGACTGTGCTTTGTTGACAATAAACCTGACCAAATGCCTTCGCTATGAACCGAGTCTGTGCATTTATTGGGCCATTCAATTGGAGCCTGCAGTGCAGAAAGAACACACACACGTAGCCAAACATCTATCAACATGGAGTAAGGGGAGAACTGGGACTGGTAGGACAAAGAGACTGGGACAAGGAGCCAGTGAGGGTGGAGATTGGGGCAAGAAGCTGGGAAGTGGGTAAGGGGAGGGACTGACATTGGATGATGAGTCCGGGGAGGGAGACTGGTACTGGAAGACAGTGGAGGTAGGAGGGGAGAGACATATTGGATGAGGAACTGTGACTGGCTGGGTAAGGAGTTTGAGACTGGATGCAGGATGGGAGAGCTTGGAAGGGTGGAGGGGAGACTGGGATTCAGACAGTGAGTCCTGTGTGTGAAACTAGGACCGGTGGTGTAAGGAGACTGGGACTGGGCTGATAGGTCTGAAGAACGGTGACTGGAGCAGGTTAGGCAAGGAATACAGGACAGAGATAACAAATCAGGGGTGGGGAATATATAGGTCATTGGAAAGGATGGAACAGAAGGAGTCAAGCTTGGGGAGAATGGGCAAAAGAGTTTGTGTCCACTAGAGTAGACTCCCCTTTAGAGCCTGGAATGGAATTCTAGAGTTTCATCATTCCTCTACTGTCAGCAAACTACTGTGAAACCCACTGGCAAAGTCTGTGTCCCACCCCTTCCAATGTTGGCCCACATAGAGGATGACAACCTACTACTATTATCAATTACTCCTTTGCTCAAGTAAGTAGCTAAGGTCTACGTGTGGTGAATCTAAAAGTTCCAACCCTGCTGATTGTAGCTTATTAGTTTATTTTATCATCCATTTATCATTGTATCATGTGATGTCAGGTCAACTCAAATGATATTTCATATATAATCAATGCTTGCAAAATAGATTTAAATTGTAGGATTATAGAAGTATAGGATTGATAAGTATTTAGGAGTGATGAGTGTGTATTAGGTATATAAGTAAAGCATGGGTGAAATACAAGGCCTACAGGCTGAGACCTGTAAGATTTTAGCTTAGCCATACTAGGCCATAGGTTTAAGAATGTTTGACATGAGTGAGTGACCTTGGAATAACCCTATGCTGGTAGGGTCACAGGGTTACTGCTGTGCCAATAGGTGAGATTACAGAAAAATGGATTGCAATAAACTGCAAATATATTGTCTGAGACCATGAGACACCTGACGGTAACATCTTTAAATGTCTGTCCTGACTGCAGGATACATGTCATGCATAAATGCTAATGAGAATAAGAGGAACTACGAACAACCTATGAAAAACAGGGCACACCAATATTCATGGGGGGTGAAAGTACAGATAAGGGAAAGAAGGTTGACTGACCTTCATGCATATGCATAAGGTGTTAAGTGTGGCTAGAATTACAATACAAAAGAGGGTTGACTGGTTGGGTAAAAGTGGGAAGACCCCACAAGAACCCCAGCAGGAACGATCCCCCTAGCGATTATCGTCTATTGAGGGGTCCATCAGACCCAAGGATATCTTTGAGGATGTGATTACAAATACAGTTATAATTATTGCATAGGTTTTTGCAGGATATATATATGCATGGGTAATTGTAACTTTACTTATGGCTTTAATAAAACTTGTAGTACAGATAAGACTTTGTACTTCTGATTGTGTCTGTGGTCATTGTCCATGGACTTTGTGTGTTCATAGAGCCTCCATATTTGAGAAAAGCACCAGAGACCATTTCGCTCTGTTATGTTTAAAACTGTAGCAACTGGAGCCGAACCCATGGTAGTGTAATCACTAAATTCACTTTAAATAAAATAAAAGGCTACATGATGAACATGGGTATCAGTATGATGCCACGTAATAGAATTTCTGTTTTTTCAATTTGCTTTTTTAAAAACATAGGAAATCACACTAAAAAAACTACATAAAATACATTATTAAGGTTGCAAAGTCAAGCACTCCAAAGTCAGGAGATGCCAGAATTAAGTTGTTGTAGAAATTTGAAGATATGTTGTGAATGAAGCAGGAGATTGCAGGAAGAGAGGAGAAGGTCTCATGGTTAAGGCAGGTGATGATGCTGTATTCTATTGAACTGTATTCTATATCTGTCTCTGCCTGTGTGATGCTGAAGTCACTTAAACCAAACTTTTCACAGGTGATCACTAATTGTGAGTTCCTCATTTTCTGGGTGCCCAACTTGAAACCTTGAGGTCTGTTCTGAAAAAGTGCTGAGCATTCATGGCTGCAAGTAAAGTCAACCGAAGCTGTGTTTTGAACATGTAAAATGCTACATAATGCTAAATACTCTGAGAAATCAGGTCATAGGTGTCTTAGATTGGATACACAAAATTAGTGGAAACTTTTGACCTTAATCTTTCTGTACCTCAGTGTATCATCTGTAAAATGGGACTAATACCACGTCATCTCACAGGGATGTTGTGAAGTTAAATTAATTAATGTTTGTGAAGTATTAGCTACTACAGTGATAAGAGCTATAGAAAAGCCCAAGATAGCTGCTCATTTAGTGAGCACTGTCCAGCTTGTGCATTGAATGAGCCAGGGGTCCTGTGAAAAAAACAGTATGTGATCATGTAATTAAAGATTGTATCATAATGCATACACCCATGGGTGATTGTGATGGAGTGCACAAACCTTACACTGGAAAGGAAGGGGTTAAAGCGCTACTCTTGAGCCAGGCAGCCCCACCCCACAGCACCTGCAAAGCCTGCACACGCTGGAGGAGGAGCTTAAAAAGGGGAGCAGAGTAGCTCAGCGGGAGGCAGATAGTGGAGGTGACTTGACCTGCATTCTGAGCTCCTGGGAAGAAGCATCACAGGAGTTCTTGCTGTCTGAGGCTGACTACAGAGACCTGACCAAGTCTACAAAGAAGGGACCAATGACTCTCTGAAGGTCAAGACTGTGTCTTTGTGTTTAAGTTATTTACTTTACCCTGGGGGAAGAGAGGGGACTGGCAGGAAGTGATCCAGGGAGTAAGCCATATAGTCTCCCAAGGTGCAGGACTTAGCTGCCTACCATTGAGCACTGGATCACAGCCCAGTGGTGAGGGTGGGCCCATGCTCCCCTACCAACCCCTAAAGAGGGACAACCCTAGGTGGAGAACCTAGTTATAGGGAGACCCTGAAAGTATGAAGGTCTGGACCACAAGACCCTGACCCAAGGGGAAAGCCCTGAATCCCTTGCTGAGTTCTGAAGACTTCCCCATTATCAGACTCTTTATATGTACTTGAAAGTGTGACCTGGCTGGAGGGCTGTGTCACGGAGAGGACAGACCACCACGGGCAGAGCTGTAGTAAGAAAGTGGAACACCTGGGAGGAAGACAACCTGCCACATCCCCGCCCGAGCCCGAGGCGGCACTGGCAGTGAGTGTTCCCCTTCACAAGGCTGAATTAAGCTAGTAAAGGAACCTGGAAAAATGAAAGCTGGTTGCAAACCTAACTAGGAAGAAGTTACTGCAAGAAAGAGATTACACGTGGAAACACCCCACCACTTAGCACAACACTGGGAGCACAATACTGAGTCAGAAAAAACACCTCCTGATTAGTAACCAACGTGACTTCCTATCCCCTAGATGCTGCTTCATGGACTCGCATCCCAGTACTAACCTAGCTCAAACCCTTTTAAGATCAGAAAGGATCACAACACAAAGCAGTGTGACTCTAGAGGCTGAATCACACTTTTTACATCTAGTTTTGCTTTACTGAGTAGTTTAGGTTTAAATATTTTGGTGGGGTTTTGTAAGAAAATGCTCAGTATCCTTTCCCCTCTTCAGATCCCAACTCTTCTAGCTACTTCCTTTGCTTAGAATAGTGCAACAGGTCACATTAATCAATGTGACTTTACAGATGTGATGCAGTTGCGCACACCAAGTGTCTCATTTTGTGTGACGTTTCTTTTTTACCTCTAAAGGTGAGGGAGCTCCAAAAGTCACTTCCAGACTGAAGTCCACTCTATGCTGAGGTACCATATCCAGTGCCCGGCTGCTATGACATTTGGTTGGCTAAGCTGCCCACCCACAGTATTAATACTACAGGGCTACAAAGCTCTCCATTTACAAAGTGGGTAAAACTATTTAACACAAAATACAAGCTCTGACGTCCTACTTTGTATTTTACCTTGAAAAGGTTTCCTTCAGGATCCAGCACCTCACAGATAACATTGGAGGTGTGTTTCATAATGTATCTCCCTGCTCGTTTCTCCTCACGCTTGCAGAGAAGCTGAGTTTTATTGAAAATCTCATGGGAATAAACTGCTGAACAATCGTCATCAATGAAAAGGCAGCCGGTACTGGAGGGTAACACCTGCCATAACAAGAGGAGAGGAGGTTCAGCTGCCAATGGTTGACTTCTGAGTTTAGAAGCAATTTGAAAATGAGCAATTGTTGAATTCAGGAAGAAAAATCCAATCCAGACCTTTAATATTTAATTATCCTGTTTGGAGGGAGTGGAGAGGGAAACAGAGAAAGACAAAGCCCATGACGTAGGCTGATGTTAGTCTGTGCAATATTTTAAACATTAATATTTTTAATATGAGAGCAATTTTGAACTGGCTTCTGTAGTAAATGGGAATCCACAGAGTTGTGGAGTTTGAGTATAGGTGGAGTGGCCACATTCTGCAAAGTTGGAATCTGGATAGGATGTGGAAAGGCCATAGAAAAGGGAGTTATGATAGCTATGGTAAGAGGAGACAAAGGCAGGGATGAGAAGTTCAGAACACATAAACACATACATTACACTGTTATAATCTTAGACTAATGCTCACCTGATACGTTCCCTGTGGCTTTGCTATAATAGATGTCCCATCTCCAAAGATGGTACAACAGGTGCTGTCTTCACAGTTTGTTATAACCGTAGCAAAGTCAGGATTCTCCACTCGTATGCATTTTACTTTCCTTCTGATGGTTTGTGGGGATTCACCTAGTAATGAACACAGGTTAGCCACACCAAACAGGAGGACACGAACTGTGGGAAAATCTATGTCTCAGTTTCTTTATCTCTAATAGGGCTGGTCCTTCAGCTCTTGCACAGGGCACCTTGATGAACTCTTCTCCATAAAAATTCCTTTCATTGAAGGCACCTGCTCTTATATTCTCAAAGCAATCTGTAGGCTTGGGATTCTCGTAGACTCTGCACTGTATTTGGACATCCAAGTAGCTACAATAGCAGAAAATCCTCACTATCATATACGACTTGTCAGAAGATTATGTGTAGTAGACCTAGCCACAATAATCCATGCATTTGTAACATGTAGGCTGTACTATTGAAATTCTTTATATCTGGGAAGGAAGCCCCATGCTGTGAGGAAATGCATCAGCCCACCTGTTCAGCAACACAGCTCACAAGGAACACATCATCCTGATATGCTATTCTCTAGACTGGCTCCCCTTTGAATACATAATCCTGTCTACTGAGTAACCATTTCTCCCTTCATGACCAGAACCTCCCACTACATTCCACTAGAACAATGTCACTGTCAACCAACAGGGGTTGGCACCTGACCCTGAGAGACAGAACGTGCACAGCAACTGGACCAAAGGGACATACTGCCAGAAGGAATATGAATGACCATTAGCCTCACTGCATTCAGAGACAAATGTAAAACGCACCTCTTTGCACCTAGGCTTTCTCACAATAGTACCGACATTCTCACAGATTCAGTAATTTAAAAATCAAACACCCTTAGTCTGCTTGTTGGTGACAGGAAAGAAAGAGAGGGATTTTTTTTTAAAGTAATGAGAAGTATGCAGCTACTACCACAGTGATGAGGGTCAAATAAGTGGATGGATGGATGGATGGATGACCTGCTTGTTACCTCTCTTTTGCCACATTGAAGTCTATTATACAACTCCTGAAGAAAGAACGTTCTCCAAAGAAGCCCATCCTAGACCAACTGAGATCAGATTTGTTGTGTAGGCTATACATATAAAACTTTGGTTGGCAAATCTATTGTTTATCTTGAAATATTACAGTTTTACAAGACACAGGAGTGGGAATTGCTCCCTTTTTGATTTTACCTATTTCTTCATTATCCTCAGATACAAAAGGTTCCTCATAATCTTGATAAAACGTGGTGATTCTAGTACCATCAGCATGATCCACTATCTTGGTATCATCCATTTTCTGAACCATTAGCACCTTGTCTTCTCGCATTATCATAACCTGGAAGGGTAAAAGAATACTGGTTTCCACTGGCTCTCAGATACCACTGTAACAGCAGTATCAATAATACATTAGATAGATAAGATAAGATACTGCACATTTGACAAAGCTAAACAACACAATTTTATATTGCTCAGTGGTTTGAAAGTTCAGAGGTTTTTATGACTCTAATACCTGTGTATCTTTAATAGTATAATATTAGAGATCTAAGGAAACATAGCCAATGAACAAATTCTGTAACAAATGCTATCAGCCAGATCTTTAAACTCAGTAGGATAGAACTATGATATTAGAATAGCAGTACCATTCCATTAACTGGGTCAGTTGCCTGATAAGTTAACAGTGGCTTCAGATCCATTCTGTTTGCTCCCTTAGTGCCCACTTGAATGCCTGATGGGGTGGTTGTTATCCAGGTGCCTAATTGGTTGTCTACAGGTTGTAGCAGAGTAGGCAGGGGTTCCTGAACAGCAGATTCAGGCAACTCATATTTGGCTGCTGGTGCTGTGCTACCTTTGTGGCCACCCTTTCCTGTAAGAACAGAAACAAACACCTATTGGTCTAGGTCGGTGTAATACAGTGGCTCTCAAACTTTTTTTACTGGTGACCCCTTTCGCATAGCAAGCCTCTGAGTGCGACCCCCCTTATGAATTAAAAACACTTTTTTATATATTTAACACCATTATAAATGCTGGAGGCAAAGCGGGATTTGGGGTGGAGGTTGACAGCTCGCGACCCCCCATGTAATAACCTCGTGACCCCCTGAGGGGTCCCGACCCCCAGTTTGAGAACCCCTGGTGTAATATGTAGCACAGAGCTTCAAAAGATGTGTCAGTAAACTATAAACTTTCCTGGAATATCAAAACAGGACATTGCAAAATAAAAACCACAGCTTGCTGTAATGTGTAAAGTGTGCCTGGAGGCCCAACTGAGATCAAGAAATCCTGAAATGTGGTCTCACTTGCCTTCTCTCTGTCTCTGCAGGATGAAATCAAAGTTGATTTTCTACAGGTTTTTACTGATGATGAGCTCAGTCACCAATTTCTATTCATGAGATAAGGCCCCAGTAAAGTACAAGTTAATGTTATGATTATGGGTAATTATTTTGAGCTGTACTCTGAGGTCCTTACTCAGTTGTTACTCAGCCTTTAGCCAAACACCCGTTGACTTCAACAGGAGTGTCCCTGAATAGGGACAGAATAAAAGGTGAATAAGGTCTCAGGGATTTGATATTACCAAAGGTCTGAGGATTTACTTTAATATACTTTGTATTGGGTCACTCTGCTATTGGTGAACTCATACACATATTTTCATTTGTGTGTTTTCTTCCACATTAGAAGAAAAAGAAAGGTCTGGAGAGAAAGAGGAGATGTTAATGCCTATAAAGGTGACAAACTTGAGAAGTATTGCAACACTAAAGTGCAGGTAAAATGGCATATTCTCAACACTGGCAGAACTTTCAGGCTGCAGAAAACCTTTTTCTGCTGGGTATGACCTTGCTAAGATGCCATAATTCCAGCTGAAGCACTTGGAGTTTAACACTGAAAATGCTACCTTTTTTAGTGCTGATCTCAGTAGAAGGCTCCGGTTTTGGCAATGGTTGGGTCTGTAGGCTAGTCTCAACAATGGATGATCGTGTACTAACTGCAGGTGATGATGTTAGAACAGAATCGGGACTCTTGATCACCGTGCCATCAGGAAAAAGAACCTAGGGAGAAAACAAAATAGTTTCTTTATGTTAAAATAATTTAAAATAACAAAAAGAACATAAAGCAGAAAAAATGTTCAAATGAAAGTAGTAGATAGTGGAGAAGGAAAGAAGCCCTCAGAGTGAGTGCAGGAGATAAAGATCACTAATCAGAAAAAGGTGGGATCAATAATTGTAACAGCACAAGCTTCTAATAAACAGTGATTCTATTTAATTACATGGTGATATTATAAACATAAAAAATAATGACCATTCTATTTAAATTGTTGATATTTCCTGAGTTTTTTGTATGCCACTTTTTACAGACCTGCTAGCTCATTTGTCTCACTGTATTGGTCTTTGTTCAGGGATGGGTCATTTCCAGCACTGGAGTATCTAGCTTTTGCCATGATAGTGGCTCATAGAGGAAGAAAGTTACATACTCACAGTAAATGTGTTTTTTCTTGACAGGTTGTCCACATACCCTCCACTCTTGGTACATGTCACAGGATGGCGGGCCTCTTTACAGGGAGATGGGCCCAGTCCCCTTAACTTGCCTCCTCAGGTGGAGAGAATGAAGATTGTCATGTGACAGGTGGATCATGTGACTATATCAGGCCTCTGGAGTATAGGTAAGAGGGGCTTCATGAAGGCAGTCAAGCCAGAGGAGAGAGTCACAGGGCAGACAGAGGCCTGCCCAGGGACAGGAGGTCTTGGATCCCTTTCTGGGAGAAAGGAAGGACTTCAGGTAGCAAAGCCCTGCAAGATGCTGCTTGAGACGGAGCAGGGTAGGGCTGCCACCCATCTGGTTTTCACCAGACAGTCTGGGTTTCAGCTTGTGTGTCTGGGTGCCGTTTAACAAGCCCTGATGTCCATTTTTTTTGATCTGTGGAAAAGATGGCAACCCTAAGCGGAAGGAAGGAGGCAGTCCTGCAGACGCTGCCTCTGGGGCCAAGCTGCTACACGTGGCCCTGTGCAGCCCACAGGTGGTGGACCAGGCAGCCTCGGCTGTACTGGTGAAGATCCTGCAAGCGACGGGAGCGGGGCCATGGGGAGAAGAGGTAGAGCAGGGGGCAGGGCCTCAGGGTCTGGTTACCAGTATTTAGAAAGGTGGCAACCCTAGAGCAGGGAAAGACTCCAGATGGAAAAGCCCCGGGAGTGGCTGCGTGATAAAGAGCAGAGGAAGATTCAAGGAAGGTTGCTCTGTGAGTCAGCATCATGAGTGGAGGACAGAAGAGAATCAAGAGGCTGGGACTGAATAGGGTCCCCAGGAGTGGCACAAGATCCCAGAGTTGAGTACATTAACTTTGTCTTGTGGTGACAGACATTATTTGGGACTCTGAGGGACCTGGTCAGAGGGCCAGGTCACCAAAGGGAGTTTTGTTTTCAATTTTCAACTTTCTGTGAATAAACCAGCCCTTTTGTGGGATTATTGAGGAGGCCAAAAGGGGAAACTGGGGCAGTGGCAAGTGTAAGCACAGATTAGATCAGGGTAGGTGGTATGCTGACAGTGCACACATGTTCCATGAGTAGGGTGACCATATTTATCAAAGTAAAATCAGGACACGGCATGGCTCTGGCCTGAGCAGCTTGGCATGACCGCTCACCTGAGGCCCCGCCCATGGGGCTGTCCTGAGCCACTTGGCATTGCTGCTTGTCTGAGCCCCACGCCACCCGGGACTGTGGCTGACCACCTGAGCCCCACAGCGCCCTGGGCTGACTGCACAAGCCCCACCACCAGCACCTCGTGTCGTCACTGGCCTCCCCAAACGTTCCTGATGGGGGTGCAACCCACTTTTTTGGCAAAACTGGGCATTTGTTCCATTTGCTTTTGCCAACTGATCAGAGCAACTTGAAACTTGCAAAAGCAAACAGGACAAATGCCCATTTTTGCCAAACAAAATCAGGACGTCCGGGACAAGGCTTAAAAAAGGGGACTGTCCTGGCCAAAACGGGACATATGGTCACCCTAGCCATGAACTCAAGATTGGAATATTTTGGCCAGCAGTTTCTGTTGGGTTGTACTTGTGTCCTGAGTGGCCTTGTGCCCTATGCTGAAGGCAAAAAGAGCAGGGGAGCCCCGACTGCCACTCAGTTCCTTTGCCAATACAGAATCCAGGTGTTCTAGAGGCAGGTCACAAAATATCTATGGACAACACATTTCAAAGATTCATAGTTACTGTAAAGTAAGTAACTGTTTCTTCATCTTCAAGTGTTTGTCAATAAATAACCCACTCTTGGTTACTCCCAAGCAATGACATGAATCATAAGAACATAAGAACGGCCATACTGGGTCAGACCAAAGGTCCACCCAGCCCAGTATCCTGTCTTCTGACAGTGGCTAATGCTGGGTGCCCCAGAGGGAGTGAACCTAACAGGTAATGATCAAGTGATCTCTCTCCTGCCATCCATCTCCAGCCTGTGACAAAAAGAGGCTAGGGACACCGTTCCTTACCCATCCTGGCTAATAGCCATTAATAGACTTAACCTCCATGAATTTATCTAGTTCTCTTTAAAACCCTGTTATAGTTCTAGCCTTCACATCCACCTCAGGCAAGGAGTTCCACAGGTTGACTGTGCGCTGTGTGAAGAACTTCCTTTTATTTGTTTTAAACCTGCTGCCCATTAATTTCATTTGGTGGCCCCTAGTTCTTATATTATGGGAACAAGTAAATAACTTTTCCTTATTCACTTTCTCTGCACCACTCATGATTTTATATACCTCTATCATATCCCCCTTTAGTCTCCTCTCTTCCAAGCTGAAAAGTCCTAGCCTCTT
This sequence comes from Platysternon megacephalum, assembly GCA_003942145.1. NCBI lineage: Eukaryota > Metazoa > Chordata > Testudines > Platysternidae > Platysternon > Platysternon megacephalum. The sequence goes on from QXTE01000145.1 coordinate 2,344,189, forward strand.
TAATCTCTCCTCATATGGGACCCGTTTAAAATCCCTAATCATTTTAGTTGCCCTTCTCTGAACCTTTTCTAATGCCAGTATATCTTTTTTGAGATGAGGAGACCACATCTGTATGCAGTATTCAAGATGTGCGCACACCATGGATTTATATAAGGGCAATAAGATATTCTCCATCTTATTCTCTATCCCCTTTTTAATGATTCCTAACATCCTGTTTGCTTTTTTGACTGCCGCTGCACACTGCGTGGACGTCTTCAGAGAACTATCCATGATGACTCCAAGGTCTCTTTCCTGATTAGTTGTAGCTAAATTAGCCCCCATCATATTGTATGTATAGTTGGGGTTATTTTTTCCAATGTGCATTACTTTACATTTATCCACATTAAATTTCATTTGCCATTTTGTTGCCCAATCACTTAGTTTCGTGAGATCTTTTTGAAGTTCTTCACAGTCTGGTTTGGTCTTAACTATCTTGAGCAGTTTAGTATCATCTGCAAACTTTGCCACCTCACTTTTTACCCCTTTCTCCAGATCATTTATGAATAAGTTGAATAGGATTGGTCCTAGGACTGACCCTTGGGGAACACCACTAGTTACCTCTCTCCATTTTGAAAATTTACCATTTATTCCTACCCTTTGTTCCCTGTCTTTTCACCAGTTCTCAATCCATGAAAGGATCTTCCCTCTTATCCCATGACAACTTAATTTATGTAAGAGCCTGATGTAAGGATGTGGATGCTGAGAGTCCACTAAAACGAAGACTGCAGAACAACTCTGCCAAAAGAAGCATCAGATCTGGATGCTCTACCAGGGAATGTATGTAATGAACCCTAAGTATCTGCTTTGCATATCTCTAAGATAGGTATGTTTCTCAGGAAAGTGGCAGAAGCTGTCTGAGCCCTCGTGGGGTGGTCTGAATCTGCACTAAGAGATCTAAGCTAGCTAGATGGTAACAAGTCCTGGTGCAGCCAGACATCATTGGGAAAGTCTCTGGGTCAAAATAGCTTGGCCCTGTAAAATGAATGAAGTCTTGGGGAGACTCTAAATGGTTTGATCCTATGTAGGTAGATTGATAATGCTGTAAGGATATTGAAAGTGTGTAGCCTAGCCTCCTCTTGGTTAGATTGTTGTTTCAGGAAGAAAACTGGTAAATGGATCATTTGGTTCAAATGAAAGTTGTTGATTACCTGAGGCAGGAATTTGGGATGGGACCTAAGAGTAACCTTATCCCTATGGAATATCGTATAGGAAGGGCTTTTCCATTAGAGCTTGTATTTCCCCAGTTCTTCAGGCTGATGTAATTGCCACTAAAATGCTTTTTTCATTGATAAGTGCTACAGGGAACAAGTTGCCATGGGCTCAGATAGAGGTCCCATTAAACCTGTTAGAATTACATTGAGTTCCTTAGAGGAGATTCTCTAACTATGGCAAACATTTATGTAAGGCCCGTTAGAAATCCAGATACCATCTGATGGGGGAAAACTGTATCTCTGGATGGGAGGGTGCTATGTTGATATGACTGCCAAGTGCACTAGAACAGAGCTAATTGAGATTCCTGAGTTCTTTAAACAAAGCAAGTTCAGGATAGCCGGGATCTTGGAGTCAGTAGCTGTTCAGCCCAAACATGGGCAGTGGATATAATAGACCCGGGGAGGCTAAGCCTCCCCAAATATGATGTGGTGCATCTCCCTCTGGAGGCACACTGCTGGCCTGCTGCCTTCGGAGTGCAGGCCCTGAGGCCCGCTCCTGTGTCTTGCTCTTCCCCCATAGCCCCGCCCACACTGCTCCTCTTCCCATCCTCGTTCCGCTTCTCCCCTGAAGCCGGCGGGGGCTCGGGCAGGCAGGCCAGCGGGCTCGGGGCTTGGGTGGGAGGGCCGGTGGCCTGGGGTGGCTCAGGCTGGCTGGGGGCCTGGGGCAGCTCGGGCTGGCCGGCGGCCTGTGGCTCAGAGTGGCTTGGGCTGGAACTCGGAGTGGCTCGGGCAGGTCAGGGCTCGGGGCAGCTCAGGTGGGGCCCACTGGGGCTTCTCCAGGGCTCCTCTGGCTGTGGTGGGGGGCTTGGGGCTCCTCTGGCCCTGCGGGCAGAAGGGGTGGGGTAGGGGACTAGCCTTCTCAAATGGGGGGTTCATGCATCACCCATAAGCCCAAATCAGAAATCTCATCCACTTGGCAGCCTATTTTGTTCTGGAATCTTTTCTACCTTGAAACAAAATATTCTACACACCAGCAGAACATGATTCCTGTATCTGTCAACCAACCAGTAACCAGACACACAGTGAAGGTGTAGTCTGGCAAGCTGTGTGCAGGAGGCCATGTGATCGAGCAGACTTAGAGTACGTCTACAGTACAAAATTAATTCGAACTTATTCTATTCGAATTTTCGGAAGCGATTTTATACATTTGGTGTTTTGTGTCCCCACTAAAGCGCGTGAATTCGGCGGAGTGCGTCCACAGTACCGAGGCTAGCATCGAATGTCGGAGCAGTGCACTGTGGGAAGCTATCCCACAGTTCCCGCAGTCCCTGCCGCCCATTGGAATTGTGGGTTAAGTTCCCAGTGCATGATGGGGCAAAAACATTCCCGCGGTTGTTTCTGGGTGTGTGCCGTCACTCGCTCCTCCCTCTGTGAAAGCTACGGCAGACGCCATACTGCCAGCAGACGGTGCAGTACGGTGCACCGCCTGTCTCCTGGTACTATGAATCCACCTCACATGTCCTCTCGTCTTTCTATCTACTCTTTTATCTAACCATTTCCCGCCTTTTTTCGGCTACCGTGAACTGAGCAGCACAGCTTCTGCCACAAACTCTGCTCTCCCGCTCTTGCATCACTAGCTAATTTTTCCATGTTGTCTGTCCTGGGCTCGCGTGCAAGCTACAGAAAGCAACAATTCCTCGCCGTTTTTTGGCCATCGTGAACTGAGCCGCACAGCTTCCGCCGCTTTTTCCATGTTGTCGGTCCTGGGCTCCCGTGGAAGCTACAGACAGCAACAATTCCCCGTCGTTTTTTGGCCATCGTGACCTGAGCCGCACAGCTTCCGCCACAAACTCTGCTCACGCTTCCGCCGCAAACTCAGCTCTCCCGCTCTTGCAGCTCTAGCGAGCTTCCCGACTCCGTGAAAGCTACAGAAGACAACCATTTACTGCCTTTTATTGGCCATCTTGAACCAAACAGGCCTCCTATGTTTCGTGCCCTTTTTCCAGGATTACCCGTGCAAGCACCATAGCGCGGCAATCATGGAGCCTGCTCAGATCTCTGCTGCAGTTTTGACCATTGTAAATACCTCGCACATTATCCAGCAGTATGTGCAGTACCTGCAAAACCGGGCGAGGAAGCGACGACAGTGCGATTACTATACTGATGAGGACATGGACACAGACGTTCCTAGAAGCAAGGCATGTGGCAATTGGGAGATCATGGTGGCATTGGGCCAGGTTCATGCCATGGAACGCCGATTCTGGGCCCGGGAAACAAGCACAGACTGGTGGGACCGCATAGTGTTGCAGGTCTGGGATGATTCCCAGTGGCTGCGAAACTTTCGTATGCGTAGGGCCACTTTCATGGAACTTTGTGACTTGCTGTCCCCTGCCCTGAAGCGCAACGACACCAAAATGAGAGCAGCCTTCATAGTTGAGAAGCGAGTGGCCATAGCACTGTGGAAGCTTGCAATGCCCGACAGCTACCGGTCAGTCGGGAATCAGTTTGGAGTGGGCAAATCTACTGTGGGGGCTGCTGTGCTGCAAGTAGCCAACGCAATTATTGACCAGCTGCTTGGGAAAGTAGTGACTTTGGGAAATGTGCAGACCATTGTGGATGGCTTTAATGTGCTGGGGTTCCCTAACTGCGGCGGGGCGATAGACGGAACGCATATCCCTATCTTGGCCCCGGCACACCGGGGTGGCCAGTACATAAACTGCAAGGGGTACTTTTCCATGGTGCTGCAAGCACTGGTGGATCACAAGGGATGTTTCACCGACATCAGCATGGGATGGCCAGGAAAGGTGCATGATGCTCGCATCTTCAGGAACTCTGGTCTGTTTGAACAGCTGCAGGAAGGGACTTACTTCCCAGACCAGAAAATTACCGTTGGGGATGTTGAAATGCCTATAGTTATCCTCGGGGACCCAGTCTACCCCTTAATGCCATGGCTCATGAAGCCGTACACAGGCATCCTGGACAGTAGTAAGGAGCAGTTCAACTATAGGCTGAGCGAGTGCAGAATGGTGGTAGAATGTGCTTTTGGACATTTGAAAGCGCGCTGGCGCAGTTTACTGACTCGGTTAGATCTCAGCACAACCAATATTCCAATTGTAATTGCTGCTTGTTGTGTGCTCCACAATATCTGTGAGAGTAAGGGGGAGACATTTATGGTGGGGTGGGAGGTTGAGGCAACTTGCCTGGTGGCCAATTTCGCACAGCCAGACAACAGGGTGATTAGAAGAGCGCAGCAGGGCGCGCTGCGCATCAGAGAAGCTTTGAAAGCCAGTTGCATGACTGGCCAGGGTACGGTGTGACAGTTGTGTTTGTTTCTCTTATTATTTGTTGCACAACACATTGAGAGAAATCCGAAAGTAGACCGGGGGAGGACGGGGTATTGGGTTAGGGGGTTGGAGGAGGAGGGAAGGACAAGTCCAGAAACCAAATCAAAAGTTCGCATATGACAGCTTTCTGCTGCTTGGGCGATCCTCTGGGGTTGAGTGTGTGGGTCCCCGTAGCCTCCCCCCCCCGTGTTCTGGGGGGTCTGGGTGAGGAGGCTATGGAACTTGGGGAGGAGGGAGGGCGGTTATACAGGGGCTGCAGCGGCAGTCTGTGGTCTTTCCCGCATTAGATCCACCATACAGCGGAGCATGTCAGTTTGCTCCCCCATGAGCTTGACCACAGCATCCTGCCTGCTCTCATCGTGCGCCTCCCTCCTCTCTTAGTGATCCTGCAATGCTTTACGGGACTCCGCAATTGTTTGCCTCCACACATTCAGCTGGGCCCTATCAGTGCGGGAGAACTGCATGAGCTCGGCGAACATGTCGCCCCGAGTTCGTTTTTTCTGCCTTCTAATCTGGACCAGCCTCTGGGATGGAGGAGATAGGGGCCGCGTTGAAACATTTGCACCTGCGGAAGGAGAAAAAGGGAGGGGAGTATTTTAAAAGATACATTTCAGAGAACAAAGGGGACACTTTGGTGTGAGTAAGCCATCACACACGTCCGGGCAACAGAATTCAGCTTGCAGGCAGCCTAGGGGCACGCGGGGTTCTGCTTCTTCTACATTCATTTCAATGCTTTCAAATTGCTGGGCCCCCTTTCTCATAGCAAGCAATGCCTGGTGGGTTTACCATATAAAAGGAGGGCCTGAGGGCTCTCTGGGATGATCGCTTCACACAACACCCCTTCCCCCCCCCGCATGGCTCCGATGAGGCTCTGAGCAGGGATGAGCCCTTTAAACTAAACGCGAACAGCCCAGCGTGGCTGGGTTTCCCCCCCGCCCCCCACCATGTGGCTCCGATCAGGCTCTCACTCACCAGAAGTACCTTCTCCAGGGTCATGGGAGCCCGCCTTGGGAGTGGGGGGAGGCTATTGGCTCCAGGGTTAAGAATAGTTCCTGGCTAGGGGGGAAAATGGATTCCCCACTTGCCGCCTGTGCACTGTCCTCCTCCTCCTCCTCCTCTTCGTCCTCCAATGACTCTTCCTCCTCGCTCCATGCAACTCCCCCCTTGCAGGTGTCCATGGACAGTGGTGGGGTAGTGGTGGCGTCACCCCCCATAATTGCATGCTGCTCACGGTAGAAGCGGCATGTATGGGGCTGTGACCCAGAGCGCCCGTTCACCTCCCTGACCTGACCTGGCTTTTTGGTGCACTTGCCTGAGCTCCTTGATTTTTGTACGACACTGCTCTGTGTCCCTGGAGTAGCTTCTTTCCGTCATGGCCCTGGAGACTTTAGCGTACATATTTGCGTTCCTTTTTTTGGAACATAGTCCTGCCATAACAGACTCATCTCCCCAACATGCGATGAGATCCAGTACCTCCCATTCGGACCATGCTGGAGCTCGTCTGCGAATCCAGGACTGCGTGATCTCCTGTGACGGTGGACTCTGCATGGTCGCCTGTGATGGTGGACTGTGCTGATGGTCACCTGTGCTGATGGTGACCAAACAGGAAATGAAATTCAAAAGTTCCCGGGGCTTTTCCTGCCTACCTGGCTAGTGCATCGGAGTTGAGAGTGTTGTCCAGAGCGGTCACAAGGGAGCATTCTGAGATAGGTCCCTGAGGCCAATAACGTCGAATTGCGTCCACAATACCTTTAACCCGGGATTGCGATCTCGATTTAAGCGCTACTCCGCTTGCCGAGGTGGAGTAAAGAAATCGGATTAAAGAGCCTTTTAAATAGAAAAAAACGGTTTGATCGTGTGGACAGAATCATTTTTTTTCCGAGTTAACTGGGCTAATTCCGAAATAACAGACTAGTTTAGACCAGGCCTTAGATAACTTCTAATGGTGATGCACAGTTTCCCTGGCAGTTAATTCACAAGGTTGATCGTGGTATTGAATCTGTCTGGAGCAGGTAAATGTCATTTGCTGACAAAAAGGAAGTTAGAGCTTGGTGGCTGGCAATTCTCATTTGGAGTGATGCAGTAGAATAAATCTGTCTCTCTAATGAGTCCAATCTTTTAGGTTCTTTGTCCTTCAGGGTAGACATAAACGTTCCTTGCCACAACCTTTCATTAGCAGCCATGGCACTGGCTGAGTAGAAACCAGAGCTGGCGCTAGGCATAAGCAGACTAAGCAATTGCTTAGGGTCTCAAGCAGCTCACGGGGCCCCCTATTAATTATTAGTATGTGTTGTGTGTTTGTGGAAGCAGAGGGGCATGACAGGAATTAGAAAAGGCAGGACCTGCAGCTCAGTCAAGCCGGAGCCAGGAGGGGAGGAGGCAGATGTCTCCAGCCTGCTGCAGAACTCTGGAGCTGAATTGGCGCTGTGCAGCGCCCTGCCCCGAGACGAGACTGACGCTGGAGAGGAGTTGCTGGGACTGCCATCTGCAGTGTACCCCAAGGAGACAGAGGACTCTTGGACTACAGAAACCCCATCCAGACTGTTGTAGGAAGTGGCTCAGGGAAACCAGACTTTAGTCTGATTTTGTTGCCAGAGCACAGGTCAGCCTGTTTCAGTAGGATCCCTGCTGACTCAGTGGCAGAACCATTTGCCACTGTTAGGGCCCTGGGCTGGGACCCAGTGGAGTAGGGTGGGCCCAGGTACCCCACCCCCTGCTGCCAAACCCACCCCTGGGGTAGTGGCCTATTTTTCCCAAAGGGCCAGAGGCACAGACTTGTTTTCTGGCTGCCTGAGCCAGGAGGCTTAGGCAAAACCCTGCTCCCTGCTCTGTCCTGCCCTGCCCAGAGGGCCAGAGCCCCAGATTGTTTGTCTGCTGGCTGCCTTAGCCAGGAGGCTTAGGTGAAAGCCTGCTCCATGCTCTGCCCTGCCCAGAGAGTCAGAGCCCAGACTGTGATTGCCCCGGCTCAAGCCTCTTGGGCTAGGGACTGCTTATCGCTCTGCACACCAGAGGGCCAGAGCCATAGACTGTTAATCGACTGTTTGTTGCCTGATGCTGCAACACAGAGTGGCCTCCCTCCGAGTCTGAGCCTGAGGGACCACTACAGCAGTGTTTTACAAACTGTGGGTCGTGACCCACTACTGGGTTGTGGCATGTAAGGTGCTGGGTCGCCTTGCTCTGGTCAGCACCGCTGCCCGGGACATTAAAAGTCCTGTCGGCGGTGCTGCCCAGCTAAGGCAGGCAAGTGCCTACCTTTTCTGACACCGCGCTGTGCCCCGGAAGCGGCCAGCAGCGGGTCTGGCTTCTAGGCAGGGAGGCCACGGGGCTCTGCGCGCTGCCCCCGCCCCAAGCACCGGCTCTGCACTGCCGGCCAATGGGAACTCGGGGTAGGGTGACCAGACGTCCCGATACAGGACCATCCCGATATTTCGGTCTCTGTCCCGCATCCCGACAGATCTTAGGTCGGGACGTATTTTGTCCCGATATCCGCAGGCAGCACTGTGGTTTTTGTTTTTTTTTAAAACTCAGACGGGGCAGGACTCGCTCGGCTTTTTCGGCTTTTTCGGCTTTTTTTTTTTTTGCTCAGCCCCCCACCCCCCCATGTGTCCCGATATTTTATTCCCCTCATCTGGTCACCCTAACTAGGGGGGATTGGGGGCGGTGCCTGTGGGCGAGGGTTGTGCGCCTCCGCCTAGGAGCCAGACCTGTTGCTGGCTGCTTCCAGGGCGCATCGCGGTCCGCGGTGCACCCCGGCTGTGCTGCTGACCAGGAGCCATGGGAGGTAAGTCCGCGCCCCAACCCTGCGCCTCAATCCCCTGCCCCAGCCCTGAGTCCCCCCAAACCCGGAGCCCCTCCTGCACCCCAAACCCCTCATCCCCAGCCAAGAGCCCTGACCCTCTCCCGCACCTCAACCCCCAGCCCAGAGCCCCCTCCCACACCCTGAACCCCTCATTCCCAGCCCCACCCCGCCGCCCCCGCCCTGAGCCCCTCCACACCCCAAACCCCTCATCCCCAGCTCCGTTGGGTCATGGGCATCAACAATTTTCTTCAGCTGGGTCCCCAGGAAAAAAGTTTGAAAACCACTGCACTACAATGTGCCACAAAGTTTTGGCTGACTGCAAGAAGGCATCATTAATTAGGAAGGTAACCCTTCCTGGGTCTGTTGCCTAAAGGATGTCCACCAATTTGTGACTATTTTCCTGTACTAGTTCAGCTTGAGTATAAGAGCTGCAGCCATTCTCCTGAGCAATTCCTGGTAGGATATGAAATCATCTGGGACAGGAGAAGCTGAACTCAGGGCCACTGCATCATCCAGAGAGGATGAGGACGGGATCACTGGAGCCACAGGTGTTTCCTGGGGCATGAGCTGTTCCTCTGGCAAAGGGTCCTCCAAAGGAGGTGGCTCAGGAGGATGGATGTTATCCTGTGCTTGTGTCATAGGCTGCTCTGAGGTTTGGGCCTCCTCCAGGTAAGGGGTTTATACCTCACCTGTGTGGAGATCTGGATCTGTGGGAATGAAAAGCACCCAGAGATCCCTACGGGGCCACTGAGACATAGGGTATGGCATAGGAGGCCAGTACACAGTGGGACAGGATGATTTGTCTTTACTACGAGAATGACTCTGCTCTCAGTACCAATGTTTACCCCACATGGGTATCTTGATCTCTTTAGTCAAGGCAGGATTAGAGAAGAGCTGAAGGACTCCAACCTGGAGTGTGATCTGTGATGTGCTGTTTGAATAATCAGTGGGCATCAGATGTACTGTCGTGATGGGACCACAGGATAACCTGACTTGTCCACTGCCCAGTGGGGTAAGGTTTAATGTCAGTACCATAAGCAGAACCATGGTTGGCACTGCAAAGGCACCTTGAGAGGGTTTTGCAGCAGGGACTGGTACTGAGGATGGGTGTGCTACTGGTGCCGAGGAGCTATTTGGTCCCACCCTGAGAAACCCACCGATACTGAGAATGCTGATGCCAAACTTGATGATGTAGACAGTGCTGAGGGCAGAGGGTGCATCAGTACCAGTCCAGTCAGCATAGGTACCATGGATGGTGCCTGCTTCTTCATTGGTACCGGAGCTGAGGGCAATCTTTGTCCTGAAGCAGAAGAGGACAAAAGGTTTGAACTAGCCTGAGGCACTGGCCCTGCCCTGACGTTCTGAGTTAATGGGGATGCCTGTACAGACAGACAAAGTAAGTCTGATGCTGACATGTAAACTTGTAGGGTCAACAGCACTGACAGCAATGGAGCAGCAGTCATGTCCATAGGTACTGAATTCAATGGCTGTCCCACAGATGGTTCCAGAGTTGACAGTACAGTACTGGGATCCTCCCACCTTGGTACTGGGGAGACATGGGTTGTTGCCCTGGCTCTATCCTGGGTACCTGAGTTTTGTTGAGGCTGAGGCCCTGCTCTCAATGAAGAGGAGGATTAATCCCTCTTCAGTCTTGGATGGCTCCAGTCTGTTTTATGAGTCCTCTTATGAGGGACATGTGAAGATGATGAATGACCCCTTTCCTTTATCAAAGGGAGATCAGAGTTCTGGGGTCTGTCCAGAACTAGCGCAGAGGCAGAGGACATCTGAGGACAGTTGATCAAACAATCTAAAAAAGGTCCAAGTGCTGAGACAGGCCTCATTGCCTGTGATTTTGCTTCAGGCTAACGTCTTTAGTGATCTGCATCCTTTTCTTAAAAGAATGACAAATACTGCACTTTTCTTTAGTGTGGCCTTCGCCAAGGCACAATAAGCAGCATGTGTGAGTGTCACTATGAGAGATAGAAACCCCACATGACAGGCAATTTTTGAAGCCCAGGGAATACTGCATAGCTTACAATGCTGAGCAGAACAAACTACACTACACTAAACTACAGGTACTAACTATGTACAGTACGAAGGTCTCAGATACAAACTGCTGATGCAGTAGAAAAACTGTGAGGAGAAAACCTGCATGGGGAACTCAGACTCAGGTTGCAGATGGTAAGAAGGAACTGAGGAGGGCTGGGGTGCTGCCAGCCTTATATAGTCTCAGGAGGGTGTGGCGTTCTGTACCTCAAGGGAACACCCTTCCTACACCCCCATGTTCATCTTTATAAAATGATTGTGTGGTGTCCAATGCAAAGTTTGTCATATTGGGTGTCTTCGGAAGGCTCATGATGCACTGAGCCTGGTTGTTATAGTGATGTTATAGTAATTGTTGTTACAGCAATGTTATAGTAATGTTATAGGTTATAATTTCATGTATGTAGTTATGAGGCTGAAAATGTACCCTCATGGCTTAAAATAAGCCCAGGCAAAAACTCTCCAAGAGCAGAGGAGCAGTTCACACCTCATCAGGGCATGTTTGGGACAAACCCAGCTCAGCCTCACAGGAACAAAGGACACTGGCCTAGGCAGCAACAAAAGGATCTGTTGGACTCTCGAGTGAGTCACCCCCCTTCCTTTGGTCAGTTTGGGACTGCAATGATGTAATGTTCACCTGACTTTGAAGGGGCGGGGGCAAAGCCAAGAGGGAAGAAAGAACATGATAAAAGTCGGAGACGTTTGCCATGCTCTCTCTCTCTTCCACCTACATCTACAGCCACCACATCAAGCGACTGAAGTGCTGATCAAAGGGGAGAGCCTGGCTGAAGAGCAACCAGCCAGCCTGTGGTGAGAAGCATCTAAGTTTGTATGGGCACCAAAAGTGTTAAGATCAGCTTAGAATGTGTTTTGCTTTTATTTCATTTGACCAAATCTGACTTGTTATGTTTTGACTTATAACCATCTAAAATCTATGTTTGTAGTTAATAAATCTGTTTGTTTATTCTACCTGAAGCAGTGCCTTTGGTTTGAAGTGTGTCAGAGACTCCCCTTGGGATAACAAGCCTGGTACATATCAATTTCTTTGTTAAATTGACAAACTCATATAAGCTTGCAGTGTCCAGCGGGCATAACTGGACATTGCAAGATGGAGGTTCCTAGGGTTATGTCTGGGACCGGAGATATTGGCTAGTGTCATTCGGTTGCACAATCCAAGGAGCAGCTTACATGCCAGAGGCTGTGCGTGAACAGCCCAGGAGTGGGGGTTCTCACAGCAGTGCAGGCTGGCTCCCAGAGTCAACGATTGGAGTGACCTAGCAGATCACAGGTCTGGATAACACCAGAGGGGAACATCACAGAGGGTCACAAAGAGGTGTACAGCATGAGCACTGCCCCAACAGATACTGCTGCAGGAAAAATATCTCTGGCTCTTGGTGTGCTAGGTGCCAACACACTCAAGTGGAATACACCTCTGTAACCACTCAAAGAAGAGATTATAGATAGGCAGAATATATCAAACTGTCTTAGGTACTTATATGGCTCCCATTACTGAAGTATCTGAACACCTCACCATCTTTAATGCATTATCCTCACAATGCTTCTGTGAGGTAGGGAAATACTATTATCCTCATTTTACAGATGGGAAATGGAGGTACAGGAAGACTAAGTGACTTGCCCAAGGTCACACAGGAAGTCTGTGGTGGACTAGAGAATTCAACCCAGGTTCCCACCACCTAGGCTAGCCCTCAAGCCACTGGAAAATCCAACATGGCATCTGGACAGGAAAGAAGCACTGTACTATTACTATTACAGAAATATCAAAAGCAGTAGTCTTGAAATGACATTGTAAAAAAAGTCTCTCTGGGGCACCTCCCTAGCTGGGCTGGGCCCCTCACCATACCCAGTTTCCACCACTGAGATGGCCTAGTATAGGCCACAGCCTCTTAGTTCTGGTAGTGGCCCCACCCTTGTGGGCCTGCTCACTTTCCTTCTGGGTAAGGGAAAAGCAAAAGTTCAGGTCAACACAATCCAAGCCCCTTGAGGGGTCAATAAAAAGGTAAAAAAGCCTTACCTCAGGGGTGCCTGAGTAGCAGTTTTGTTGGAGTCCTTATGGCTGGCTAGCTTAGTCAATTGCTCCCTATCAGGCTTGCCCTGGGGTTTGCTGGACTCCTTGCAGAGCTGGGGGCAGTTCTGGCGTGAGGGTTCCTCCTGCTATTTCAGGAGCCACTCTAGTCACCCCCTTCTCAGGGCTTCCCGCCTTGCGTACTGCAGCTTCCTCCCTTCAAAGCCCTCAACCCTACCAAGCATGATTGGCAAGGCTGGTGGGGCAGTGCTACCTTAGCACACACAGCCTCCCAAGCCCTGTCCGTGTCAGTGCGGGATTTATACACCCCATCACAGACATCTAGCCTCAAACAACACAGGCTGGCCAACTCTGTGTTGTCATTCCAAAAGGACTATTCTTCTGGCTGTGGTCTTTCCAGGAATTATGTAAAAACATATCTTTTCCCAATGGTGCAGACTGCCTACAGGCAGAAACTGTAGGCCAGGACTACCTGGCCTGCCCAGGAAACCAAGTTGAACCCATTTCTAATCAAACTCTTTACTATACCTGGGTGGATCCATCAATCATGTACTTTACGACAGTTCCTTGGCTGGTAATGACTCTAGACACTTCCTGCTCTACTGGTTTCTTCACTGCTTTGTACAGATGGGAATGCTTCACCCTTAGGGGATAACTCTGCCTAACTAGGATTTCCAGAGTAGGTTGCTTGGCTTTTTCTGCCTTGGCCTCATCTTCCTTGACCTCATCTTCCTTGGCCTCATCTGCCTTGGTTTCACTTTTGTTGGCTTCATCTGCCGTGGCTTCATCTTCCTTAGACTCAGCTTTCAAATCTGAAATTAAAGTCTATATTAATTAACAGTACCGCAGTAGCCGTTGTCATCTAAGCAATTCTAAGGAGCCCATCATTGTTGTATCTTAGCATCAATATTAGTGAAAATTATTATTTAGTGAGTGCCATCACATTGGTTGATGCTTTACAAACATAAAAGTAGACAGTCTCTGCAAATAAATTCTTTGGGTCAATCTTAGACACAGACAGTAGAGCTCATTGTACACCGAGTGTAGTGGACAATTGTGTAGACAGGCTGCACACCTATAGGAGATTAGTACTGCCAATTGAAAGTCCTGTACTGAACACTATTTGTTTTGACATCTAATATTGAGTCTCTCTACCCTCTGCACTGTATATAATGCTAAACTAATCTGACCTCACATACCTTGAACAAACAAATATTTTGACATGGGAATGGGATGGAGGCCTGAAGGTAAAAGATGATTATTCTGGTAATTCAGGGTTATGTGACCAGTAATCTAGGTTCTCCCGCTTTGTTAGAGTTGCTGGGCAGGCCGGCTGAGGCAGTAGCAGATGCAGGCTGGAGCAGGGGCTAGATAGTGTGGAAACAGGCACAGGTAGTGCAGGAACAGAAGCAAGGACCAGCTGGAGCAGGCACAAGGGCTGACTGGAGCAGCAGCAACGTGAGGAGCAGACTGGAGCAGGAGCAATGGCAGTCTGTTGAAACTACTGGGAATGGGAATGCGCCGGCCAGATAGTGACATTGAGCAGACTGGACAGACTGCTTTCCTTAGAAGCCTATAACCCTACCTTGGGATGACCTCAGTGGGTCCTTGCCTGTGGATTGGCTGAACCCTGGTAGAATGGTATGGGGCCTATCACAAGACCTGCAGGCAATTGCCTCTGGTGACTCGTCATAATCTCTCGCTCAGGGATGACTCATAAGGTTTAGGCAGGCTCAGGCTCAGAGGTATCAAACTCTCTCCCATAATGATAAGCCTTTGTGCTGAGGCTCTATGAACCACCAATATCCATCTTCTAGCCATTTATATACACTACAAGTCATAATGAAGATGAAACTGCTCCAAATCTCAATCTTATGATTACTAACAACCCAAGTAACACTGCAGTCTACTGTGTGCAGTTGAACAGTTGTGCAAATGTCCAAAAATGGTGGCAAGTTGAATCACTGCAGTAGCCTAATAGGCCAGACACAGAAAGTGGGTCATGAACTGCCCTGAGCCTTGCTCAGCTACACAGACATTTTCATCTTCAGAAAGAAATTCATATAGTTGTTTTCTATAACAATGTTTAGGGAATTGTTTTCAATATTAAATGTCAGAACTTTCCTGTAACTATGTTTAAATCCATCTCTGCATCAAAAAAAATAAATCTTTTGTGAATTTAACTTTATGCCGAATACTCCTGTATCCATAGTGATTCACAAAACTAACCTATAGAACTTTGACCAAGGAAAGTCAATACCAGCCCATTGGGGCAGGAGGCATTCAAAGTCTGGAAAACAGGGACATCTGGCACTGCTTGTGTTTGAGGTGGTGGTGGATCTATTTCTACCTAGAGAACAGAACAGATTAGTTTTATTACACATTTCAAAAAGCATTTTATAAAGTTTAGTTTTGTTATATGCTCTGGTAGTCTGATTCTGCTACCTACCTTATTAATAATGTTGAGTTATAATTTAATCTGTAATCAGTCCCACCATAGGTGCCGACTCCGTGGAGGCTCCGGGGCTCAAGCAGCCACGGAAAAAAAATAGGGGGTGCACAGCACCTACCAGCCACAGTGGTTCCGCGGCCCTGGGGCTGGCTGCGGATCAGCTGTTCGGCGGGTCCCAGGTTGGCCGCCGATCAACTGTTTGGTGGTTCCCAGGGCGGCCAGCGGAGCCGTGAGTGGCTGACAGGAAGTGCTTGGGGGAGGTGGAGAGGAGCGAGTGGCGGGCGGGGTGGGCATTGCACTCCATATGATTTTATGAAAATATGCTAATGAATGTGAATATAATGTAACTGGAATATGCTTCATGCAAAAGGTCTCTTATAAGGTATCATTACAAAGCTTATAATCTACTGAGTGAGGTCATCCTATTTGTATAAATGTATCATTCTTGTATCTGAAACTAGGAATATAACTCTGAGTTCCTATTGTAATTATGCAAAGTGTGGGCCATTAATGGTGGTTTAGAATTTTGATGGCTCCCATCAACTAGGACAATTGACTGTAAATGGCTCTGTTTACTTGCAAGCCTTCCTGTGAGTCAGGTCAGGAAAAATGAAGGCTTGGGGTCTCACAGGACATGTGACCATGTCACCTGGTAGTGGAATCCATCTTAAACCTGGTGCTTTTCCAGTTAGAAGGAGGGGTGGGGACCCAGAGGGACAAAAGATTCCCACCTTGTGCCAAAGCTATAAAAGGGGGTGGAACAGAACAAAAGGGGCTGCAGTCGTGAGAAATCCCTTAGCTACCACCTGAGCTGGAACAAGTACTGTACCGGGGAAAGGATTGGGCCCAGACTAGAAAGGAGTCTAGTCTGTGAAAGAAGCTTATTGGAACATCTCTAAGGGTGAGATTTACCTGTATTCAGTTTCTTAAATGTATTAGGCTTAGACTTGCGTGTTTTTGTTTTATTTTTCTTGGTAACTTACTTTGTTCTGTCTGTTATTACTCTGAACCAATTAAATCCTACTTTTTATATTTAATAAAATCACTTTTTGCTTATTAATTAACCCAGAGCAAGTAATTAATACCGGGGGAGCAAACAGCTGTGCATATCTCTCTATCAGTGTTATAGAGGGCGAACAATTTATGAGTTTACCCTGTATAAGCTTTATACAGAGTGAAACGGATTTATTTGGGGTTTGGATCCCATTGGAGGAGCTGGGTGTCTGGGTGCTAGAGATAGGAGCACTTCTTAAACTGTTTTCAGTTAAGTTTGCAGCTTTGGGGTGCATGGTTCGGACCCTGGGTCTGTGTTGGAGCAGACTGGCGTGTCTGGCTCAACAAGGCAGGGTTCTGAAGTCCCAATCTGCCAGGGAAAACTGGCTCAGAGGTAGTCTCAGCACATCAGGTGGCAGTCCCATGGGGGTCTCTGTGACCCAACCCGTCACAGTGGCATAGTCGGCAGGATCTGTGCACAGCTGATTGCTTTGAAATGCTGGTAGTGATTTTAAGTGAGTTTTATGTGTGCTGGCTGGAGAACAGACAAAGTGGTTACCAGTTTATTATTTTCTATTTGCTTATTTCGGGTAAGGGAAATAGGGACAGAAAAAAGTAAGCAAAATAAGTAAGAGTGAAGCTCAGAAGAAGCTAGAACTGCACAAGTTGCAAATTGCCCAGAAAGGCTGAATACTGGGCACTGGAAAAGTCTCTGTTAACTAAGAAGCCCCTGAGCTGAGTGAATCTCAGTTTCAGTGAACTGCAGAGGGGTGTGGCCCAACCTCTGGGTCTGTGCCGAAGCTGACTGGAGTGTCTAACTCAGCAAGACAGAAGTGGAGGGGGTGCCTGTTCTGGCAGGAGTGGGTTCTATGTGGTATCCCAGCTCATCGAATGATGGTCTCAAGGAAAGACAAATGGAAATTTATGCGCAATTTGCCCAGGAAAAGGCTGCCCGGGAAAAAAAAAAGGCTGCCCACCAGCAAACCCTGGACTTGAAAGACAAAGCAATTGAGGCCCAGAGACAAACACAAATTGAGACCCAGAAGCATGAACTGGCTGTAATGGAGTGGAAGAGGTGCACAGAGACATGTATCCTGGAAGTGGAAGTTGGGGTCCTGGTGACTGCTGCGGTAGGAACAGACCCCAAGGACTCTGTAGCTGGAAGCAAGCCCAACCTGAGTGAAGGGCGGCGGGTGGATTTTGCTGGCCAGTGAAGGGTCTGCTACAGCTGGATCAGGGTCACCTTCCCTTTTGGGGGACACAGGAGTGTCTGCCCCAGAGGGGAGCCCAAAGAGGCATTTTAGGTATACTGCCTCCACCATGGACAATGTCCAAGTCTCTGGCAGTAAGTTCAGGAGGAGGGTGTGACGTTGCACTCCATATGATTTTATGAAAATATGCTAATGAGTGTGAATATAATGTAACTGGAATATGCTTCATGCAAAAGGTCTCTTGTAAGGTATCATTACAAAGCTTATAATCTACTGAGTGTGGTCATCCTATTTGTATGACTGTATCTTTCTTGTATCTGAAACTAGGAATATAAAATATAACTCTGAGGTCCTATTGTAATTATGCAAAGTGTGGGCCATTAATGGTGGTTTAGAATCTTGATGGCTCCCATCAACTAGGACAATTGACTGTAAATGGCTCTGTTTACTTGCAAGTCTTCCTGTGAGTCGGGCCAGGAAGAGTGAAGGCTTGGGGTCTCACAGGAAGGCTTGCAAGTAAACAGAGCCATTACAGTCAATTGTCCTAGCTGATGGGAGCCATCAAGATTCTAAACCACCATTAATATTTTCATAAAATCATATGGAATCATAGAATCATAGAAGATTAGGGTTGGAAGGGACCTCAGGAGGTCATCTAGTCCANCGGGTGGATTTTGCTGGCCAGTGAAGGGTCTGCTACAGCTGGATCAGGGTCACCTTCCCTTTTGGGGGACACAGGAGTGTCTGCCCCAGAGGGGAGCCCAAAGAGGCATTTTAGGTATACTGCCTCCACCATGGACAATGTCCAAGTCTCTGGCAGTAAGTTCAGGAGGAGGGTGTGACGTTGCACTCCATATGATTTTATGAAAATATGCTAATGAGTGTGAATATAATGTAACTGGAATATGCTTCATGCAAAAGGTCTCTTGTAAGGTATCATTACAAAGCTTATAATCTAGTGAGTGTGTTCATCCTATTTGTATGACTGTATCATTCTTGTATCTGAAACTAGGAATATAAAAATAACTCTGAGGTCCTATTGTAATTATGCAAAGTATGGGCCATTAATGGTGGTTTAGAATCTTGATGGCTCCCATCAGCTAGGACAATTGACTGTAATGGCTCTGTTTACTTGCAAGCCTTCCTGTGAGACCCCAAGCCTTAACTCTTCCTGGCCTGACTCAAAGGAAGACTTGCAAGTAAACAGAGCCATTTACAGTCAATTGTCCTAGTTGATGGGGGCCATAAAGATTCTAAACCACCATTAATGGCCCATACTTTGCATAATTACAATAGGCCCTCAGAGTTATTTTTATATTCCTAGTTTCAGATACAAGAATGATACAGTCATACAAATAGGATGAACACACTCACTAGATTATAAGCTTTGTAATGATACCTTACAAGAGACCTTTTGCATGAAGCATATTCCAGTTACATTATATTCACACTCATTAGCATATTTTCATAAAATCATATGGAGTGCAACTTCACACCCTCCTCCTGAACTTACTGCCAGTCTTGGACACTGTCCATGGCGGAGGCAGTACATGTAAAGTCCCTGTTTGCCTCCGGTCACACACCCTCCCAGTACCTTTAAACCCTATGATGTCATTCATAGGTGTCCTAGCAAAGTTCTGGGTTCCTGGTCTCTGGGTGCCTGAAAACATGTTGGGGTGCAGTATTGCTAACAGCATGCAGAAGGCAACATCAGTTAAAGTGTAGGAGTCTTGGCATTTAGCCACCAATGCCATGAGGCAGTATGCCTCAGTTTCCCCTGCCACACAGCAGCGTAGGCCTGTTATGCTTTTGCTGCTGTGCCAACCTTCCAGCCTGTTTACAGGTATAAGCTGAAAAGCAACATGCTTGTGGGACTGTCTTGTCACCATCCCTAGCATGTACAACAGTTTTTTCCACAAATCAGGTATGTCACACATCTTTAAAGGGTTTATCATTAGTATTAACTCCTTTGTCTTGACCCATAGGTGAAGTACAAAATACACAAGATTAACAGCAAATTTACGGTGGACAGGCTTTGTTCACACAATTTAGCTTGTTTAGTGTCTATTGCATTTCCCAATTCCTTTGTGTACCATGGTAGGTGCTCTGATACCGATTCTCCTGCCTCTTTGGAGAAGGCTTTCAATTCAGGCATATGTTTGAGGCTTTGGCAGGGAAAGGGTGCACTGCAACCATGCCTGCCCTCAGCCCCTCCCTGTGGAATTTCTTTGGGTTGGACCCCATCCCTTTGTGAAGCTTCCCAAATGCAAAGTTTTTCTCCCCCCAGCCTTGAAGAGACAGTGTTATCTTTTACAAGGGTAGCCGGAATAACATTCTTTAATGCAGTGCTTTGGATCAGTAAGATTCCCTGGGTTACCCCACTCTCTGCTCCGAATAGGTCAGCTGGGTAGACTCTCCCCTCCAGGAGATCTGACCCCCAGTCTTCCCCCTTAAAACCTGATTCACAGAAGAGGGGTCTGGCATTTTAGATGCAGATTTTTCACCCTCCTTTTGGGGAAAAGCCTCCCTACAAAAGATGGGCAGACCCTCCTGCCCCCCCTCACCTTCTGTCGGGACTTCCCTCTCTGGGCTCCCCTCTGGGTCAGACACTCCTGTGTCCCCCAAAAGGGAAGGTGTCCCGGATCCAGCTGTAGGCTCACAGCTACCGACTATGACAAACCCTTCACTGGCCAGCAAAATCCCCCCCCCCTCCCCTCAGGTTGGGCTTGCTTCCAGCTACAGAGTCCTTGGGGTCCGTTCCAACCGCAGCAGTCACACTGGGTATCTGGGTGCTAGCGACAGGAGCACTTCTTAAGCTGTTTTCAGTTAAGTATTGGAGCAGACTGGCGTATCTGGCTCAACAAGGCAGGGTTCTGAAGTCCCAAGCTGCCAGAGAAAATGGGCTCAGAGGCAGTCTCAGCACATCAGGTGGCAGTCCCAAGGAGGTCTCTGTGACCCAACCCATCACAGGGGGCATAGCAGGGCCAGGAAGAGGCAGAGCAAAGGCAGGGCCTTAGGGAAAGCGGTGGAGCGGGAGCAGGGCCTCGGGGTAGAGCGGGGGTGAAGCACCCCCCCGGGAAAAAAAAGTCAGCACCTGTGAGTCCCACAGATTTTGAAGTTGGAGAAAGTTTCTGTTTCTTTTATCTATATTAAATTATTTTAAATGTATTGTTATACATAGAATCATAGAAGACTGGGGTTGGAAGAGACCTCAGGAGGTCATCTAGTCCAACCCCCTGCTCAAAGCAGGACCAACACCAACTAAATCATCCCAGACAGGGCTTTGTTAAGCCAGGCCTTAAAAACCTCTAAGGATGGAGATTCCACCACCTCCCTAGGTAACCCATTCCAGTGCTTCACCACCCTCCTAGTGAAATAGTGTTTCCTAATATCCAACCTAGACCTCCCCCACTGCAACTTGAGAGCACTGCTCCTTGTTCTGTCATCTGCCACCACTGAGAACAGCCGAGCTCCATCCTCTTCCCCCTTCAGGTAGTTGTAGGCTGCTATCAAATCCCCCCTCACTCTTCTCTTCTGCAGATTAAACAAGCCCAGTTCCCTCAGCCTCTCCTCATAAGTCATGTGCCCCAGCCCCCTGATCATTTTTGTTGCCCTCCACTGGACTCTCTCCAATTTATCCACATCCCTTCTGTAGTGGGGGGACCAAAACTGGACGCAATACTCCAGATGTGGCCTCACCAGTGCTGAATAGAGGGGAATAAT
Source organism: Platysternon megacephalum (assembly GCA_003942145.1). Lineage (NCBI taxonomy): Eukaryota > Metazoa > Chordata > Testudines > Platysternidae > Platysternon > Platysternon megacephalum. Next base: position 2,364,988 of record QXTE01000145.1, read on the forward strand.
CACTTCCCTGATCTGCTGGCAACGCTCCTACTAATGCAGCCCAATATACCGTTAGCCTTCTTGGCAACAAGGGCACATTGCTGACTCATATCCAGCTTCTCATCCACTGTAATCCCCAGGTCCTTTTCTGCAGAACTGCTGCTTAGCCAGTCGGTCCCCAGCCTGTAGCAGTGCATGGGATTCTTCCATCCTAAGTGCAGGACTCTGCACTTATCCTTGTTGAACCTCATCTGATTTCTTTTGGCCCAAACCTCCAATTTGTCTAGGTCACTCTGGACCCTATCCCTACCCTCCAGCATATTTACCTTTCCCCCCAGCTTAGTGTCATCTTCAAACTTGCTGAAGGTGCAATTCATCCCATCATCCAGATCATTAATAAAGATGTTGAACAAAACCGGCCCCAGGACCGACCCCTGGGGCACTCCGCTTGATACTGGCTGCCCCACTAGTCATTGAGCCATTGATCACTAACTGTTGAGCCCTACAATGCTGACTGAGGAAAAGTCATGGATAACTCTTCTCTTTTGATGGATTATTCTACCGGTTTACACAAGGTGTCAGAGGTTGTCGGATTTCAGACCCACATAGAAACTGTGAGTAAAACAATAGTATGAAGCAGAACATGGTGAAATGGTTGGTAGAGTACCATCAACAATTCTAGCTGCAGTACTCCATATAGTAGCAGCAACACCAACAGCTGAAGGCATTGGTGGAGTGGCTACAGTAACAAGACCAACAGATGATCATGGTGTGTAGATCATGGAGGGGATAGGACAGATAGCTCTGTAGTCCAAGAATGTGCTCCTTCTGTCAGAAGATGACCCTGAGGCCATTATGACACCCTGGCACCCCCTTATTCACCACTGTCATGTAATTAGGACATGTTTTGCACAAAGTATGCCTTGTGAGCTATCATTCTAAAAGTCTTGATCTGCTAGACATTAATATCTCATTGGATTGTATGTGCTATCGTCATATGTGAAGTTATGAAGTTTGGCTACGTATGTGTTACTGAAACATGTTGTGAGGTTGAAAACACCCACAAGCAGCCTTTCAGGTACAACAGTAAAAAGGACAAACTATGTTAATGGCTCATTGAAGAAATGCACACAAGCACAAGGATTACCCCAGGAACTGTGTACAATAGAAACCTCTCAGAGATAGCACTACACAATGGGAACTGTTTGACCCAGATCACAGCAAAATAGCTTTCCAGCAAGTGGGAAGAAGATATAAAAGGGGGAAATGACATCATGATGGTTCTGAGGTACAACACACCTGGAAACACCTGAGGAACAAAGACTGAACTGTGGGAAATGATGGTCCCAGGCTAAAGAGATTTCTAGCCTGTGTATGAAAACCTGTGTATGAAAAACTTGTGCCTTAAGAATATGCCAGCCTGTTTATCATTCGGGGTGAGAATTTGCTAATTCATATCCTACCTATCTAATATGTTAAACTTGGTTTGCATTTTTGTTTATTTACTAGGTAATCTGCTTTGATCTGTTTATGATCACTTATAATCACTTAAAATCTATCTTCTCATAGTTAATAAACTTATTTTATGTTTTAATCCAAACCAGTGTGTGTTTGACTAAGGTATCTGGGGAAGATCTCATCTTGGTTACCACAAGTGTGCATGATCCTCTTCACATTGAGGGAGAGGCCCCACCCCACTCTGAGCAGCGTTTGTCCTCCCCACTTCTGTGTTCCTTTGGCTATATTTCCTGGGTAGGCCTCAGGGTAGACCTATGGGTGATTTTCCACCAAACAAAAGGGAAATAGTACCATAAACACAAAAACAAAGGGTGATACTTTCCCCTGCCTCCCCGCTGGGGGTGGGTGTCGCCCTGTAGTCTGCCCTTCCCCTAGCAGGCACCCAGGCTTGTCTGCTTCCCCTATGGGGAGAAGTGCAGTCTCCCTTCCTGGAGAAGCTTACTTCCTGCTGTCACTGGCCTGGTAGCAGCTTGTCTCTTTCTCCCTCTCTTTCTCTCACCGGAGGAGAGGTTTTAAAAGATCTCAGGCAGCCCTTAACTGGATCCAGGTGTTCCTAATTGACCTGAGGTAATCCCTTCTCAGCTTATAGGGAAGAGGGCCTTTAACATTCTAGGGCTAACATATCTGCCTTCCCACACCCTCTTGCAGCCGTCCAGCCTCACTTTGTCACATGAGGTGAATGCATACTAGACTGACAGGTGCCCACTCTGTCAACCAATTTATGGTTACAGGTAGACATTTGAAAAAAAATTGTGAACATTTCCCCCCATTTTTAAACCAACTATAAAGCTGGTAGAAGATTTTTGAATTTTGAACTTCTGAGAAAATTTAGAATAATCTTTACTATATTTTTTCCTTTGTTTTTAACCAACTCTAATTATGTTGTCAATAAATGGCCAAGCCTCTGAGATCGTAGCAGACATTACAAAAAGTTATCTTTCCCTGTGGTCTCAGATCATGACTGGGCTCAGCTAACATTTCTGATCAAGTTAATTGATTTCACTTTGTTTTAAACACTGACATTTGAAAAAAATAACCTTGCTGACTGCGACTGTCTTTTCTGCTGAGTCATTCTACCAATTTAGACCTATTTGTGACTTATGATTATGCTAGGAGGTAAATTTAGTATTTATTGGGGAATATTCTCTCACCTTTTTCTCTTCTTGCTTTGGAGACTCTTCCGGTGGTGGAGTGATTAACTTGACATGGCTCACTTTGGCAGACTGCAGAGATTTTGCTGATTTTTGTTTCGGTGACTTGTTGCTTTTTCCTGAAGAAGTGGAAGCAGCAACAGCAGCGGGAGCAACAGTTGGAATATGTACGGAGGGGATATTCAGAATTGTTGCTAAGTTAGGGTCTGTATCATCTGGGGGGGGGTGGGGGGGGGTGGGAAGGAGAGAGAAAAAGCAACATTTTTATGCAATAGACTGAAGTCACATACATGCATGTATCAGGCTTTGTTTGACAAAACTTCAGTTACCAAGTTTTACCTTTTAAAAGACAAAAACCAGAGACCTCAGGTCCAGGGGCTGGGTGCATGACAACAAATGCAAACCCCTTCTAAGGCCTACCCTAGCCATAGAGAGGGTTAAGACTAGTGTGTTCCATAGCTTCTGAGATGTCTCTAGGTCAGAGTCTATCATGTAGTATGGGAAAGACAATCTTTCCACTTTCCTTCACCCAAGAAATATTCATATAGCTGGACATGTTCTGAATCTAGTATCTGGGAAAATATAGGCGTTGTTACACTTCATCATGGACTGATCATTAACTCCAGTAGTTTGGAGTTATAATGCTTTTATTCTGCCATGGCAAAGGATCTGTTCTGATGGTCTGTCCTTTTTACTTAAAAACACCTGATAGATTTAATAGAATCATAGAAATGTAGGACTGGAAGGGACCTCAAGAGTTCATCTAGACTATCCACCCGTGCTGAGGTAGGATTAACATAACTAGACCTTCCCTGACAAGTGTTTGGCTAACCTGGTCTTAAAAACCTCCAGTGATGGGAATTCCACAACCTCCCTAGGTAACCTGTTCCAGTGCTTCACTATCTTTATAGTTAGAAAGTTTTTCCTAATATCAATCCTAAATTATCTTTGTTACGGATTAAACCCATTACTTCTTGTCCTACCTTCAATGGATATGAAGAACAACTGATCACACTTCTCTTTATAACACCCTTTTATATATTTGAAGACTGTTATCAAGTCCCCTTCAGCTTTTTTCTCTATAGACTGAACATGCTCAGTCCTTTCAACATTTCCTCATAGATCAGGTTTTCTAAACCTCTTATCATTTTTGTTGCTCTCCTCCTCTCTTCAATTTGCCCACATCTTTCTTAAAATGCGGTGCCCCAAACTGGTTTCGGTGCTCCAGCAGAGACCTCACAAGCATCAACTAGAGTGGAACAATTACCTCCCATGACCTACATATGACACTCCTGTGTCCTCTTAATACATCCCGGAATGACATTTGCCTTTTTTGCAACAGCATAATACGAAAAAATTTGAATCTCTATTCCTGTTGTAAACCCTACAACCACACACACGGAGCATGTATTTGGGGAGTTTTTCTCACCCAGACAATTCACGTAATGTCAATTCTTCATGCTAGTCTTTTTATGGACAACTTACCTCAGATAGAGCAACACTTGAATCCCAATGTCTTGACCAACACTTTTTATAGAAAGGTCTGATTTACATTGTAGTACAACAACACAAAGAACCAGTCCTCAGAAAATTGCCATGGGTAGGCTTTTTTTTTTAAACTGCTCTAGCTGCATAACAGTAGCTAGTAGAAACACAACCCTCACAAATGTGTCTTTAGGTGGCTTCACAACAATCATTTTTGATTTGGCTGAGTTATAGTGGTTTCAAAACCTATTTTGCACATGTACCACTTTTGGCTATATGATAAACTAACAATCTGCTAATGTTCTGCTGGCACTGCACATATATGGGAATCGAAATAGAGTGGAATTTTCCATTTAACAATTTTAATATTTGTTGTGCAACCTTAACTCTGCTCCCTTGCGCATATGCATTATAATACAGTATTTAATTACATCACCACACACTATTTTTTGTGCAGGACCACTGACTTATTAATTGTGCAGGTTGGACAGTGCAGAGCAGTGTAGTTAATAAAACTAGGGCAAAGGGGATCCTGGCCCTTTTCAGTGCAGATGGTAGATAGTGTGTAGTAAATAAAGCAGGGATTCACAGGACTTCTTACTCATTCAGTTCAGGCTTTAAAAGGTGTGAAGTGCATGAGACATGGGGCTACATATATGATGAGCAAATACTGAACAGCTGCTTCATTCAGTGAACAGGGTTCAACTTGTGTAATGGGCAAGGCAAAAGAATAGCATGTGATCACAGATTTGTATATTTTAAGGAAAAAATGTCTCGGAAGAACTGAAACTGAATGTACAGTTAGACAAATGGCTTACCACAACCCACATGGAGAAACATCTGATTAAATGTTTTCAGAGTTTAAGGGATGAAAAATGCAGAAATTATTTTCTGATCAGAGGAGGGTTTCACTTTCAGGTGTATGATATTTTCAGTGACCTCTTAAATGTAGCAGAACCAAAAAGATTTTCTTATTAGCTCTTGGTGTTTTGATCCACCGGAGTGCGCAGCCCTCTCTCCATAATCACCTATGTAAATTAACAAAAATATTACACCTCTACCTCGATATAACGCTGTCCTCGGGAGTCAAAAAATCTTATCGCGTTATAGGTGAAACCGCGTTATATCGAACTTGCTTTGATCCACCGGAGTGCGCAGCCCTCTCTCCACCGCCCCCCCCGGAGCACTGGTTTACCGCATTATATCCGAATTCGTGTTATATCGGGTTGCGTTATATCGGGGTAGAGGTGTATTTCTTGGAAAACCAAGAAGATTCCTTAGCAAATCACATTTTCTTTGGCTCAAAATAATTTTCTGGTTTTGCTAAGCTAGTTAATAAAAATACTTGGGATTTTCTTACTACACTGGTCTGTTTTCACATAAGTAAAAAAGTGCAGAGATCTCCTTTCATTTTGAAATTTGAATCATAAGATATATTTGACAATGTAACCTCAGCTCAAATCCTGGTGAAAATTCCCCACTGTGTTAAAAAAGTTAGGGCTGGATGCAACAGACTATTGAGCTAAGGGGTGTATGAAAGAAATAAGGACACCCACTGTGGGCTCTCAAATATCCTCTTCTGTCTGTTGCTTTACCTGCTGCTTTTCCTGTAGATCCATAGTAGCTCAAGGATAGCTGGATTCCATTTTCCAAAGTGGCTGAAAAAGATCCAAACTTGCTCACAGCTTTCTTTTGATTTATTAATTTTCCTAAAAAAAAAAGAAGAAGAAAAATGTGGATTTAAAGAGAAAAAAATACATATATATGAATTGCTGATCCATTGGCTACTATGTGCACCACTACCTACTAGTGGTTGAACTGTGTAAAACACCTACTAATAGTGACAACCAGTCTCTTTGTGTTACTGGAGCCAACCATCCTCGGTTCCTTCCCCTATTCTGCATATGAAACTTAGCTGACAGCCACATCATTTTTATATGTGGAGGCATGGATTTGCTACCTCTCGAATGGCGTAACATGCAGAGCATCTCAGGGATTAACATATCTCATAGAGCTGGAAGGGACCCTGAAGGGTCATCGAGTCCAGCCCCCTGCCTTCANCAGCTTAGCTGACAGCCACGTCATTTTTATATGTGGAGGCATGGATTCGCTACCTCTCGAATGGCGTAACATGCAGAGCACCTCAGGGATCAACCTCACAAAACTTTTCCAAATCCTTCATTAACCTACATCCTATCATACAGGATCCTTTTGCAAACAGTTTAGGGCCAAATTCTACCCTTATATATATCAGGATAAGTAAGGAGCAGCTCCACTGACTTCAATGAGTCTTTTGCCTGAATAAATAAAAAGTAAGGACTTGCTGTCCTTAGTTGCACTACTGGATCAGACCACTGGTTCATCTACTCCATTATCTAAGCATGGCTTATACTTGATGGTTTAAAGAAAGACAAAACAAAACAAGATCAAAATACTTCTAGTTAGATACGAAATACTGTATATTAATGATAAAAATTCTTTCCTGATCCCCGAAGCAACTAGCAGAAGCCCTGAAGCATGAAATGTGATCATACACCAGGATGTATAATTATTATTTGTCATAAAATTATCCAACACTTTTTGAAATGAAGCTGAAATATATAACCTATAACCTCTTAAGATGAATTATGTGATCTGTTAAATAGTATTTTAAAAAATGTGTTTTAAATGTAAGTACCATTGCTTAATTGAATCATCCCCGTGCACTCATAGAATGGGATAGTTTAAAAAGACAGGAACAGTCAGGTTTTTCTGGGAATTATTTTGCTTAATAATCTTCTATTATTTAGATTTTTAAAAAGCCCCTATCCTAGCTTATAGGTGCATGTTGTCTAGTTTTATTACAAAAATTATAGACAGCTACAGTAACTGATTAAAAAATTCCCCACCTATGCAAAACAGAAGGATTGAGCATTTGTCCCCATTTACACACTTCCAATCATCCTCTCCTTAAAATCCTCGAAAACCAGATAAGCAATCACTGAAGATCAACAGACCCAAGTTCTATCAAACCAAGAGAGGAGAAAAACAGAATCAAGAACTCCACCTTTCCAGCAACCTCCTCCCGTTCAACCCATTAACCTGCTAGCTCAAACATATCAGCTGATCTTAATTGCTGTGTTCACATGGGAGAGAGGTAACTGATGGTTACCAAATAATTTAGGGCCTTTTATGTCAAAAAATATCACCTTGTATTACAACCAGAAAAGAAAAGGAAAAGGAAACCAGAGATCATTATAGGAGGCGCTGGCAGCGCCACCTATAATTAACGTTGCCCAATGCTTCCCATTATAAGACCCTGTTTTCAGTTGCTTATAACTCTGTCAAACTTTAACTGTTTGGAATGAAATTTTCCATTCTGAGTGTCTGACTCAGGCTGAATTTCTTTGGAAAATTTCAGCCAAAACAGTTCAGCTGGTTTGGAGAGTGAGGCTAGGGAAAAATGCAGCTTTTTTTGCCCATGTTAAAAAATTCTGGTGACCTTTTCGTTGAGAAGCTCTTATGTTCCCATGCTCTGGAGCAAGGACTTGAAAACTGGGGCAGGTGTTGACTATACCGCGCCACATATAGATACATTATATTCTTTGTAAATCAAATGCACCAGAGATAATCTGTCTTTCATCCCAGATTAGAAACTGCACCTTTGTTTGCCTTGTGAGTCAGATCTACATCCTTCTGTATGTGGAAAACATCTCTTGTTCTATTGTAAATTCTAAATACTGTGAAATGCTTATATATAATTAAAGAATATATAGAGTATGTCCTCCAAATTTAGAAGATTATATTGATTTTGTTTGCTTTCATTGTAAATAATTCTTGCACTCTAGAAGTAATAGGAATTGTCTAGCACAAGGAAGAATAAATGTTAAAAGATATAAACCAGGGTATAACTTTGGGATATTAAGAGATATTGCTTAAAAGGGGAGATGCCAGTTGATAGTAGGAGCTAATAATGATATTCAATCCTTGAAATGAACCAAATTTAAAAAGCTGCTCATAAGAAAAGGATTAAAGAAATTTGTTATACACGAATGCCATCTACTGGATACCAATGGAAGCAGCAAAGAAACGGAAAGAGCTAAAACTAAGCACTCACTCGGCATGGGTCCAATAGGAATATGTGGTTGGCTCCCTCCTACGAGCCCTGAAACTAGGGTATATAAACTGGAGACACCATGCGATGAAGAGAACTGACTGAACCCAACACAAGAAAGTGCAGAATCCTAAGTGCAACCGACCGAAGCCCGTCCCAGATGCATGGAAAGGACTCTCCCCCATCCCAGGGTTAAGAGGGTAACAAGAAGTGGTGAGATTTCATTTCAATGATTGTATTTCCCTTTCTGTTCTTTGACATAAAGAATCGTACTTATCTTGCTGAGTCTATACGCTAGTGAGACCTCAAGTAACCATATTTTAGATTCTAACTCCTTTATAAGTCCAAACAAAATGGCCTAAGAGAGATTGAAAACAATTACTTTAAGCAATAGCTTTTAATATTCTAAACTTGTCCCTTTTGGACCAATCCATTCAAATTTACTAATCCCACTCTTCAAAGTGTCTTAAAGATAAGTACATCCTTGGAAGTATGATAAATATGTTAGGTACTAAAGAATTGAGAATTGATTATCATAGTAAATGTAATAAGAAATCTTGGTAATTTGCCTTGTTCTTGGATATAACTGCTGAACCTCAAATTTAGTCTGTAATAATCATTTGTGAGAATGTATTGTGTGTGTAGTACACACAACTGGTTTAGTCTACATTTGTGTGGTGAACTGTTTGTTCTGGATGAATTAATACATGGTTGGTTGGTAAAGAATAAGCAAGTGTCCTGATCTGAGAAATACTGTTCAAGTTAAAATTTGACCTTCCAAGAACCTAGCGTTCAACTAATAAGCCAACGCTCCCTGGACTCAATAAAAAAGGATTATCCCATTTGATTCCATTATATATTGGTAAACCTAGTTTGTTAGAGTTCAGCTTTAAAATCTAACTGGCACCATGCATGGCAAATTCACAAATTGTCTTGCCTTTCAATCTTACAACTCCCAGCTACACCTGAAGTCAATGGGAGCTGTGCTTTGAAAATATAAAGTGCTATATAATGCTAAGTACTCTGAAAAATCAGGTCCTAGGTGTCTCTAATTGAGTACCCCAAATTAGTGGGTATTTTTGAGCTTGATCTCTTTGTGCCTCAGTTCCTCATCTGTAAAATGAGGATAATACCACCCCCACCCCATCTAACAGGAGTACTGTGAACATAAATTCATTAATGTTTGTGAAATACTGATACTATAACAATAAGTGTAATAGAAAATGCCATTAGGAAATTAATAATTCTGTTTTCAGAGCAGGGTTTGAATAGTAAATAAGGCCTGGGGCCACACACTGAAAAATAAGTACAAAACAAAACACTGAACAGCTGCTCATTAATGACCATTGTTCATCTTGTGCACCGAATGAGGCAGCAGCAACCTTAATTCTGGCATCTCCTAATTTTTCAGTGTTTAATAATGTTCTCAGTAACAATAATGAGAACAATAATGAGAACAATAAGAGAACAATAATGTTCTCTTAATGTATTTTTGTATGTGTAATAAATATATAAAGTGAATGTTTACATATTGATATTGTCATTAACCAAATGCATGAACTGAAAGGTTAAAAGAATACTTATTCAAAATACCTTAAATGATCTTTCCCATGCTTTCTAGTGGTTAGGGTTTTTTATGGGTTATGTTCATGTTATGGTGTACCTATAATTATAATAATCATTGGATCAATCAAATCTATAAAGTAATAGTATTGTGTGGGGCAGTTCCTTGGTTACATAGATGTGAGTTGAAATTTATGTAACTCACACACACAGGCATCATCTACACTTGTGGCAGCATATAGGGTACACGAAGCCACACACCACAGTGAAAAGCAGGCTGCATCTACACTGAAGTGGATAAGAATCCTTATTGAGGTTGCAGGAAAAAAACATCCTGATGTGTAGAAAGAATAGTAAATATGGCAGGCGACCAGCTTGGCTAAACAGTGAAATCCTTGCTGATCTTAAATGCAAAAAAGAAGCTTACAAGAAGTGGAAGGTTAGTCAAATGACCAGGGAGGAGTATAAAAATATTGCTCAGGCATGCAGGAGTGAAATCAGGAAGGCCAAATCACACTTGGAGTTGCAGCTAGCAAGAGATGTTAAGAGTAACAAGAAGGGTTTCTTCAGGTATGTTAGCAACAAGAAGAAAGTCAAGGAAAGTGTGGGCCCCTTACTGAATGAGGGAGGCAACCTAGTGACCGAGGATGTGGAAAAAGCTAATGTACTCAATGCTTTTTTTGCCTCTGTCTTCACGAACAAGGTCAGCTCCCAGACTGCTGCACTGGGCAGCACAGTATGGGGAGAAGGTGACCAGCCCTCTGTGGAGAAAGAAGTGGTTCGGGACTATTTAGAAAAACTGGACGAGCACAAGTCCATGGGGCCGGATGCGCTGCATCCGAGGGTGCTAAAGGAGTTGGCGGATGTGATTGCAGAGCCATTGGCCATTATCTTTGAAAACTCATGGCGATCGGGGGAGGTCCCGGATGACTGGAAAAAGGCTAATGTAGTGCCCATCTTTAAAAAAGGGAAGAAGGAGGATCCGGGGAACTACAGGCCAGTCAGCCTCACCTCAGTCCCTGGAAAAATCATGGAGCAGGTCCTCAAGGAATCAATTCTGAAGCACTTAGAGGAGAGGAAAGTGATCAGGAACAGTCAGCATGGATTCACCAAGGGCAAGTCATGCCTGACTAACCTAATTGCCTTCTATGAGGAGATAACTGGGTCTGTGGATGAGGGGAAAGCAGTGGATGTGTTATTCCTTGACTTTAGCAAAGCTTTTGATACGGTCTCCCACAGTATTCTTGCCGGCAAGTTAAAGAAGTATGGGCTGGATGAATGGACTATAAGGTGGATAGAAAGCTGGCTAGATCGTCGGGCTCAACGGGTAGTGATCAACGGCTCCATGTCTAGTTGGCAGCCGGTTTCAAGCGGAGTGCCCCAAGGGTCGGTCCTGGGGCCGGTTTTGTTCAATATCTTCATTAATGATCTGGAGGATGGCGTGGACTGCACTCTCAGCAAATTTGCAGATGACACTAAACTGGGAGGAGTGGTAGATACGCTGGAGGGTAGGGATAGGATACAGAGGGACCTAGACAAATTAGAGGATTGGGCCAAAAGAAACCTGATGAGGTTCAACAAGGACAAGTGCAGAGTCCTGCACTTAGGACGGAAGAATCCCATGCACTGTTACAGACTAGGGACCGAGTGGCTAGGCAGCAGTTCTGCAGAAAAGGACCTAGGGGTTACGGTGGACGAGAAGCTGGATATGAGTCAACAGTGTGCCCTTGTTGCCAAGAAGGCTAACGGCATTTTGGGCTGTATAAGTAGGGGCATTGCCAGCAGATCGAGGGACGTGATCGTTCCCCTCTATTCGACATTGGTGAGGCCTCACCTGGAGTACTGTGTCCAGTTTTGGGCCCCACACTACAAGAAGGATGTGGAAAAATTGGAAAGAGTCCAGCGGAGGGCAACAAAAATGATTAGGGGGCTGGAGCACATGAGTTATGAGGAGAGGCTGAGGGAACTGGGATTGTTTAGTCTGCAGAAGAGAAGAATGAGGGGGGATTTGATAGCTGCTTTCAACTACCTGAAAGGGGGTTCCAAAGAGGATGGATCTAGACTGTTCTCAGTGGTACCAGATGACAGAACAAGGAGTAATGGTCTCAAGTTGCAGTGGGGGAGGTTTAGATTGGATATTAGGAAAAACTTTTTCACTAGGAGGGTGGTGAAGCACTGGAATGGGTTACCTAGGGAGGTGGTGGAATCTCCTTCCTTAGAGGTTTTTAAGGTCAGGCTTGACAAAGCCCTGGCTGTGATGAATTAGCTGGGATTAGGTCCTGCTTTGAGCAGGGGGTTGGACTAGATGACCTGCTGAGGTCCCTTCCAACCCTTATATTCTATGATTCTATGATTCTAAGTGTGTAGCTACATACAGCAGTGAAAGGCTCCGGCAGGGGGGAGCTGTTATCTATTAGTTCAGGGGTAGGCAATCTATGGCACGCGTGCCGAAGATTTTCAGTGGCACTCACACTGCCCGGGTCCTGGCCACCGGTCTGGGGGGCTCTGCATTTCAATTTAATTTTAAATGAAGCTTCTTAAAGATTTTAAAAACCTTATTTACTTTACATACAACAATAGTTTAGTTATATATTATAGACTTATAGAAAGAGACCTTCTAAAAACGTTAAAATGTATGACTGGCACGCGAAACCTTAAATTAGAGTGAATAAATGAAGACTCGGCACACCACTTCTGAAAGGTTGCCGACCCCTGTATTAGTTCATGAACGTGGCCACTAGGTGGAGGCACTGACTGCAAAAAATCCCAGGGCTCTTTGGTCCTAAGTTGGGTCACTGAGCTCCCAACAAGAGTGGAATAAGGGGATCTCCATTGGGAATTACAAGTGCCCGAGGAGGGGGCTACATTTAGATACTATTGCAGAGTTGTAGGCTTCTGTATGGTTTCATTTGCACAACTATGTGAGCAACACAGACCAAAGGAGAAATATAAAACTTCTCACGCCCCACTGATCATGAGACTTCTCCTGGTATGTCCTCCTCTAACCCATTCCCCTTCCCCCTGGTGTCTTCCCCTCTGCCTGATGCTCTTATTTTCCCCTCAACCCTCTCCCAGTGTCCCTACCCTTTAGCTCCTCTCTGTCTGTTGACACTACCTCTGTTCCTCTTCCCACTCTCTGGGTGCCTCCTTTCCCCTCCACCCTGCAACAGAAACTATAGTATGGGTTACAATTAGGGCTGTCAATTAATCACAGTTAACTCACGCAATTAACTCAAAAAAATTAATTGCGATTAAAAAAATTAATCGCGATTAATCAGAGTTTCAATCGCATTGTTAAACAACAGAATATCAATTGAAATTTATTAAATATTTTTGGACGTTTTTCTACATTTTCAAATATATTGATTTGAATTACAACACAGAATACCAAGTGTACACTGCTCTCTTTATATTATTATTTTTTATTACAAATATTTGCACTGTGAAAATGATAAACAAAAGAAATAGTATTTTTCAATTCACCTCATACAAGTACTGAAGAGCAGTGGTTCTCAAAGCCGGTCCGCCGCTTGTTCAGGGAAAGCCCCTGGTGGGCTGGGCCCGTTTGTTTATCTACCACGTCCGCAGGTTCGGCCGATTGTGGCTCCCACTCACCGCGGTTCGCCGCTCCAGGCCAATGGGGGCTGCGGGAAGCGGTGGCCAGCACATCCCTCGGCCTGCGCTGCTTCCCGCAGCCCCCATTGGCCTGGAGCAGCGAACCGCGGCCAGTGGGAGCCGCGATCAGCTGAACCTGCGGACGCGGCAGGTAAACAGACTGGCCTGGCCCGCTAGGGGCTTTCCCTGAACAAGCGGCGGACTGGCTTTGAGAACCACTGCTGTAGATCAATCTCTTTATCATGAAAGTGCAACTTATAAATGTAGATGTTTTGTGTTACATAACTGCACTCAAAAACAAAACAATGTAAAATTTCAGAGCCTACAAGTCTACTCAGTCCTATTTCTTGTCCTGCCAATCGCTAAGATAAACAAGTTTGTTTACATTTACAGGAGGTAATGCTGGCCTCTTCTTATTTACAATGTCACCAGAAAGTGAGAACAGGCATTTGCATGGCACTTTTGTAGCCAGCATTGCAAGGTATTTACATGCCAGATATGCTAAACATTCGTATGCCCCTTCATGCTTCAGCCACCATTCCAGAGGACATGCTTCCATGCTGATGATGCTCGTTAAAAAAATAATGTGTTAATTAAATTTGTGACTGAACTCCTTGGGGGAGAACTGTATGTCCCCTGCTCTGTTTTACCCACATTCTGCCATATATTTCATGTTATAGCAGTCTCGGATGATGACCCAGCACATGTTGGTCATTTTAAGAACACTTTCACAGCAGATTTGACAAAATGCAAAGAAGATATCAATGTGAGATTTCTAAAAAATAGCTACAGCACTCGACCCAAGGTTTAAGAATCAGAAGTGCCTTCCAAAATCTGAGAGGGACGAGGTGTGGAGCATGCTTTCAGAAGTCTTAAAAGAGCAACACTCCGATGCGGAAACTACAGAACCCGAACCACAAAAAAAAGAAAACCAACCTTCTTCTGGCATCTGACTCAGATGATGAAAATGAATTTTCCGGACCACACTGCTTTGTATTGTTATCAAGCAGAACCCGTCATCAGGATGGACACGTCCTCTGGAATGGTGGTCGAAGCACGAAGGGACATATGAATCTTTAGCGCATCTGGCATGTAAAGATCTTGCAACGCCGGCTACAACAGAGCCATGAGAATGCCTGTTTTCACTTTCAGGTGACCTTGTGACCAAGAAGCAGGCAGCATTATCTCTTGGAAATGTAAACAAACTTGTTTGTCTGAGTGATTGGCTGAATAAGAAATAGGACTGAGTGGACTTGTAGGCTCCAAAGTTTTACACTGTTTTATTTTTGAATGCAGTTTTTTTTGTACATAATTCTACATTTGTAAGTTCAACTTTCATGATAAAGAGATTGCACTACAGTAATTGTATTAGGTGAATTGAAAAATACTATTTATTTTGTTTTTTACAGTGCAAATATTTGTAATAAAAATAAATATAAAGTGAGCACTGTAAACTTTGTATTCTGTATTATAATTGAAATCAATATATTTGAAAATGTAGAAAACATCCAAAATATTTAAATAAATCATATTCTATTATTGTTTAATAGTTTGATTAATTGCAGGATTAATAACAATTATTTAATTGTGCAATTAATCATAATTATTTTTGTTAATCGCTTGACAGCCCTAGTTACAATTGTTTCCCACAACATCTTCCCTGCCTCTGTGCACAACAAAGTAGGTGGTGATCAAGCCAGCAAACTGGCCCTGTGGTTAGTCATGCCCAGATCCACGAGTGTGCCAGAGCTCTGATCTGAACACCAGAGCGGGTGAGGGAAGGTTTCTGCATGCCACCTTTGTGTTCCTCTGAATCCCAGAGCTGCCAGGAGCACTTCAGCCTGTAAGAAAACTTAGGGCTGCTCTACTTTAGGCCAGTTTTTAATGGCCACCAAAAGGTTGTTACACCAGTGAGGACCACTGAAGACACCTCTACAGCTTCTTTGGGCTCCAAATGGGATGTAGTGTAGCATACATTAGCCCAATGACATTTCAAGCAAAGTACTAGTCAGAATAATAATAGCTACAACATAGCACATTCACTCTACTTATTCTGTTGCACTTGATGAATGGCAATGATAGCAAGTAAATTATTCAGCATCTTACAGAAAGTGAAGCTAGACGTTCACTCAGGCTTTGATTTCCTTCCAGTCTTCGCAAATAATGTCCAGTAAAGTGAGTTCGTCCTCCCATTCTTCAGTAGAGTACATTTATCTGTTTTCAGCTAAACTAACTTTATTTACCTGGTACTATAAATAAGAATTGAAATAATTATTTCATTACTTGCTACTTGTCATGCCTTGCATCTAATTACTGGACTATTTTAGATTATTACTCTTTATAGCAGTCATGGTGACCCACTGACCTGGCTCACTCTGCTGCCCTTCCAAAGAGTTGCTCATTTCTTGTCCTTCACTTTCTATCAAGCTTTTCTTGGGGTCTGTGATATGAATGAAGAAACTGTGGCGATCCTTTACCACCTTCATTTTTACCAAAGTTGTCCCTGAAAACAACGAAATACAACCATTTGTAAATGGCTTGCTTTTGTGCCTGCAGTTACAGATTGGTGATGCCAACAAGACAAACAGAGAAATTAGTTAAGGTGTCCCAAATTGCTTAGTAGGAGTAATAGGACAAAATTAAGAATAGGAAAATTTAGATTGAATATCAGAAAAATCTTCCTGACAGTCAGTTCTATTAGGATGTGAAATAATCTTCCAAAGGAGGTTGTAGAAGCCACATTTCTTGGGACATTTAAATCCAGATTGGACAAATCACTGGAGCATGTAATGTAGGGAACAACCATGCACTGGTTGCTAAAGGATGGACTAAATAGGACCTAGTTGGTCTCCAGTTCTAATTTTCAGATTCTCTGGTTATCCACCAATTGTTAAAATATAACAACAAAATATCAACGTTATGATAATACAGAAATACAGTGCAATTAGAAACTATTCTCCGAGTTGCCTAAGAAATCATTAATTTAATACAGAGATGTGAAAAGAACTTTATTATAACTGAAAGTAGTCTTAGAATTCTGATACTGAAAAGCAGTGATCTAATCAGTTCTACAAGCATAATAATTATAAAAAGTTCTCAAGTAATAGCCTTTAAACAGTGTCCTATTTCAAGAATATTGTTTTCAATTGCACATGCACCCCATCAATCAACAATAAAATGGAATGAAATATAAAGAAAGGAAGACTCACCCTTTTCAAATTTTATCTTTTCTGCTTGGATCTGTCCTCCATCAGTGGGGAAAAGATATTGACTGGTCCCTGAGACTTGAATGAGATCCTCCCCCACATTGTAGCCAAGAAACTGGAAAAAGAAATGTCAGACTATGCATGGATTGGAAAGGCAGAAGGCATGAAGGAGGCAGATGGAAGACAAGCAAGATTGCTCTCTTCTGTTTTTTTTTGTTTTTTGTTCAGCCATTCAATGCTATTATACAGTGATTAACATGTAGAATTGTTAGATATTGGCATAGGAAATAGTAGCTTATTTACACTAATACCACTTTCAAAAGACTTTAACAAACTATGGGGCAAATTATTCTCTATTATACCAATACACAACCCTATTATTATTAATGGGGGTATCTGGTTGCAAGGGAAAGCAGAATTTGGCCCTATATGAACATATAACATCACTGCTTCACTGATATGCAACCATCTCTGGGGTTAGAGAGTGGTAAATAGGTTGTTTGCTCGCCATGTAACAGGGAGGAAGGAGAAATTCTGGCCAAGCACTGAGAAAAACTATTACTCAGATGAAAAGAGCCATAGGATCTTTAAGATCCAGATGAAGCAGACAGAACTTCGGTTTTCAAGGTCTTACCCAAAATATACATGAATACTAAATGGCATGGAGCTTGACTTATCCACAGTGGAAGGCCTAAATTGACTTAAAGGGTTTTAAGCCTATGCCTGCAGGAGCTCTAGACCTTTAACATCTGATACTTAGGGTATGTCTGCACAGCATAGTAAGCTTGGGTCTGTATGACCTGCACCTGTGGACTCAATGTTTACAAGCTCTCACTTCAGCATCCACACTGCATTGGAAACCCAGGCCTCACGAAAGTGCTGGCATGTCCATGTTGCACTATGCAGACCAAACTCGTAACTTCAGCTTCTTTGGGCTTATGCCATCGTATCCCAGGGTTCCTACCACCCTTGCCAGCTGTAGCTGCTCTAGGGTTTGGTTCATAGTTGCTTATGGGAGAACTTATCTGTCCATCCGTGGGAGCTGACTGTGTTTTGGGTGGTAAACCATTTTGTGTCTGCATACTCCCAGCAGATGGAGCCATCAACACTTCTCCTACTCACTTTGTCAGTCCTATTTTGGAAATGAGGCAGAGCATCTCCAAAATGCGGGTGGACATTTAAGCGGCAGTTTTTGACCTGCAAAAGGCACCTCTCAGAGGCATGTACTGACATGCCAGCCATGACCCAGTGGAAGCTGTTCATCCCTGTTGCCTTAGCTGCACATTTCACATATGTAGCCTGGTGCTTCCAGAGCAGGGCCAAAAGCAGACTGGTGGGATCACATTGTCATGCGCACCTGGGATGACCAGCAGTGGCTACACAACTTTTGCATGAAGAAGCAGATGTTCCTGGAGTTTGTGTTCACTTGCCCCGACCTTCCACCATCATGACACCCGTGTGAGGGATGCTGTACCAGCCCAGAAGTGGGTAACTATAGCCATCTAGAAGCTGGTTACCCCAGACTGCTACAGGGTCCATGGCTAACCAGTTTGAAGTTGGCAAATAAACTGTGGGGGTTGTGGCAGAGGTTTGTGAGGCCATCAGGAATGTGATGTACACAAAGATGGTGGGCATTACAAATGTTCCTGAAATAATTGCTGGCTTTGAGGGAATGGGGTTTTCAAACTGCGCTGGGGCCACTGATGGGACTCATGTGCCTACAGTTTGCCTTCTGCAAAGAGCATGCATACTTAACTGCAAAGGGTACTATTCCACCATTATGCAGGTCCTGGACAACCACAGGGGCAGATTAATGGACACTGGCAGGGTGTATGATGTCAGGGAGTTCCAGAGATCAGGACTTTACCTTCATGGAGAAGCTGGAACATTATTCCCACTGAATGACGTTGCTTTAAATGGAGTCACTGTCCCTACTGTTATTCTAGGGGATGCTGCTTACCCTCTGTTGCCATGACTTATGAAACCTTATCCTGATTTCAGAGGACCTGGCAAAAGAAGTTTCAACTACACACTCAGTAGCTGTAGGATGGTGGTGGAATATGCATTTGGCAGATTTTGTTGATGGTGCCTTCCAGGGCCGGCTCTAGGTTTTTTGCCGCCCCAAGCAAAAAAAAAAAAAAAAAATCATCAACCTCCGAGAGCGCCACTGCCGAAGCAAAAAGGAAAAAAAAAAAAAAAACACTCACTGGAATGCCCCCCCTAGAATTGTGCCGCCCCAAGCATGTGCTTGGTTTGCTGGTGCCTAGAGCCGGTCCTGGTGCCTTCAAAACCATTTGGATGCCAGTGTCATCAATTAAGTCCGCATTATTGGGGCCTGCTGTGTTCTGCATAATGTCTGCAAGGACAAGGGGGAATCTTTTAGCCAGCAGTGGGCTCAAGACACTGATGCTATATAGTGCACCTGTCATGACTGGTGATGGATCCAGATGTGCCATGGAAATAAGAGATGTTTTCTTTGCCTGCATAATAGGTTTGCACGGTCCCATGCATGAGAGGGAATGAAATGATATTTGAAAAATGTTTATTATTAAATTTATTGAGAATGAGCATGTGATGACATTTATTAGTTTGTGCACTTTTAACATTACATATAATAAAACTTGTTACTGTAGCCTTGTGTGAAAATTCAAAAACTATTTACATACCAGTATAAGAACCAGAAAGGCAGACCAGCTGCAATCAAAACGTACCATGCAAGAACCAAACTCATTGCCAAAACACTGAAAGGTGCATGTTACCAAATGACATGGATAGCTATTCCTGGGTATTCTCTGTCCCTCCGTTCTCCTTGGCCTTTCTGGTGCATTTTACATGTGAGGGCTGCTGGACTGGAGTGGATGAATGCACAGGGTATAATGTCTGTTCCATGTGCTACTGTTCATTGCTTGTGAGATGGTCCAGGCAACCACTGAACTGTTCCAAGGCTGCATAGTCTGCAGCACACAATACCATGGAGAGGATTCACGATGTGTGGCTGGTGCAGGAGTTATAAGTGGCAGGGGAGCCTGCAATCTGGTAGCCTTGAACAGCTTGAACAGCTCCTTCTGCTACTCCTGTTTTCCCCCGTCAGTCTGGGATCATGCTCCATGAATCTCTCCACTAATCTCTCCTCGCGCTGTGCAGCATCTTTCTTTCCACCCTTCTTGCATCCTTATTCTTCTGATACTCAGTCTGGTCCGTCTGGAAATCTATCTGGTGATTTATTTTATCTGGCTTTTCATCAACTCATCTCAGACTCTCTTTCTCCTTGCCTGCAGAAGGTGGGTTCACTTCCCCAGGCTCTTGGTGCCACATGTTTGTCCTGCGGTGGTGGAAGGGCCTTGAAAAAAAATGAAATGTCACATTATTGGCTGCTTTAATTCAAGGTAAAAATGATACTTTTTATCAATGGGCTTTATTTTATTCACAGAAAAAAACTAGCCAGTTCAGATGTCTTTTGGAGCAGCCCAGAAAGCCATTGCAAATCATGGTAAAATACACATACAAAATTCAGCTGAAATGATTTCTATAGCCTCTTCATTTTTTTGGTGGTGTGAGTGTGTGTGGGGCTTTATAAGGGGTCTAATCACTAGCTATGGTTTTTCAATCCTTTCAGGCAGGGCAAGCTCTGGAGACCATTGATATTTGGGAGGTCCCTGAGTGGAAGCGTGAACTTCTGTCCCAGGCCAGCGGAAGATGGCCATCTGTCTATGCTAAGGAGATACTTAGGCATCTAGTGACTGACCAGCACATTTTGGAATGGAGGGGGCTCATAAGTTACAGAGATGGCCTTAATAAGTATGCCCTGCTCCAGAACATTACCAGCCATCTGGAGCTCCACCTTCGTGAGAAGTTTGCTTTCATCACCAGCCATCAATCGGTGAAAATTTGTGGTAAAATCAACAAGATGCTGAATTAGCATGGAGACACAGTACAGCCTCCTTACAAGCACCATGCATCCATGCACATGCCAGACTGAATGCCAGCCATGGGGACTCCTGTAACACAGCCAGCCAGCCACCTTCTGCTGTAATTTGGGCTCCTATATTTAAGCCGGCTATAACAGCCAGGCTTTCTGGGACTCAGTTTACAGGCAGTTTGGGACAGTGCGGCCGTGGCTGATTTATAAGGTGCATTGTATTAGACCAGAGAGGTATATGAGGCTGTTAATTGTGGAGCTCCCAACCAATACTTATAACTATCATTGAGCAACTAGTAAAACTTTCATGATAACTGCTTGTTTAACATTTTTTCTCATTTTGTAGTGTGCATTTTGAATTCCATGTGGTGTTGGGGGAAAGAGGGGCAAACACTGCAGAAATGACGTGGGTTCCACCTTAAATGGAAGCACATCAAAATCTTGGCATGCATTAATAACTTAATAGGGCCATAAGCCAGAAATCCCTCCCATCCATACATTAGTAACAACAGACATGGGGCAGAAACTTACCAGGCTCTGCACTTGCTCTGATGCCAGTTCTGCAGCAGGCTGCTACCCAGGGCTGTCCCCAAACAGCTCCTCCAAGTACAGACCCAGGATGTGCTGCAGCTGCTCCAGCAGTATGAACTCTTTGGTTACCAGCCTCAACACCAGGATAACTTCTTGCCCTTCACCTGGTGGCTGGCTTTCCTCTGGTGATGCCTGTGACTGGGGGGGTTATGAGGGTGCCATCACTGCTCAGCAGATTGTCTTGCACCACAGTGGCCTCAGTGTAAAAGAGGCAGGAAGACTGTGAGTTCCCAGAGGTGCTGTTAGAATCTTTGACCTTGAGGTAGTCTGGTCGAGACCCAACACTGTCAGCTGCTTGGATGTAGCTTTCTAGACATCTCTTGTGTTCTTGCTGAAGTTGAATGTCTTGCTCGCCTTGGATCAGAGGTTAACCAGAATCCATCTGTGTTCCTCTGGACAGCTAGAAGCACACAATGCAGGACTTCTTCTTAGTGCTGGTCATAGTTAATTCATATGAGGGTTAACTGTATTTCCAGCTAAGCATTCCACATGGAAGTGAAGGGTTAAATGCTGAGCAGCTGCATTTGAACCAGGAGTTTGCTTTGAGCAAGATGGAAGTGAGTGAGAAGTTTTGGGATGGAAGAGTTGGGAAACACAGCCCTTGAAGATTGTGGGCTACAGTTGGAGGACTCTCCAGACCTGAGTCTGGTGACCTGGCTTGAACTGTGTCCAAACTGCAAAATGCCTGGGCTTTGACCCACGTCACAGGGGCTCTGACTCACCACCCTTGCAGAGACCATGGGCCTGAGTCCAGAGGGATTCCTGGTCCAAATCAGACTGATTTCTGTGTGGATGGAAGTGCTGCTTGGGCTTAAACCTGAGTCAGGGTGTACTGTATAGACATACTCTCAGAGTGTTAAGCCATTCCATTCAGATCCTCAGCCACAAATTGCGAAGAATTAGAATAGTGGTCTCAAGCAAATTCAGACTGAGATATTAAATTTTTCTGAAGTACTGTTTTGTGGCTCTGCAGTTCCATTACTCAGGTGGTAACATAAATAGAATTGTCACCCTCCAAGAATCGAGGGGCTCAAATTCTGCAGGCAGAAGCAGTACATGAGGGCTTTAAACTGCCTGGAGTTAACTGGTGGAGAATTGCCTATTTGCAAGAGAACTCTCTGCCAGTGTATGCAGCAGGAGAACATGTGTAAGGAATTCTGAGGACAGGTCAGCATTGAGAACGGTAGGAAGAGACATAGTGAAACTACTCTATGCCCTATCCTGCACTGTGGAGTAAGTGCTGTAAGTTAGGGCTACAGCCCAAACTTGTGTGAGGTCCAGGCAGCCCTTAATGAGGGAGCTGCAATGGGCTCTCTGGGGGTCCCTTCTTACCACTCTGTCACATCAAGGCCTAGATCTTTGAAAGGGGAATCCTTCCAATACTCATGTTCATTTCACATGTAGAAAAAATCCAAGAAATGCAAGAAAAAAGAACAGTTCAGTTGTAAAAAGATGAGATGCCTAAACAGTACAAAGAACTCTGTCAGAAAAGGGTCAGCTGCTTAAATGATGGAGTTAAACAAGACACAATTAGGCTTAACTTGTCCCTGAGTCCAGTTTCACATTTGGACGATAGCTCTAATGGAGTCTTGACAGTTTAAACACCTAACCCTTTTCTAATATGATGCTGTAATGTGACTTCTCACCTCATAAACTTTCTCAGAGGGTGGTGCTGGGGTACTATGCTCCTCAAGTTCAGGGGTTTTTGCTGTCTCATCTTTAGACTTCTCCTTGGAAGATTTCGTCTTGGACCCCTTGCTGTCATCAGGCACTGGTATCTCCTTGCTCTGTCCTTTCTTTTTACCACCTGACTTTTCTTTCTTCTCGGCTTTCTTTTCTTCCCTTAGTCGTTCTTCCTCTAGTAGTCGATCATGCTCTTCCTTCCAAGCCTATTACAAAAAGTTAAGAATTCAGGTAACTATGGTCTTGTTTTTATCAAAAGATGCTTACTGTCCTATAAAAAACTCTCCATTTGCAACTTTAATTCAGCCTCCTGAAATGGCTATGAATTCTGATACAGAGTAAAATTTTGAAAACACCTAAGTAACTTGAAAGTCAATGGGATTCTTCAGAATATTTTGCATTTTTATAGCACTTCGTATGTTCAAAGCACAACTCTCAAATTCAGCTGCAGTTGTGAGTGCTCATAACTTCTGCAAATTATGCATCGGGTTGCTCAAGTTGGGCACCAAGAAAATGAGTTAACTAGTTAATGTTTGTACTTCATATGACACTGCATTGATGGTCATCTTGCAGATAGTACATGACTTCAGGGAACTCAAAAGCATGCTGAAGAAGAATGTCCAAGCGATCTTGTCTGAGATCCTTTGTGTCTCATGAGAAAAGGAAGGCAGAAGGCAGAAGATTCTGGAAGTGAAATGCTAGCTAGATAAGTGGTGTAGGGTTTTGGTTTTTAACATTGGTCAGCCTTCTGTGGGAAGAGGGACCTGTATATTTTGGATGGCTTCCACCTCAGTAGAAGAGGGATCAATCTCCTCAGGGGCAGGCTGGCTAGAGTAGTCAGGAGAGCATTAAACTAACAACAAAAGGGGAGGGTAAAAAGGGAAGATATAAGTGTTGTTAGCACAAAATTGGGATGTTGGGAACAAAATTAGTCAAGGAACCCAAAGAAATGTAGAGAAGAAATTCTTCAGTTGCCTATATACGAATGGTAGGGGTCAAAAATAAGAGGAATTGGAATTCCTCATTTATGAGCATAAATTTGATCTAGTTGGTATTAATGAAACCTGTAGGATGTCTCCCATGATTGGAATGTTAAAATCAATGGTAATAACCTACTTAAGAAGGAGCAAGCATGCAAAAGGGAACGGGAAGTGGCACTGTTTTGACAATAGAGTCAGAGTCACTGATCACTCGGAAGAAAATGATCTTGAATGCTTATGAATCAACATGCTAACATATAAAACTCAAAATGGGGTATTAGTTGGCATCTGCTATTGACCACCAAATCACACTAGGGAACAGAATAGTCGGCTCCTTACGCACCTATCTATAATGTGTAGGAAAAAATGCTGCGTGATCATGGGGGATTCAATCTGAGTGACAATGTGATAGAGGTGTCATCCTTGGAAGACATCCGAGGAATTTCTAAATAGTATAGATGACAATTTCCTAACTCAAAAAGTGTTGAATTCAACAAGGGAGAATTCTATATGAGACCTTGTCCTAATAGATAAAGAGGAACTGATCACAGAACTAAAAATTAATGGTAACTGAGGTACAAGTTTTCATGACTTGATTAGATTTATAATGTGCAAACAGAATAAAGTCCAAACCAATAATGTATATACTCAGTGCTTTAAAAGGGCCAGTTTCACAAAGCTGAAAACAATTATGAGCCAAATCAGCTAGGAGGAAGATTATAATCAGAAAAAATGTGAGTGGTAATTGGGAATTGTTTAAGAACACTTTACTAGGTGCCCAAAAAGCCACAATCCCATAACTGAAGATGATGTCTGTACTGGTTAAAAAAACCAACCTGGTTTCGAAGCGAAATGAAGGCAGCTGTAAAAAATAAAAATATTTTTTTTAACATATAACAAATGGAAGAAAAGGGAAGCTGATAGTAATGAATATAAATCAGAAGCTAGGAATTGTAGAAAATTGAGAAGGGAAGCAAAGGGACTTAGGCAATCCATGGCATGTAGAATTAAAGACTATAAAAATGAGTTTGTTAAGTACTTTAGGAAAAAAAAGAATCCTAAAAATGGTATTGGTTCATTACTAGATAGAAATGATAGCCATCGATCCCAGGCAAGATAATGGAGTGGCTGATACAGGACTTGATTAATAAAGAATTAAAGGACAGTAATATAATTAATGCAAATTAACATAGTTTGATATCTTGTTTTGATGAGATTACAAGTTTGGTTGATAAAGGTAGAAGTGTTGATGTAATATATTTAGACTTCTGTAAGGTAATTGATTGGTACTGTACCACATTTTGATTAAAAAAACGTAGAAATATACAAAATTAACATGGCACACATCAGATGGATTAAAAACTGGCTAAATGATAGGTCTCAAAATGTAACTGTAAATGGGGAATCATCATCAAACAGGTGTTTCGAGTGGGGTTCTACAGGGATTGGTCGTTGGCCCTACACTATTTAACACTGCTATTAATGACCTGGAAGAAAACATAAGATCATCAGTGATAAAATTTGCAGATGACACAAAATTGGGGGAGTGGTAGATAATGAAGAGTATAGGTCACTGATACAGACCAATATGAATCACTCGGTAAATTGGGCGTGAACAAACAATGTACATTTTAATTGGCTAAACGTAAATGTATATAACAAAGAATGTAGGCCATATCTTGAGAAATAGTGACTCTGAAAAAGATTTGGGGGTCATGATGGATAATCAGCTGAACATGAGTTCCAAATGTGATACTGTGGCCAAATGGGCTAATGCAAACCTTAGATGCATAAACAGGAGAATCTTGAATAAGAGTAAAGAGGTTATTTTGCCTTTGTATTTGACACTGGTATGACCGCTGCTGGAATACTGTGTCCAGTTCTGGTGCCCACAATTCAAGAATGATGTTGATAAACTGGAGAGAAACCCTCCAGAGAAGAGCCACGAAAATAATTAAAGGATTAGAAAACATTTTTTATAGTGATAAACTAAATATATTGAGCTCTTTGAGTCTAACAAAGAGAAGGTTAAGGGGGTGACTTGATTACAGTCTATAGGTATCTATGTGGGGAACAAATATTTAACAATTAACTCTTCAGCCTAGCAGAGAAAGGCATAACATGGTCCAATGGCTGAAAGTTGAAGCTAGACAGATTCAGACTGGAAATAAGGCAATATTTAACCGTCAGTAATTAACCATTGGAACAACTTACCAAGGGTTGTGGTGGATTTTCCATCACTGACTATTTTTAAATCAAGATTTTATGTTTTTCTAAAAGATGTGCTCTATGAATTATTTTGGGAAAATTCTATGGCCTGTGTTATATAGGAGGTCAGACTAGATGATTAGGGCTCATCTTGATCCGCGCTCAGCCCTGGCCCTGGCTGCTGCTTTCTATCTGGCCAGTGGGGAGAGGGGGGCAGTGATTACAACATGTGGTGATTAGGAGCCCCAGCCTGGCCCCCCACAGCGGCCCCTGGCAGGCTCAGGGAAGCCATCACAGCACTGCCTGGTGAGGAGCTGAGACTGGGATCTGCCATTTGGAGCATTAGCAGGTATGTGTGTGTGTGTGTGTGGGGGGGGATGACGACACCCCTGTCCTCGTGGGGGAAGGGGGGAGGAATCAAGGCTGAAGGGGCCCAGCCCCAGCAGGGGGATTTGGGAGAGACCAGGATCCACAGCTTGAAGCATGAGCAGATGTTTGTGGGGCAGTGTATTCCATCCCCACAGACAAGGAGGGCCCCCTCACACACTCTGATCCCCCTGCCGCCACACAGGACCCAATCCCCCCCACCTGCTGGGCCAGGGTCCTCTCACCCACCCTGATCCCTCCTGCCATCTGGGCCAGGACCCCCTCACACATCCCAATACACCAACTGGGGAAGGACTATTGGACTTTTGCTTTTCTTGTCTCACCTTGAGGGAGCCTTCTCTGACAAAAGTATTTTTTTCTGGAAGTTCCGGTGTATCCTCTGCTTTACTGTCCGGTCTTGATGTACTGCCTTTGAGAAATGAGAGGGGAACAATAAATATGTTGCCAAAATAAAATAAAACAAGTCTGGCTCAATGCAAAGGCCAGGATGGATTCCCTTTTTAAAATCCTTGTTTCTCTGGTCAGAAGGCTAGAAGGGCAGATACACTGGTGTTTCACAATTATTATTTAATTGTATTACAATTCAATGGCAAAACCCTATGCTAATGCACAGTTAAGGTTGTTTGGTGGTATGTTGTTCCCTTGCAGAATGGTGAGTTGAGCAAAATTCAAACTTTTGAGGGTTGGGAATCAGTTTTCTGGGATAAATATGGAAAGATACCAACTTTTTGTTTTCTTAGGAGATGCAGCTTTTTTGCTAGTGGAGGCACAAGGTTTATCTTCAGGAGGTCTCTCTGTCATGGCTTTAGCTAGTTTAAGGGTCTCCAGTTCCTTAGCCATTTTTTCTTCCTGATATTTGGTTTCTTCCTTTGTCACCCAGTCTTCAATTGAGTTGGCCACCAGCTCCAGATAGTTTCTGAAAAGAAACATATTACTTCTATTAACAGTGAAAATACTGTATTAATTGATATGATATTGGATCAAACAATATCTTTTTCATTCTACCTTTCACTAGAGACAGTCTTGGTTTTTTAGCTGCTGTCTGAACATTTTACCATAATCTTTAAGAGTCGGGTAGAGTTTACCAGGTTTTTTTTTCTGTATGGGAATTTTTATCTTTGCCTTATTGATCTTTGCTCACTACATTTTATGTTTAATATTTGAGTTCTCTTTTCTGCAAAAGCATCATTTGCCAAAAAAATAAAATAAATTCAGCTAGCCATAAATTACCATTGATTAATTTAACTTAACAAGGGTCAGTAAGAAGAGTCAAAATCTTGATTCTCCCCTCTTAGTGGTTTACAACCACTGTAATTCCATTGACTTCACTAGAGTTACTCCTGATTTATACTGGCCCTTAGCATTTGTTCACTTAACCACCCTCTGCATATTTGAAGCACCAAATTCTAATCAAACTTACACAGATACATAAAAGATGGAACTAAATTGCTGTAAGATAAATGGAAAATTTACACAGCACACCTCATCCTGAGGATGGTGGCACAGTCTTGCTGACTTGTGGGGTCATGTAAGACAGGTTTGAAATAAGATCACTCATTATACAAAACTTCTCAAGGAAGGTGTCCAATCTTGCCCCTATGCATTCTATCAATTTAGTAAGGGTGAGGGTATATTTGTCTCAACCGATCTTGAAGCCAAGTCAGGAAAACATCTGGAGAACCATGTGAACATCTCTGGTGACCTGTTGTGATGTGTGCCCTCAAATCAATCAGTCATCAACATATGTGTACAATTGAAGGCCTTGTCTCTTCAGATGAACTGCTACGACTGAGAGTCATTTGGTAAACACCTTTGGAGCTTTTGAGAGACCAAATGGTAGGACTTTGAATTGGTACTGAAGGCCATTGACCATAAAATGTAGATATTTCCTGTGGGCTGGATAGATTGACACGTGCAAGCATCCTGCAAATCAAATGTTATGAACGACTTCATGGTATCTAGAGAGAGGATTATTGACTAAAGAGTCAAATTTGAAGTGATGGATGAATTTGTTGAGATGTCTTTGAGATCTAATATAAGATGCCAACCCCCTTTCTTCTTCAGAATGAGGAAGTAGTGGGAATTGAATACCTGGTTGCAGAATGCTGGAGGCACCATCTTTATTACACCCCATTGAAGAAAAGTCTGTCTCCATACAAGATAGGCTCCCATGCAATGAGTTCATGAAAAGGGACTGGGTAGGGTGTGTGGAGTTGGCCTAGACTGCAATTATACTGAATATCCTTCCTGGATATTCTAAGACACACTGGTTGGTAGTAATTGCAATCCATGAATCTGCAGAAAAAGGAAGGAGGTTGCCAAACACAGGGGAGAAGGTGTACGGATCTTCATAAACTGGTCCAAGACTCTTGACTGCAGCATCAAACCTGCAACCTTTGCCCGATGATGAGTATGCAGAAACAGTAAATGAAGAAGGGCCACTTTTCTTTTGGAAATATGGTCCTTTCTTGTAAAATTCAGGAGCCTTTTGTTGGCATGAATACAAGGATGATGGAGGCCCTTCACTCAAGAAGGACTGAGGTCTACTTTGCTTCCTCTTCTGGAACAGGGTATGTAGGCCCAGAAACCGAAGTGTTGCCCTGGAGTCTTTTAAAAGAATAAAGCACCTCTTAAGTCTTTGAATTTAAAAAACACAGCCCTCAAAAGGAAGGTACTCAGTTGTGGCTTGGTCTTCTTCTGGACTGTAGTCATGATGTTCTGTGCACAGTGACTGCAGTAGCCATTGATCCTGACACAGTGTCATAAACATCCAAAAAGGCCTCTTATACAATTTTCACCACCAACTGGCCCTCCAAAGCCTGCTGCTTAGATTTTTCATGATCCACCACTACAACTAAAGACCCAGGGATGTGTTTGGTAAAAAAGTACTCATACCCTGTAGGAAAAAATTGTTATCTCCAACCTGCTCTTGTTGATGTAACAGAAATGGATGCAGGAGTTTGCCACAAATCCTTGACTGGTTCAAGGATACCCTAATTTATAGGAATGGTCAAGTGACCCTGAGAGACCAGATGCAGAATATCAAATAACTTGTCTGACCTTTCCTGGATATCTCCAGAGTATCCGCCATTCTTTTAAGAAGGTCCTAAAATCCTTAAAGTCATTAACTGTGGAAGAAGTAGATGGTGCCACAACTTTATCTGGTTATGAAGAAGAAACAGTCAAAGGGATAGGTTGCTCCCCATACTCCTTCACAAGATCTCCCTCCTCAGTATGAGGTTCTTGCTCAAATTCCTGATGGAGCACTTTGCTTGAGGACTGTGGTACCTTAGATGACTCCTTAGAAGGAAGTGACATATTTCTAGATTTGGATCTAGATGAATAAGGAGCAGAAAATAAGAGAATAAGGAACAGGATCCACTGACTGATCTGAAGAGAAGATTCAGTAAGTTTCTGAGAAGCACGAGGTCTCTTAGAGCCTGATGACCTCTTAGCTCCTGGCAGAGTATCTCTGGTAGCTGAAGCACTGACAGAAACTGGTTTTGAAGCAGCAGCAGCAGACTGCCTTCAAAGAGGGAACTCAGAGTCAGAGACATATTTCACTGATCTTTCCATTAAAAATAATTTCTGACGGGCATCATGAGCTTTCTGTATGCACTTAGAGAAAGATTTGCAAAATGAATGTTTGCTGGGGATCTATGATTCCACTTGACAAAAAAGGCATGTATTAGTCCATTGTTTGCAGGCATAGCTGCCTTGCAGGCAGAACAGATTTTAAAGCCTGGAGACAACATCTAATCCCATCAGATCTATGATTTGGTACCAAGTGGAAACTCAAAACAAATTAAAAGTCTCTCTCTTTTTTTTGTCAATGGGCTTGAATGAAACTTACTAGTTATGAAGAATTACAAAAAAAAAAAAAAGATCAAACTCACTACTAACCTCTAAACATAATGTAACAGGTTATGGAGAAGCAGATAGACACTGCCATGGGTGGTAGGAAAGAACTGAGTAGCAGTTGGGGCTTCTCTGTCCTTTATGCCTCAAGAGAAGGAGCCTGAGGGTGTGCAGGATGCACATGCAGCCTTAACAGATACTGCTGGCTAAAAGATTCTGAGCTCATGCACATGGGGCACACATACCTACAACAGGATCTGTGTGAAGAAATGTTTGAAGAACACTCATTCCATTGGACGATCTGTTCCTGACTAACACAGAGCAAGTTTTGTTTGGTATAGCGATATAATGTGAACAAACATTTTGTAGTTATAAAAAAAATTTAACTGCTAGAATGAAAAATTATGACATTTCAGCTATTTCAAAAGATGCTCCAAGGATAGTGAGACATCATATGAAACAGAGACTCTTCTTGAAAAACCAGGACAAATGGACATATTTTATTTTATTTCAATAGCTGCTGCTCCTTTTGCTTGTTTCCTTAAAGAAATACATGTTGGGCTGGGACAGAAAATTCACACTTTTTCTGTATAAGCACTGAGTACCTCCTGTCCCACTTATAGTATGGTTATCCTTACAAGACTCCACAAATCCTTGCAAACAAATCATGCCACAGAGAATCTCACATTTTTCACTGACTACTCTATTGTTTGGATTACCCCTGAACCACAGCACCAAAATCAGGTGTTGTGGAAACTAATTAGGGACAAAGAATAGATCCTTTGTTTGTATTCTCTATGACTTGGTGTTCCAAGAAGAAATTGTTTAAGGTATTGTGAAATTGCTTCTGTAAACCTTGTCCTGTTGTGACATTTGACTAGTTCATATATGGGTAGTTGAAGGAACTGATTTGTTTAATTAGACGTAGCTGGCTCTTTGATCTCCCTCAAAATAGTGCCCCCAATATCATTTTTCCTGATATGGAGGCCAGTATATAACCCTATTAACATATTTGTATTCTTATGACTTGTGATTTGTAAGCATACAAATTCTATGGGGTGGCGCTATTAACTCAGAATTTTTTTACCTCAGTAGTGTCTGTGGTATATTTTAGATATAGTGCTATTACTATGCCCCCAATCCCTGCCCCCTAATGATTTAGTAATTTCTTCTTGAACCGTTTATTGCCAGGTATTAGTTAACCCATTGATTTTTCTGATGCCACCATATTTCATAAGTGCTTGTTATGTCAAGGTCCTTTTCCATTGCCAGGCTTTCAGCTAAAATGCCTGTTTGAAGATAACATCTAAAACAATGTATTACCTGAATCCAACATCAGAGTGCATTGCAATATCCCAGGATTCCTTGCACTGACGGTGTTGGTTCATTGGATTGTGAAGGACTATAAGCAGAGAGTTATCTTGGGTGTGGTAATAGGAATCAATACACCTGTATTGTTGGGTTGCATTGTGTAAAACCTGAAAATGAAAATAAATTAATACTTAAGACACATCCTCCATACAGACAAATGGCACCCCCAACTCCTACAAGAGGGCTTGATTGTGCCTTGTAGGGATGTCCCATAGTAAGGGATGGCACAGAGCCTCACTACACCAGAAGCACCAAAAGGCATTCTGCCTCCAGCAGACAGAAGGTCTATCTAGAGTCCCCAGGCATGTAGAAGCTGTATTCCCACAACCACATGCATTTAAGGAGTGCCACTAGCTATACCCATGCAGTCAACCAACTCCACTAGCAAATTCATAGGAACCATAACTTGATCTTCTCCTACCCCCCACTCCCATCTCTTTGGGATGCAACCTGAATGCAATATTTCAGGTGTGGTTGGAGCTGTACAGAAAAGAAGTATCATCCCCTTGCCTACAAATATGCAGAAAGAAAATAAATTTACTTCTTTTATGGCTATATCACATTATAAGTTCATATTGTATCAAATTCACTGTGCTATCACTGCTGGTGTTCTCCAGATTTACTGCTTTCCAGTAAATTTTTCTAGCCCATTCTGTGTTGTGCATCCTTTTTTAATGCATGTACTGGCTCTACGCTGAATCTCATTTTATCTCATTTTATATGCTATCATTTTTGCAGAATGCTAGAGCTGAAATGGAACTGAAATTCATTTATATATCATAAATTATTGGGTTGAATCTATTTTATGAATAAATTCTAGTTAATTGAATATTCAGTTTACAAAAGAAAACTAATTAACAGCAATATGCAAAAGGATATGTAAAGGTGTGGCAGAGAGTATATTGCTTTCCATATAGAAAATGAAATGGTATGTGCCAATTTTAATGAAGAAATTTAATTACTAGAGCTGATGAGAAAAAGGAAAAGTTTTTACAAGACTTCCATTTTGTGTTGAAATTTTGTTTTCATGGACATTTTATAACCATCTTTATTAATTACTACAAGTGGTATAGATATTAAGGTCCATTGCATTAGTAGGAATTTCCCATGTACTATAATTTAGGACCAGATTCTACCCTGGTCTTTACATGTGTGGTCAGTGGGAAGAGTACAAAAAGCTAAGCAGAACTACAGCCTCTGTAATTCAACAGAGCACAGGGTCTGCTCCATCTCTACTCCCCCTGGGGTTCATGGCAGAATACCTCCTCATACCCTCTGGGTTAGTACAACTCTGGGATATTCCTAACAGGCACAATCCTAGGGTACACTGAGGAAAGAACAGACCACAATGTATTTGCAGTACTGCACTCTGATTAATCTTTTACAGTTCTTGTTTTTTCTTTCCTTTAAGATAAATATCAGACATTATCCTATTTCTATTATGGGTCTCTCATATCCATGGGAGTACTGCACATGTATCCATGGGAGTACTGCACATGGAGTACTTGAAGGACAGGACCCTTTGTTCATGATGACAGTCATGAACACTAAAGTCTTCCATTTATTCATAAAATGGATGCAGGGAAGCATTCCTAACCCTTGCAGCCAATGTCATTGTTGCCACAGAAAAGCCAATCCTAGGGATAAGAAGAAAGTCTCTTCTATCACATGTTCAGTCTGGGCTCCAATGCTAAAATGGACAATTGCAATGCTGTTTTTGAGTCATGAACAAAATTACAAAATAGATTAAAATGACAAACTCATTTAGTAAAAGTCACCAAAAAGCAGTTGAAGAATAATGGCTTTTGGTAACCATTTATCAGGGCCAAATCTGAATCAGTGTCCTATCAGTAAAATAAGAACATAAGAACAGCCATACTGGGTCAGACCAAAGGTCCATCAAGCCCAGTATCCTGTCCTCTGACAGTGGGGGTTGGACTAAATGACCTCCTGAGGTCCCTTCCAACCCTGAGATTCTATGATTCTATGGCCAATGGCAGGTGCCCCAAAGGGAATGAACAGACAGGTTATCATCAAGTGATCCATCCCCTGTCACTCAATCCCAGCTTCTGGCAAACAGAGGCTAGGGACACTATTCCTGCCCATCCTGGCTAATAGCCATTGATGGACCCATCTTCCATGAATCTATCTAGCTCCCTTTTGAACCCCGTTATAGTATTGGCCTCCACAACACCCTCTGGCAAGGAGTTCCAGAGGTTGACAGTGTGTTGCATGAAAAAATACTTTCTTGTGTTTGTTTTAAACCTGCTACCTATTAATTTCATTTGGTGTCCCCTTGTTCTTGTATTATGAGAAGGAATAAATAACATTTCCTTATTTACTTTCTCTATACCACTCATGATTTTATAGACCTCTATCATATCCCCCCTTAGTCGCCTCTTTTCCAAGCTGAAAAGTCCCAGTCTTATTAATCTCTCCTCATACGGAAGCCGTTCTATACCCCTAATCATTTTTGTTCTGAACCTTTTCCAATTCCAATATTTCTTTTTTGAGATCGAGTGACCACATCTGCACGCAGTATTCAAGGTGTGGGCATGCCATGGATTTATATAGAGGCCATATGATATTTTCTGTCTTATTATCTATCCCTTTCTTGATGACTCCCAACATTCTGTTAGCTTTTTCGACTGTCACTGCATATTGAGTGGATGATTTCAGAGAACTATCCACAATGACTCCAAGATCCCTTTCTTGAGTGGTAACAGCAAATTTAGACCCCATCATTGTATATGTATAGTTAGGATTATGTTTTCCAATCTGCATTACTTTGCATTTATCAACATTGCATTTCATCTGCCATTTTGTTGCCCAGTCACCCAGTTTTGTGAGATCCTTTTGTAGTTCTTCGCAGTCTGCCTGGGACTTAACTATCTTGAGTAGTTTTGTATCATCTGCAAATTTTGCCACCTCACTGTTTACCCCTTTTTCCAGATCGTTTATGAATATGTTAAATAGGACTGGGCCCAGTACAGACCCCTGGAAATGAGAGAGAAGAGCATTTCTAGCATTTATTCCTACCCTTTGTTTTCTATCTTTTAACCAGTTACCAATCCATGAGAACCTTCCCTCTTATCCCATGACTGATTATTTTACTTAAGAGCCTTTGATGAGGGACCTTGTCAAAGGCTTTCTGAAAATCTAAATACACTATATCCACTGGATCTCCTTTGTCCGCATGCTTGTTGACCCCCTCAAGGAATTCTAGTAGATTGGTGAGGCATGATTTTCCTTTACAAAAACCATGTTGACTATTTCCCAACAAATGATGTTCATCTGTGTGTCTGACAATTTTGTTCTTTACGATAGTTTTAACCAATTTGCCCGGTGCTGAAGTGAGGCTTACTGGCCTGTAGTTGCCAGGGTCACCTCTGGAGCCCTTTTTAAAAATTGGCATCACATTAGCTATCCTCCAGTCATTTGGTACAGAAGCTGATTTAAATGATAGGTTACAGATGACAGTTAGTAGTCCTGCAATTTCACATTTGAGTTCCTTCAGAACTCTTGGGTGAATACCATCAGGTCCTGGAGACTTATTACTGTTTAGTTTATCAATTTGTTCCAAAACCTCCTCTAATGACACCTCAATTTGGGACAGTTCCTCAGATCTGTCACCCAAAAAGAATGGCTCAGGTTTGGGAATCTCCCTCACATCCTCAACAGTGAAGACCGATGCAAAGAATTAATTTAGTTTCTCCACAATGGCCTTATGGTCTTTGAGTGCTCCTTTAGCATCTCGATCATCCAGTGGCCCCACTGGTTGTTTAGCAGGCTTTCTGCTTCTGATGTATTTAAAAAAAATTGCTATTACTTTTGGAGTCTTTGGCTAGCTGTTCTTCAAATTCTTTTTTGGTCTTTCTAATTATATTTTTACACTTCATTTGCCAGAGTTTATGCTCTTTTCTATTTTCCTCATTAGGATTTATCTTCCACTTTTTAAAGGATGCCTTTTTGCCTCTCACTGCTTCTTTTACTTTGTTGTTTAACCATGGTGGCTCTTTTTTGGTTCTCTTACTATGTTTTTTAAATTGGGGTATACATTTAAGTTGAGCCTCTATTATGGTTCTTTAAAAAGTTTCCACGCCGCTTGCAGGGATTTTACTTTTGGCACTGTACCTTTTAATTTCTGTTTCACTAACCTCCTCATTTTTGTGTAGTTCCCCTTTCTGAAATTAAATGCTACAGTGTTGGGCCGCTGTGGAGTTTTCCCCGCCACAGGGATGTTAAATTTAATTATATTATGGTCACTATTACCAAGCGGTCCAGCTATCTTCACCTCTTGGAGCAGATCCTGTGCTCCACTTAGGACTAAATCAAGAATTACCTCTCCTCTGGTGGGTTCCAGGACCAGCTGTTCCAAGAAGCAGTCATTTAAGGTGTCAAGAAACTTTATCTCAGCATCCCTTTCTGAGGTGATATGTATGGGGATAGTTGAAATCCCCCATTATTATTATTGATTTTTTAATTTTAATAGCCTCTCTAATCTCCCTGAGCATTTCAGAGTCACTAACACCATCCTGGTCAGGTGGTCTGTAATATAGCCCTACTGCTATATTCTTATTTTTCAAGCATGGAATTACTATCCATAGAGATTCTATAGTACAATTTAGTTCATTTAAAATTTTTACTTCATTTGATTCTACGGTTTCTTTCACATATAGTGCCACTCCCCCACCAGCACGACCTGTTCTGTCCTTCCGATATATTTTGTACCCTGGTATTACTGTGTCCCATTGATTATCCTCATTCCACCTGGTTTCTGTGATGCCTATTATATCAATATCCTCATTTAATACTAGGCACTCTAGTTCACCCATCTTATTATTTAGACTTCTAGCATTGGTATATAAGCATTTTAAAAACTTGTCATTTTTTGGCTGTCCCCTATTGCATGACGTAATTGAATGGGACTTTTTTTCATTTGACTTTTTCTCATCAGATCCTCCCTGTATTTTATCATTTTCCATCCTCTCCTCCTTATTACGACATAGGGAATCTCCATTTATAGATCCTCCCCGAAGGAATGTCCGAATCACATGCTCCTCCGCACCTGTCGGCTTTCCCCCAGCCCTTAGTTTAAAAACTGTTCTACCACCTTTTTAATTTTAAGCGCCAGCAATCTGGTTCTGTTTTGGTTTAGGTGGAGTCCATCCTTCCTGAATATGCTCCCCCTCTCCCAAAAGCTTCCCCAGTTCCTAATAAATCTAAACCCCTCCTCCCTACACCACTGTCTCATCCACACATTGAGACCCTGCAGTTCTGCCTGCCTAACTGGCCCTGCACATGGAACTGGAAGCATCTCAGAGAATGCTACCATGGAGGTCCTGGACTTCAATCTCTTACCTAGCAGCCTAAATTTGGCCTCCAGGATCTCCCTCCTATCCTTCCCCATGTCGTTGGTACCTATGTGTACCACGACCACCGGCTCCTCCCCAGCACTACACATAATACACAAAATGCTCTGTATCCTGTTACTAGCACTCTATGCACCAGCCCCAAGAGCAATTGTGCCTAGGAGAATCACAGCTCATAAATACCTGAAGAAGAAGACGTGGCTCATAATGTTCAGCAAAACTCCAGTCTGTCAAATGCCGCTGCTGAGTCTTTTGTATTTCCACTAAATCTGTCTCCGGGCCATACCTCTGTTGTTTAACATCAAAGTACATTAAAACAATAAAAAATCAGTATTTTAGTATTCAGTTGTTTTAAACTGAATGTAATTCCGTTGACTTAACTACAGTGAGGAGCATGAGGTAGAATAGAATATAGAACAGACAGTGCCCAGTGCAGCATCATAGTTAACTGCATAAAGCTGCACATGTGTAAATCTATATGGCAATGTTTTAGTAAGAATAAAAATTGACAAAAAGATTTTGCCTTTGACTGCTTTATAGTCAACATAATCTAAATATTTCTATTGTTAGGTTATATGCTTCTGAGTGCTGTGAGCAATTACAAACTTACAGACAGGTCTTGTGAAGTCACTTTAACATGGCTTTACTTATCTAGGGCTAAACGGCAGACAGATGTTTGTGAAGATGCCAAACCACACAGTCTGTTAGTGAGATTACAGTTTGGCAATCTCTCTTAAACTCTTACTCTAAAATTAATCTCTTGCACTCAATAAGTAGCACAGCATTGCCATGAGAAGGCCCTCTCCACCCTCCTTCTTGGATAGTGCAGAATTGCAAGAGGCTGATTTTACAGTACTTTAAAGCTACTGGACTTTAGGGTATTATCCCAAAACATAATAAAATTAGGGCTGTCAATTAATTGCAGTTAACTCACATGATTAACTCAAAAAATTAATTGTGATTAATCGCACTGTTACACAATAGAATACCAATGAAATGTATTAAATGTTTTTGGATGTTTTTCTACATTTTCAAATATATTGATTTCTATTACAACACAGAATACAAAGTGTACAATGCTCACTTTATATTATTATTTTTATTACAAATATTTGCACTGTAAAAATGATAAAAGAAATAGTATTTTTCAATTCACCTCATACAAGTACTGTAGAGCAATCTCTTTATCATGAAAGTGCAACTTACAAATGTAGGGTTTTTTTTGTTACATAACTGCTCTCAAAAACAAAACAATGTAAAACTTTAGAGCCTGCAAGTCCACTCAGTCCTACTTCTTGTTCAGCCAATCGCTAAGACAAACAAGTTTGTTTACATTTACAGGAGATGTTGCTGCCTGCTTCTTATTTACATCACCTGAAAGTGAGAACAGGCGTTCGCATGACACTTTTGTAGCCGGTGTTGCAAGGTATTTATGTGCCAGATATGCTAAGCATTCGTATGCCCCTTCACGCTTTGGCCACCATTCCAGAGGACATGCTTCCATGCTGATGATGCTCGTTAAAAAATAATGCGTTAATTAAATTTGTGACTGAGCTCCTTGGGGGAGAACTGTATGTCTTTGGCTTTGTTTTACCCTCATTCTGCCATATATTTCATGTTATAGCAGTCTCGGATGATGACCCAGCATGTTTGTTTTAAGAACTCTTTCACAGCAGATTTGACAAAATGCAAAGAAGATACCAATGTGAGATTTCTAAAAATAGCTACAGCACTCGACCCAAGGTTTAAGAATCAGAAGTGCCTTCCAAAATCTGAGAGGGACGAGGTGTGGAGCATGCTTTTGTTTGTAATAAAAATAATATAAAGTGAGCACTATACACTTTCTATTCTGTGTTGTAATTGAAATCAGTATATTGGAAAATGTAGAAAACATCCAAAAATATTTAAATAAACGATATTCCATTATTGTTTAACAATGCGATTAATCGCGATTAATTTTTTTAATTGCTTGACAGCCCTAAATAAAATTAACATCCACATGGAGATTCACGAAGAATCCCCAGCAAGAGGAATTCACTTTGTACAGTCCTTAATATTCCTTCAAGCCACACGATAGAACATAGTTTATTCCATTCATTATACTATTCACCTCTGAAGTGAAGAAACTAATTTCTTACTTTGTTTACAAGAGGATCAGCCAGACCGTCTCCTCCACGTTTGTCATTCTTTTCTATATGCACTGGAAATTGAACAGAGAAGAAACATGCTAGAGTTCCAGATATTTTCAGAATTTGTTATTCTGTTGTTTACTTTATTCCTCTTTGTTATTCACATGTTGTGAGCACATTCTATCTCAACCTCCAGAAAGCTACATATATCCCTTCAAGCTTTGCCATATCAGTATGGAAAGGGCCCTGCTTAGATGATGATAAAGTACCCAATCACATTCTTGACCCTACAGAAGATCATAAGAACACAGGACTTTCCATCAATTCATCAAGTCCAGAATCACATCACCAGAAGAGATTACTACCTGATTCTTTACAGAAAGGAGTATTTTAGCAATCGCATAATGCTGGACAAAGGGAGAGAAGAGTTAATGCTTTCCCAACTCTGTGGTAGTTAGTTTCCACCCAGAAGCATGAGGTTTGATTAGCCTTATTTCAGCACTTACGCTGTAAGCAACATTATTATTCTGTTATGGTAATAAAATTATCCAAACCTTTAAAACAATTTTTTATTGAAATTAATGGTGGTGAAAGGTGCCAAGCTGGCAGCTCTGTAGATATGACATCCTCTATTTGTGCATGGACTAGGTAGAGCACGGGTAGAAGTGGAAGCTTCTCCATCCTGCTTTCCTAGTGTGCTCAGCCCTTAAGATGAGGGCCCCACCTCTAGGAGTAAGAGGGTATTCAGTTTCCTTGGCCCATTTGTTGTTCACCTTCTCTGATGAGATTGCTAACTAAAGGACCAATTAGTGACAATTGTGGTGGTGATTTCATGATTTGACACTTGTTCACTAAAGACTTTACTCAGACTACCATATTCATTTCATATAGGCCACCAAGTAACAATCAGATAACAACACCTTTTTGGACACTACAAGAAGCAACTAGAAATTAGAGCTTTCATAACTATGTTGTCATTAGATCACAGAAAGAGAGGCTACTTCTCTGTACAATAACTGGAGTTCTTTGAAATGTGTTGTCTATGTATATATTCCACTGCTGGGATGTGCTGGCCGCGGCTTCCCGCCGCCCCCATTGGCCTGAAGCGGCAAACTGTGGCCAGTGAGAGCCGCGATCGGCCGAACCTGCGGACGCAGCAGGTAAACAAACTGGCCCAGCCCGCCAGGGTGCTTACCCTGGCGAGCCGCGTGCCAGAGGTTGCCGACCCCTGATATAGAACATGACAGTCGTGTTGTCCATCATGATTTGAATTTGATTGTGGCCACACATGGCCAGTACCAGCCTCTCTCTGTCACAGTACGGCTCCATCATGTTGACCTGGTCCCCTCGGTGGCTGTGAGCCTGGTTGGGCAGTTCCACCACATCGTTCTCCTCATTCAGCTGCTTGATGACCTTGAAGGGCCTGTCCCAGGCAGCTTGCAGCTTATTTTTCCTCACCAGGATGAGAACCCTCACCTGGTCCTCGGTGCCATAGGCTGAGCGATCGTACCAGACCTTCTGCCTCCCTTGGGCCCTGGCTAGGTTCTCCCTGGCCGGACCCATGAGCTCAGCGAGCTTTTCCTGGAAAGTCAGTACATACTCCACCACTGATTCTCCATCGGGGGAGGCCTTCCCCTCCCATTCACCCCTCACCAAGTCCAGGGTCACCTTCTGAAAAGGCTCCTCTATGACAGGCAGGTGTCTGAAGGCTGCTTTATCCCTGTCCTGGACCTTTTGTACCTCTGGACAAGGCAGCCCTGGTTGGCAGGTGTCCCGCCCTGGCTGTGGTTCCTCACACTCAGCTGGGGTCTCTAATCCTCCTGGGCTCTGCTTTGCCCCTGCTGTGCCAGTGAGGGCAGGAAGCGAGCCCACTGCTTTGCTCATAGCATCAGAGCCACCATGAGCCACCTCCCCCATGTGCAGGGGGGTGGGAAGTATCTCTCTGTCTCACTCAGCTCCAGGGCTCTGTTTACAGACAAGCAGGTATCTCGAGTTTAGCAGCTCCTCCCCCTGCCAGCCAGGTCATTTGCATTTTCACTGACCGCTTCAGTCTCAGCCAATTGGTTCCCTCGATTCAAATCCTCAGATGTTACAGGAGCAGGGCCTGGATCCTGTCCCAAAGAGACACAGTCATCCCCCAACAGGAGGTCACAGCCGATATCTTGAAGAACCCCAATTACCAGCCAGCCCAACCCCTCCTGTGTCTGGGTAACACTGATAGACCCCCGTCATCAGCGGGCGGGATTGAACCGGGGACCTCTGGAGCTTAGTGAGCCTCTACCGCATGAGCTAAAAGCCAACTGGCTAGTTAGGTAAGGCTGTAGAGCAGACTCATTTTATATATCTCTCTAAGTGGTCTCGGTGCCACTAGATGGGACAGAACACCCCACCCAGAAGGTGTGTGGGTTACATCTGCACAGGGATCTGGGCCATAGGCAGGGCGAGGGGCTTCATCCCTGGGACCTTCACCCAGGTCACACAGCCCCTCAGCATCTGGTGAGGCTGCACCACCCGGGGCCTGACAACAGTTCTTTCTATCGCAGGGTCTCACCACCCTAGAAATGTCTCCCCATTGACCACCATCTTCCGCTCCCACTGGGGGTCCGAGGGGCCTGAGCCCAGGAGAGTCCACGCAGACATATATGCTGGGGCCAGGAGTGAGAGCCAGTCTGCCACCCCGCCCATCTGGCTAAACAGCTCTATGGCCTTGGGACCCAGGAATGGGGCTAGACACCGGAGCCTTTCTGCAGGGCCAACCTGGTTCCAATTGCAAGCCTTCCCAAAGGCCATGAGACAGGCATCTATATCTCCCCCCTCCTTAACCTGGGGCAGCAATTTAGTATCGAGGTTCCTTGTGGAATTGGTACCCTGGGATCCATCCCCACTCACCCCTGGGCGGGTCCTTCTGCCTCTCAGCTCAGCCATCACCAGTTCATGCTGCCTCTGTCTCTCCTGCTGTTCTGCTTCATGCCTTCCCTGTCTCTCGTGGTCCTCTGACTCCTTCGATCTCAGCTCGAATTCCATCTGTCTCAGATCCACCGATGAGGAACCCAGTGGAGACCCCCTGCTGGTTGGGGACATGGGTCTCCGGGACACCTGGCTGCTCCCAGCCTCTCTCGCGCCCCAGCTGGGTCAGGAACCGGCTCCTTAGAGCGATCCTCCTCTTCCAACTGAGCAATCAGCTGTGCCTTAGTGAGCTTTTCAATGCGCAGCCCTCTCTCTCTGCACAGCTCTACAATGTCCTTCTTAAGGAGATGGTTATAGGCCATCTCCACACTGTTCCCCAGTGGTCATGGACTCACAGGCCTGTGCTCTCTCAGCTCCCCACGATCCCTGGGAGGAACCTCTTCAGTGCGACAGCCCTTCTCGGGGGTCCACTCTCTCTCGGGGTTAAGCCGTAAGCTCCTCCACCTCCTGGAACTGCACCTCTCTGAGCCTTCAGCACACCCATCTCTCGCTAATCCCCCTTTGTTTTACTGCTCCCCAGTCACTTACTGCAGGATGCTCTGTCCATGGGGTGCAGTTTATCCCACTCCAGCTACCAGTTGTCACAGAATCACCGGGGCGATGCTCTGGAACTACTCCATATGAAGCCAGTCAGGACTCTGGGGGACCATGCCTCCTCTTTCT
The DNA here is from genome assembly GCA_003942145.1 of Platysternon megacephalum. Lineage (NCBI taxonomy): Eukaryota > Metazoa > Chordata > Testudines > Platysternidae > Platysternon > Platysternon megacephalum. The sequence goes on from QXTE01000145.1 coordinate 2,407,726, forward strand.
GAGCATACTGTCTCCAGGGCAAGAAGCTTACACAGCTTCAACCTTCCTAGGTCTGACCTCGGAGCATTCAGCATCCCCTTCCACACCGTGCACTTCCTGCAGCACGTCTGCCCGGCCGGGGCTCCTGGGGAAGCCAGAGGGCCCTGCACCACAACTCCGCAGTCAGACGTGACTCTCAGCCAGCCGGTAAAACAGAAGGTTTATTAGTCAACAGGAACACAGCATAGGACAGAACTTGTTAGCACAGAAATCAGTGACTTTCAGTCAAGTCCATCTTGAGGGGAAGGGAGCCCAGGGCCAGGGCTCTGGTCCTCCCCCTGCGCCCCAAGCCAGCCAAGATTCCAGCTTCCAGCCCCCTGCCCTGCCCGTTGCTCCTCCTCCAGCCTTTGAAATGCCCCGATCAGCTGCCCACCAGGAAAACCGAGACCACTTTGCCAGGTAGGCCCGACGTGTGGAGGGCCGTCTGCTTTCCAGGAGGATGCGCTGAACCCCTTCCGAGCACGTCCTTTCCTCCTGACCTAACCATTGAGCAGCCACACCGTGAGGTGGAGTGCCACTAGGTTGGGGTGGAGGAGGCGGCCCTGGTCCTGGGAGAGCAGGTCTGGGCGGGATGGCAACGGCGGGGCGACTGCCAGGCTCGTGAGAGTCCCGTACTAATGTTGCCTGGGCCATGCCAGGGCAACCAGGAGGACCCGGGCCCTGTCCATTTTTATCTTCTCCAAGACCTTGCTGATCAGCGGGATCGGGGGGAAGGCATAGAGAAGCTGGCCCAACCAGGATAGGAGGAAGGCATCGGAGATGGTGCCCACGCCCAAACCCCCCTGGAGCAGAAGCGGGGAGACCGGCGGTTCTGCTGAGTCGCAAACAGGTCCACCTGGGGAGTGCCCCACTCTTGGAAAATCCTGTGCACCACCTCTGAGCGTAGTGACCACTTGTGCTGAGAGGAAAGGTCTCGGCTCAGGCGATCTGCCTGCGAGTTCCAGGCACCTGGTAAGTGGTGGGCTTGTAGGCAAATGTCATGGGCTATACAGAAGTCCCACAGCCTGAGGGCTTCCTGGCAGAGGACAGAGGAGCAGGCCCCGCCTTGCCTGTTGATGTAAAACATCGAGGCTGTGTTGTCCGTGAGAACCCTGACCACTCTGCCCTCCAGGTGCGAGTTGAAGGCCACGCCTGCCAGACGGACCGCCCTGAGCTCCTTGACATTTATATGCAGGACAAGGTCCTGCGCGGACCACAGACCTTGGGTCTGAACATTCCCCACATGGGTTCCCTACCCTAGGTCCGATGCGTCAGACACCAGCTCCACTGATGGGGGCTTGCCCCCGAACGGAACCCCATGGAGCATGTTCCCCGGGGAGGACCACCATTGTAGGGAGGTGATCACCGGTTCGGGCACAGTGAGGACTTTGTCCATCCTGTCTTTGGACTGGGAGAACACGGAGGCTAACCAGAGCTGGAGGGGCCTCATCCTGAGTCTGGCGTGGCGAATCTCATATGTGCACGCTGACATGTGACCCAGGAGCTGAAGGCACGCTCTGGCTGTGGTCACGGGGAACCTTGTGATTGTGTCGATGAGCCCTTTTAGGGTCTCGAATCTATCCGGTGGGAGGGAGGCCCTGGCCAATGTTACATCCAGGACTGCCCTGATAAACTCTATGCGCTGCACCGGGACTAATGTGGACTTGATGTCGTTTACCAATAGGCCTAGGGTGGCACATGTGAACAGGAGGAGCACCACATGATCCCGCACCTGCGACCTGGAGCTGCCCTTGACCAGCCAGTCGTTGAGATAAGGGAAGATCTGAACCCCACGACGTCTGAGGTAGGCCGCCACCACAGACATGCACTTTGTGAACACTCTGGGAGCAGTGGACAGGCCAAATGGGAGGACCGTAAATTGGTAGTGTTCCTGCCCAACCGTAAAACGGAGGAAATGCCTGCGCCCCTCGAATATATAAATGTGGAAGTATGTGTCCTGCAGATCGAGGGCGGCGAACCAGTCCCTGGGATCCAGGGAGGGGATGATGGAGGCCAGAGAGACCATGCGAAACTTGAGCTTTACCATGTACTGATTCAGGCCTCGCAGGTCCAGGATGGGCCTGAGTCCCCCTTTGGCCTTCGAGATAAGGAAATAGCGGGAGTATTACCCCTTGCGTCTGAACTCTGCTGGCACCACTTCCACCGCTCCTAGGCCAAGGAGCCGCCCCACCTCCTGCTCGAGCAGGGCCTTGTGAGCGGGGTCTCCCAGGAGGGACGGGGACAGAGGGTGATTGGGCAGGGTAGACGTAAACTGGAGGGTGTAGCCCCAGGAGACAGTGTTGAGGATCCAACGGTCCAAGGTCAGCTGTGACCACTCCGGGAGAAAAGCACACGACCAGTTGGAGAAGGGAAGCTTTATTGCGGATGGATCCCTGGTATGAACTGGTAAGTCTCTCCTGGGCATCCCGTCAAAACTAACGTTTTCCCGCCTGTTTGCCCTTGGAAGGCCCAGGCTGGGGGGCAGACCGGGACCGCCTCTGTGGGTGTTTCTTATAGTCCCATTACTTTTTATAAGGGGGCTCGTATTTAGAGTGGGTGGCACGGGTGGGAGCCTGCTGAGGCTTTGGAGCCGAGACATAGAGGCCAAGTGTTTAAGAGTTGTGTGGGAATCTTTCAGGCCGTGCAATTTCACGTCCGTCTGTTCTGCAAACAGAGCCTTGCCATCGAACGGAAGGTCCTGCAAGGAGTTCTGTGCCTCGCTGGACAGACAGCAGGAGCCACAACGCCCTCCTCATGGACACCGGAGGCCACAGACCTTGCAGCCGTATCTTCAGCATCCGACGCTGCCTGCAGGGTCGCCCTGGCAGCCGCTGTACCCTCCTCGACCCGAGCCTTGAACTCCTTCTTGTCATGCTCCTGGAGGGAGTCCTCGAATTTGGACAGAGAGTCCCACAAATTGAACTCCTTCGTGGAGTGGGAGGGCCACCCTGCCCGGTGCCGAGCCCGAGAGAACGTTGAAGAGGGAGTCCGAGGGTTCCTCCACGTCATCGGCTTGAAGGTTGAGGCTCGATGCCACCCTTTTCAACAGTTCCTGGTGGGCCTTAGAGTCCTCCTGCAGAACAGGTGGAGGAGGGGCCATAATTGCCTCATCAGGGGAGGATGAGGATGGTGGTGCGGTACTCTGCGTACCCACCAGTGCCAGAGGTCCCACCACTTGGTCGCCCTCCGGGTACGGAACTGGAGATGAATGGCCTACCGACTCCTTTCTGGGAGGCTGAGATAGGGAGGCCAGCGGTCTCTCCGAGGCTCTGGCCACCGAGCAAGCCACCACCAGGGGCTGCGTCGGGGGCCACGGGGCCCATTGGTACCACGGTGCCGGCCAAGGAGACTGGTGCCACGGCACCGGCGGAGCAGGCTGTTCAGCCTGACTAGCCTGTCCCATCGACTGACGACTACAAAGGGAGGCCGGGCTGGCGTACGACCTGCCGCTGTCCCAGGACCAGGAGGAGCAGTGGCGTCGGGAACAGTGCTGACCACGAGACCGTGATCCTGGCATGGAGGAGCGGGAGTACCGCTGGTAGAAGCTGCTGTGCGATCGGCTCCACATTGAGCTCTTCTTATAGCCCTTGTGTCTGGCTGTTCAAACTCAGCAGACAGCCACTCCACCTCTGCGCTCCACCCCAGCAGCAATTTCCCCCCCTTTGCTTCACAGATATTATGCAGGACACAGCAGGCAGCAATAACCATTGGGATATTTTTTTCACTGAGATCCAATCTTGTGAGTAGACAATGCCAGCGTCCCTTCAAACTACCAAAAGCACATTCAACTGTCATTCTTCGCCTGTCATCGTTTCTTGATGCTGTCAAGGTGGCCACTGTACAGCTTCATGAGCCAGGGGAGCAAGGGGTAGGCTGGGTCGCCCAGGATCGCTACTGGCATTTCAATATTCCCAATGGCAAGAGGAGGTTACTTACCTATAACTGGAGGTTCTTTGAGATGTGTGGTCCCTATCTGTATTCCACTGAGGGTTAACGCATGCGCACCATGCATCCAGAGCTGGAGATTTTTCAAGTAGTAATGTCCGTTGGTCCGTGCATGCACCCTTGGCTCACCTCATGGTTTCATCAGAGGTGCTAAAGGGTGGGGCGGACTGACCACATCTCCAGTTCCTATTCCACTGCAAATCCAAGAGATCTGCAACCGAGAGCAAGGAGGGCGGGAAGTGGAATACAGATAGGGAACACACATTTCGAAGAACCTCGAGTTACAGGTAAGTAATCTCCTCTTCTTCTTCGAGTGATGATCCCTATTGTATTCCACTGAGGGCAATTAACAAGCAGTACCTAAGTTGGAGGAGGGTGCAAAGGTGAGGATGGAATGGTTGAGCAGAGGACAGCTGCGCCAAATGCATCCGTCGCAGAGTCCTGCACCAAGGCATAATGCCTGGCAAAGATATATACTGAACTCCACATGGCTGCTCTACGTATGTCCCAAAGCAGCACATCATGGAGAGTGGCTGCGGTTGAAGCCTGGGCTCTTGTGAAATGGGCCCTCACTCCAGGGGATGGAGGCACTCCCGACAACTGATAGCATAGTGTAATACACCCCATTGGAGATTCTTTGTGGAGACTGCTTGCCCCTTAACCCTCTTGGTTATTGTGATAAACAATCTAGGAGATTTCCTGACCAGTCTTGTCCTCTGCAAGTAGAAGGCCAAAGCCCAAAAGCTGTCAAGGAAGTGAAGTTGTCACTCCTATTCCAAGGCGTGAGGTTTCAGAAAGAAAACGGGTAAGTGGATGGTTTGATTGATATGAAACTGGGAAATGACCTTTGGCAGAAACTTGGGAGGTAAACGCAGGGAGACTTTATCCTTATGGAAAGTGGTGAAAGGCGGGTCTGCCATCATGGCCCCAAGTTCACCTACCCTTCTTGCCAAACTGGTAGCCTTTCATGGAAAGGAGGGACATATAGCAGGAAGCTAGCAGCTCAAAGACCTGTTTCATTAATGCCAGCAGAATTAGGTTAAGGTCCCATTGGGGGGCAATAGGTTGTACAGGTGGGAAGGTTCTGATGAGGCCCTTCCAAAACCTAGCAGTCAATGGGTGTGTAAATGTGGAGTGTGTGTCAATTGGAGGTGGGGTGGAGGGTGGAAGGTGCTAACTGCTGATAGATGGTCCTTGAAAGAGTTGAGGGGGAGACCCGATGCCGTCAAGGACAGGAGGTCATTCAAAAGAAGGGGAATCTCCACCTGTTCTGGGGAAAGCCCTTTCTGTTGGGCCCAAGAGGCAAAGCAGAATGCCGAATGGACTCCTTCCTGCTGCTCGAGAGGATGTCTTGCACTTCTGATAAACACGCCTGTTGTAGACAAGATGCCCATCCAAATACCATGCTCTGAGGTGAAGTGTCTGTGGATCAGAATGTCTAATCTTGCTGCTATGTTGTGTCAGTAGCTCAGGGAAAGCGGGGATGGGAAGTGGAGGGTGAGCTGACATGTGGAGAAGATTGGGAAACCAGAACTGTCTGTGTCTGAGTGGGGCAATCAGGATGACTGTTGCTCTATCCCACCTGATCTTGTGGAGTACTCATGGCAGGAGTGGTAGAGGGCAGAAGGTGTAGCTGATCTTGTCTGATCAGTGGAGAATGAATGCATCACCTTGTGAGTGGGGACCAATACCTCCCCTGGAGCAGTACGTGCTGCACTTGTTGACAGGGGAGGTGAAGAGGTCCCTGGTTGGAGTCCCCCATTGGTTGAAGATGTTGCTTACTCCAGTGTCATGGAATTCCCACTCATGATCGCTCACGAATCGTCGGCTGAGTGAGTCTGCAATTACGTTCTAAGTCCCCGGAAGATAGGCTGCAGATAACAGGATCTTGAGCGCAATGCAACAATTCCATAGATTGACTGCCTCCACACACAAAGCAGTTGACTTCGTGCCCCCTTGTTTGTTGATGTAGTAAACGGTGGTGGCATTGTCCGACATGATAAGAACATGATGGGAGCGAATGGATGAGAGAAATGCTTGGCATGCCTTCTTTACAGTCCTGAGTTCCAGAATGTTGACGTGCATCCTGGATTCCCGAGGGGTTCATGCTATCTCCCATGAGTGCTCCCCATCCTATGAGGGACACATCGGTGATGACTGTCTTGTCTGAGGAGGATGGGAGAAAGGGGATCCCCAAACACACTTGTTGTGGGTCCGTCCAACACTGGAGGAAAGAGAATACCTCAGGAGGAACCGTCAGAACCAGGTATATGGCATGGCACACTGTTGAGTAAACTCTCTGGAGCCACATCTGGAGGTAGTGAAGGCGGAAGCAAGTGAAGGTGATGACGTATGTGCACAAGGCCACGTGGCCAAGGAGGGATAGGCAAGTCCTGGCCTGAACAGGACTGTTGACTGCTCAGTGTAATGGTTATGTGGTTGTCCCTCCCTATCAGGCTTGGAGGGAGGCCACTCTACCTTACTATGCCAAAAAGCAAGCAGACAGTTAGCAGGCTAGGGCTCTGGCCCTCTGGTCAGGGTACAGAAGGCAGTAACCTGACTGGGGCAGGCAGTCTGTAGCTCTGGCCCTCTGAGTAGGGCAGAGTAACAGGCAGTCTTTAGCCGAAGCCTCCTGGATGGGGCAGACAGCAATTGACACAGTCTGGGGGCTCTGACCCTCAGGCAGGGCAGAGCAAGGAGCAGTCTTTAGCTTCAGCTTTTGGGCAGGGGCAGACAGCAATTACAGTCTCGGGGCCCACAGCTTCCTGGCTGGGGCAAGCCACAAAACAAGGCACAGGCCTGCTGGCCTAGGGTAAGTAATCCACCTCCCCAGGGGTGGGGTTGGTGACAGGAGGGCAGGGAGAGCCAGGCCCACCCTACTCCACCATGTCCCTGCCCCGGGCCCTAGCAGTGGTGGGCGGTCCCGCCAAGGGGTCAGTGGGGAAGTCACCAAAACATGATGACTTGTTTCCTCGCAACACAACCGGCCTAATGTCTGGTTCCCCTGGACTACTTCCTACTGCCCTTCCTTGGCATCGCTCCGTAGTTCATGGGTCCTCAATCTCTTCAGGATAAACAGCAGACAGCAGTCCCAGCAACACCTCTACAGAGCTGGTCTCCTCTGGGGGCATGGCGCTGCACTGCTCGGTCACTGGGCAGGAGTTCGGCAGCAAGGCAGGGACATATGCCTCCTTCCCTGGCTCTGGCTCAACTGAGCTGGAGGGCCTGCCTTTTATACTTCCTGTCCTGACCCTCTGCTTCTGGCTGGCTTGGCTCCATCCACTGGGAGGGGGGGAGGTATGGGGCCATTCTTCTCCATCAGGCTAAGAGGGAGGCCACTCTACACTCTGCCTCACTACACTCAGGCTACGCGTTCCTGCAGAGACTGGAATCTGTCCCTTGGTAGAGACGCTCATGCTGTGACTGAGTTGATGAAGGCCTCTATAAAGTCTAGGAACCGTGTGGGGTCCAAAGTTGATTTTTCGACATTGATGCTGACCCTGAGGGAGGAGAGGAGTCTGAGCAACATGGAGGTTGAAATCCAGGCTTTTTCTCTGGACTGCACTACTAGGAGACAGTTGTCGAGATAGGGGAATACAAGGATCCCATAACGCTTGAGGTAGGCCGCCATGACAGAGAAAACTTTGGTGAAGGGAGCAGTGGTGAGTCCAAATGGCAGGACCCTGTATTGAAAGTGCTGAGGGCCTATTTTAAACCTCAGGAACCATCTGTGGGCCGGATGGGTGTCTATGTGAAAATAAGCATCCTGCATATCAAAAGCCATAAGCCTTCTTCTAATGATGGCTGCTAAGGTGACCATATGAAATGGGTTTGCAGATGAAGCGATTGAGACAATGGAGATCCAGGATTGGTCTCCACCCGTCCTTCATTTTGGGTATCAGAAAGTAAGCTGAATCGAACCCCATCCCTTGATAGTCTGGAGGAACCCACTCTATCACACCTCTTTGTAGTAAGGAGTCCACCTCCAGGGCGAGGATGCTGTTGTGAGAGTGGTCCCTGAGGAGGGATCAGGGAGAGGGTTGTGGATGAGGTAGCGTAATGAACTCAATCGTATAGCCATAGTGGATGACATTTACCACCGATTTGTCTTTTGTTATTGGACTCCAAGCTGGTAAAAAGAGTGCTAGACGACCCCCGAAGTGGGTGGGGTGGTTGTGTGGCAGCAGGCAAGGTGGTTGACAGCACGCTAGGGTTCCTCAGAAATACCTCTTCTGTGGGGGAGTTGCATTTGGGAGGAGGAAGACTTTGAGGGTGGTCCTGGAGGATGTGATCTTTGAGTCATCTGACACTTCCTTGATGGTTCATAAGGCTGTTGATGGAAAAACTGGGAGGTTCTGTAATGCAGTGTGGGCTGCAGGCAGTAGAACTTATGTTTCGGTGCCAGTGTGTAAATACCCAAGGAAGAGTGTAGCTCTCGAATCCTTGAGGGTGTGGAGGGAATAGTCCGTTTTCTGGTAGAAAAGACAGGATTCATCAAAAGGGAGGTCTTCGATGGTATTTTGTACCTCCCTGGGAAAACCAGTGGAATGGAGCCACAACTGCCTCCTTATGACAATGCCTGTGGCCATTTTGCACAATGAGGTTTCTGTTGTGAGGGCATCACTACCAGCTTCCCCTCCTCAGTTATTGACTGGAAGCGGGCCCGGTCCAGTTGCGTCAGTTTCTCAACAAGTCCACCAATTTGCTGTAATTCAGGAAATCGGATCCAGCAAATAATGCCTGATAATGCGAAATCCTGAATTGAAGGTTGGCTGAAGAAAAGATTTTCAGCCTAAAAGGTCCAGTCCTTTTTGCAGCCCTTTTGCAGCCTAAAAGGTCCTTGCCCTCCCTGTCAGANTTGACTTCACTGGGACTACTTGAATTCTAAAGTTAGGCACATGCTTAAGTACCTTGCTGAATCAGGGCTAGAGTTCACTATTCCAGTTGAGTAGTGGAAGCCTTTCCTGATTGATCTGTACAGATGTTCTGAAAATGGTTACACCAACAACCAATGCAGACTGGGTTAAATCCTAATCCCACTGACATCAGTGGGATTAGGATTTAGTCCAGTCTGTATTGGTTATTGGCAGGGCCATCCTTAGGTAAAAACACTCTTTGCTAGAGGGTGTTGTGAAGGCCAATACTATAACGGGGTTCAAAGGGGAGCTAGATAGATACATGGAAGATAGGTCCATCAATGGCTATTAGCCAGGATGGGCAGGTATGGTGTCCCTAGCCTCTGTTTGCCAGAACCTGGGATTGGGTGACAGGGCATGGATCACTTGATGATAACCTATCTGTTCATTCCCTTTGGGGCACCTGCCATTGGCCACTGTCAGAGGACAGGATACTAGGCTTGATGGACCTTTGGTCTGACCCAGTATGGCCGTTCTTATGTTCTAGGTATACACAGCATACGCGGCTGCGTAGGGCACCTGGAAATTCGGGGCACCACTGGGTCTTAGTGTCCACTCTCCCGGCTATTCCTATCCCTGTTCTGACCCTTCCTGCAGGCTCCCACAGCTAGCTTCTGCAGCCTGGTGACTCTTACTCCTGAGGGGATCTAGTAATTTAAAAGTGAAAAAGCCTTCCAGCCTGCCAGACCTATTAGCACAACATTGAAACTGTTAAAGAGCCATTCAAGTGGTAATGAAGCCATTTAACAGGCATTTGCCAACCCCCAGGTATAGACTATCAGTTTCTGAATTTACTGACAAAAACAGTTGTGCATTACTGTAATATTTACTCAGAACATGTTAGTCTACAGGACCTTAGTTTAAAATTTGCTTTAAAAATATTTCATTAGTGAGTTGGTGAAGATTATAAAATCACATCTCTAAAAAATCCTTGCACAGATTTTTAGATGAACAATCATCTTTAGCCTTAAATGCTTGGATCTTCAGACATATAGTTTTTTAAATAAATCCTTCAAAAGACCACCCTTATCTAAAATACACCTTTTAATTTTAATTACTATAGTAAAAAAAACTTGCTTCCAAAGTCTTCCTGTCCTTTCTGTTCATCCCTTTCACCCCCTGTTGAAGAGAGCCCTTAAAGGGATAACACCCCTTTCCTGCCAGATAGCTGGACACAGAGTTTCCCCTTCTTTACTTCTTTACTTCTGACTATCTGATTAACTAGTTTTAAGAGAACCCTCTAGCAAAATCAGTACCTAGTAAGATATAAAATCCTTTGTTATGCCTAAAATCTTTCGATACATATTTTTTTTAAATTGGTGAAATTTCATAAACATGTCTTTTGTTATGGAGATCACACAAAGTAAATTAGTGTTCCCTTTTTCTAAAAGCAATGGACATTGTTATGAACACACTAAACCTCTGTGACTGATTAATTTAAAATAATGTCTTTGTTTCAGTGAGTTAAATATGTAATAATCTGGAATGATTACTTTATGAAGGCTTAAGAGTACATTTAAAATATAAAATCAGCTTAGAAATACTGATTAAGAAAATGTAAAACAGAGAAGAGCTGCATCATGTATTCCATAATATTTAATGTTGTATTCAGCAAGACAGCTGACTCGCCCTTACTACAAAGTTTTTGCAAAAAAACTAATATATATGGAGATATACCTATCTCATAGAGCTGGAAGGGACCCCCAAGGGTCATTGAGTCCAGCCCCCTGCCTTCACTAGCAGGACCAATTTTGCCCCAGATCCCTAAGTGGCCCCCCTCAAGGATTGAACTCATAACCCTGGGTTTAGCAGGCCAATGCTCAAACCACTGAGCTATCCCTCCCCTCCTGTGACTGACATTTTTTATTCCCAAGTTTAGTGCTTTTGATTAGGTATCTTCTGCATGTCAAGTCTTCACCATCTGGCATGCAGTGGAAAACATGCTCCATTTTCTTTAGAAAGGAATTGCAGAAGAGTGTTTTTTTCAAATGTCATTTGCTTCATTTGGGTTCAGGGATTTGGCTGGAAGGTGGTGAGCAAGGTGGGGGAGGGAAGAGAGGAGGGAGACAGTGGGAAAGGGCGGTGTGGTGTGGTGTGGTGTGGTGGGGCAGGAGTAGAGGATGGGTAGGGCCACAGGCAGAAGAGGTGGGCTGGGGAGCTAGCCTCCCCAAGTGGCAGCTTCACCCACTGCCCATGACAGCAGGTAAGAGCGGGTTGGCTCCCGCACACCCAATGTGCACTGCAGTCTCCTTAGGCAGGGGCCGTATTCATAGAGCCGAATGCGCTGGCGCCGCGCATTCTGCATGAAGGAGAGGGTATGGAGGTCTCTGCGGGGAACTGTGACTCTTCATCGCCGTGAGGTGGGCCGGGCGTCTCGGTATCCTTTGCTGTCTTGTCCCTCCTCCCCCACGGGCTGCGAGCCCGGATTGCCGTCAGGCATAGGGGCACCAGTTTAATAATACTGCGTAGGGCCCCATAAATCCTGAGGATGGCCCTGGTTATTGGCATAAACCAGTGGTTCTCAATCTGTGGGTCAGGAATTGGCTTAGACTTGCTGGGGCCCAGGGCCAGATTACAGGCCCTCAGCCCTTGGGCTTCGGCTTTGGCTCCCCGGCCTGGGGCAGTGGGGCTTTGGCCCCTCCTGCCCCCACCGGGGTGGCGGGGCTTGGGAGGGCTCAGGCTTTGGTCCCTCCTCCTGAGGTGCTGTAGTAATTTTTGTTATCAGAAGGAGGTCGCGGTGCAATGAAGTTTGAGAACCCCTGGCATAAACATACTTCAATGAGGTTAAGATTTGGCCCATTGTCAGAAATTGCAGAGAGACTATTGTATCTAAAATGTAATCTGTCCATATTCAGTTCCAAGGAGTAAAGTACATTCTTTTCATTGTATTGCTTATAATCATTTGTATATACCCACTACTATTCTCAAAGTTTCAAAATTACTATTTTAGTTACATATCAAGATAAAAGGCAGTGTTTTATATACTTTATGAATAGCATTTCTGAAACACTTAAGAAGAGTGAAACTTTGAAACAGTTGCCAAATCCTATATTATATTGTGTTGTATAAATATGTTTAAAACAGCTGTTTAATGGTATGATTTCAATGTTTAATTTCTCTAAAATACACTTTTATATCAGAAGCTATAAAATAGTTTTCTAATATCTGCTATGCAGAGCTCTTTTACATAGATACTACTTTTAAAGACTTGTTTAAATAAACTATTTAATTGTCATACACAATGCCCAGTTTATGTCATCATCCAGCATTCCTACTTGATGAATGGATGAATGGAATGTAGAGTACTTGATGACCGAATGGTTCCTAAAACAGGAGAATCATCACATCCCAGTAATAATAAATAATTCTGAACTAATGTAAAAGAAAAGGACTCTAGTGAATAGCATGTTTAAATTCTTTAGATATAATGCTGATAGATGCCCTGTTACCTGAGCCATTGGGAGTTTTCTCATCAAACAGGTTTTCCACCATCGGTAGATGTCTCAGATGTCTTGCAAACCTGGCCGGATTATCCCATGGAATATAAGATACTTCATAATCACCTCCAAGCATCAACCCTGAGCCCTCCAGGAGACCAGAATCATCCACCCCAGTCAGCCGCAGGCTTTCAAATGTAAACACTTTGAAGGCTCTTTCTACTTCAGCCCAACTCAAGAGTTCTGGAAGAGAATTAAAACCATCCACAGAAATTGTCCTTACATTCCAGTGAAAGGTAAATAGAAGACTGACCAGGTATATTGTCCTTGGCATTGCTATTAAGGCTGCCAACAAGGGGGCTAACGGTGATGGTAATTTCAGTAATGATTGATGGACCGATCAGATGGTGGTCAGACATGTGTCTTATGACTACAACCCTACCAAATTCACAGCCATGAAAAATGTGTCACAGCCCGTGAAAACTGGTCTATCTCCGTGAAATCTGATCTATCTCCGTGAAATCTGGTCTTTTGTGTGCTTTTACCATATACTACACAGATTTCACAGGGGAGACCAGAGTTTCTCAAATTGGGGGTCCTGACCCAAAAGGGAGTGCCAGGGGGGTCATGAGGTTATTTTAGGGGGGATTGTGGTATTGCGCAGAAGTAAGGTTAGCAATACCATACCTTGCCACCCTTGCTTCTGCTCTGCTGCCTTCAGAGCTGGGCGGCCAGAGAGTGGTGGCTGCTGACTGAGGGCCCAGCTCTGCAGGCAGCGGCACAGAAGTAAGGATGGCAATACCATACCATGCCATCCTTCCTTCTGTGCTGCTGCTGACAGAGACTCTGCCTTCAGAGCTGGGATCCCGGCCAGCAGCTGTCACTCTCCAGCTTTCCCGCTCTGAAGGCAGCCGCTGCCTGCAGCAGCGCAGAAGTAAAGGTAGCAGTACCACAACCTCCCCTACAATAACCTTGCAACCCCCCACCCCCACTCCTTTTAGGGTCAGGACCACTACAATTATAACACCATGGAATTTTAGATTTAAATAGCTGAAATCATGAAATTTACTATTTTTAAAATCCTATGAGTGTCAAATTGACCAAAATGGACCATGAATTTGGTAGGGCCCTACTTATGACAGTAAAGAAGGAATTGAAGGGGTTTGGATGCTCATTACTAACTGTACCCTTAGACTGAACATTCAGACTCACTAGAAGGCATTTATGTAGCCCTTCTAACTGTTTTACAGTGTGCACCAACTAGGTACACACATTACAAGAATGAGGAATTGCAGAGACAATTCTTGATGAAGAAGTGACCTTATCATGACAACCAGAAAATGTGACTATTGTAGATACTACAGTACTATTAACATGGGCAGCTCAAAGAAAACACAATGAGAAAACCATGTTTTTTTCCCCAAGTAATCCTTCCAATCCAAGACAAATCTCTTTTCTCAATCAAAAGGTTCTTTGTAAACAAATACATTATATATCTCAGTGGTTCCCAATATTTGTTCTGTGCACTAGAACCAGAACTAGTAATTTGTGTGACTGATATTCTTGTCCCAACTTAATACAGAGTTTATGTGCTTGGGTGAGTCCTGACATGCTGCTAATGCACAGTTGTCAATCTCACAGTCTCTAACATGCAGTGTAACCTAGTCTGCTCATAACCATGAAATTGTGGTTTGGTGTTAGGCCAAACTCCATGATAGGTTAGGATGGACACAAGTATATGAAAGGTGGTAGATACTGGCTGATACAGTGAAGGTCTTAGTTGAGTAAATTGAGACAGTGACCCCAAAAAAGTGGGTTCCAACTATATCATAGGAGCTTGTCAACAAAGAATGAAATAATATTAATAAAAAAAATCAATTTACCACTGGTGCAATAATGCATGAGCTCATGAACTCTGGCCAAGCGTTTAGTATTGTTTCCAGGTGGAGGAAGGGGGAATTGAAGAAGTTCCACCAGTGGCAGCTTGTCCATCATATCCTGTTCAATCTTTTCTGGGTTTAAGCCCCCTTGGACCTGAAGCAAAGAGCAATAAGGAGAAAAGCTAAGTAAACTTTCACAAAAAAGGGATTTTTCATTTAAATAACTAAGGTTCCAGTTTATCACACAATTCCCCCCTCCCCCACACATATGCTTTACTTTACTTTGAAGTCAATGGAATTTAAGCATATGCTTAAAATTGAGCATATACTCAAAGTGCTTTGCTGAATCAGTGCCTTTATGTGGAAGATGAAATCAATTATTGTTTACTTTCCTCACTGGGGGGAGTGAATATATACCAGAAGAAAAAGAGAATAATTTAAGAAGGCACAATTAACTGATATTTGCTAAAGATCACGAAATTATTTGCCATTTAGCCAGAATCTGAAATTTTCATGGAATACAGAAAATATGTATTGATTTAGTCTGTCAGACTGCAAAGGATGCTTTTGTATTAGCCTTTCCCTTCCACATTGTGGTGGGTTTGGTCACAGAGACCCAGGGCCGGTGCAACCATTAGGCGAACTAGGCGGTTGCCTAGGGCTCCAAGTGGTTGGGGGCGCCCACTGGGTCTTAGTGTCCATCCTTCTGGGTTTCNAGTGACAAGGTAACATGTCCTGTGAGACCCCTACTCTCCATTCTTTCCGGCCTGACTCACAGGAACACAGGAAGGTTTACATGTAAACAGAGGCATTTACAACCAATTGTCTTGGTTAATGGGAGCCATCAAGATTCCAAGCCACCATTAATGGCCCACACTTTGCATAGTTACAATAGGAGTTCAGAGTAATACTTCATATTTCTAGCTTCAGATACAAGAATGATACATTCATACAAATAGGATGAACACACTCAGATTATAAGCTATGTAATGATACCTTACAAGAGACCTTTTGCATAAAGCATATTCCAGTTACATTATATTTACACTCATAAGCATATTTCCATAAACATATGGAGTGCAACGTCTCACACATATTCTTAATTGGTCTATATTACTGTCCATAGTCATTATAATCAAGAAATCATACAACTCATTGATGGTCTTTGACAGCAGTGTTATGATGGATTTAAAGAACTGTACTGGCTTGAGGTTTCTTTACTTTGTTCAGTTTTGCTTTTTCTTATTTTTATTATTACAGTCCCTGTCTTCTGTGTTACTTTTATTACCTTTTTCCTCTATCATATCTCCCAAACCTGTTCCTTCTTCTTTCATCCCTAATACCTACATTTTTCATGCCTTGGTCAACTCCTGCATTAACTAGTGCAACTTCCTCCTCTCAAATCTCCTGAAATCTAGATGGCTGCCCAAAAGTCTATCCAACATGCTTCTGTTAAAAGCATCTTCCCGACCCACCACTCAACCATGTCATCCTCCTTCTACTTGAAACCCTTTATTGCCTTACAAGTTTCATCTGCATCCAACTTTTTACTCTAATCTTACTCTACACTTCTGCCTACATCATGTCTAGATAACTCTTGCTGCCTTACATGAGCGCTACACTCTGCACACCTTGATGCACTCTGGTGTTCTTCTCCCATAAACAGCTCTGTGCCTTCTTGTGCACTGCCCCGTGTTTGTCCCATCCTCTCTAATCTATTCCATTCTAGTTGCTACACCACACTCATCATTTAGAAACTCTAGTTTCTTCAGAATAATAATCCCTTAGCTCAGTGGTGGTCCAAAGTGAAGCCCACAGAGTTCTACAATGTATCCCATGCCATCATTTATATGGAAATGCAGTCACGAAAGCTAAATGTCCACATAAGCACTGTGGCCAGGCCACTCAGATCAATATGGTACATTGCATGCTGGGATCTGTAGTCTCCATGGGTGGCTGCAATCTGCTCCATTTTAAGCAAATTAAGTACAGCCTTTGGATTCCTGGCAAGTGGCTAATGTGACCATGAGGTGGGCAAAGTTTGGGTTCTCCTAATCTACCTTCTAAAAGAAGCTTTCTAAGTTAATGTCCTCTCTGTAGACTTTAAGACTGTTGATATAAGACACAGTATTGTACCTTTAGCAGGTGTAGCCTCTGAGAGAAAATATCATGATAGTTTAATAGAAGAGGCCATTTGGGGACCACAGTCTTTTCTTCATTGTCATTAGGGAAAAAGGAGTTGTAGAGATTCTATTAAACAAGAAAAGAGCACATGCATTAAAAATTAATACACAGATTTATTTAGCAATCAAGGCAGTCTGAAGGGAAAAGACAATACAAACCTTTTTTTCACTCTCAGAGAGGGCAAGAGAGGGAAGGATTGAGACAATATGCTCTGCAAGGCTATGATCCAGCCCATCTGCTCGTGGTTCTGGGACCACCAGACTTGGTGGTGTAAGACCTTCTTCAGTTGCAACGACCTACCAAGCAGAAAACATGTTAGATGTCATTATAGCATTGATTTGTAGTTAGCTTAAGTTAAGGTTGTATCAGAGAAACAAACTTGGTTACAATTTGCAGGAGATAATGCTGCCCACGTATTGTTTACAATGTCACTTGAAAGTGAGAACAGGCATTTGCATGGCACTGTTGTAGCCGGTATTGCAAGATATTTACGTGCCAGATGCGCTAAAGATTCATATGTTCCTTCATCTTCAACCACCATTCCATAGGACATGCATCTACGCTGATGGGTTCTGCTCAATAACAATCTAAACCAGAGCAGATGGATGCATGTTCATTTTCATCATGTGAGTCAGATGCCAGAAGAAGGTTGATTTTCTTTTTTTGGTGGTTTGGGTTCTGTATTTTCCACATTGGAGTGTTGCTCTTTTAAGATTTCTGAAAGCATGCTCCACACCTCATCCCTCTCAGATTTTGGAAGGCACTTCTGATTCTTAAACATTGGGTTGAGTGCTGTAGCTATTTTTAGAAATCTCACATTGATATCTTCTTTGCATTTTGTCAAATCTGCTCTGAAAGTGTTCTTAAAATGACCAACATGTGCTGGGTCATCATCCGAGACTGCTATGACATGAAATATATGGCAGAATGCGGGTAAAACAGAGCCAAAGACATACAGTTCTCCCCCAAGGAGCTAAGTCACATATTTAATTAACGCATTATTTTTTAACGAGCATCATCAGCATGGAAGCATATCCTCTGGAATGGTGGCCGAAGCATGAAGGGGCATACGAATATTTAGCATATCTGGCACATAAATACCTTGCAGCGCCGGCTACAAAAGTGTCATGAAAACGCCTGTTCTCACTTTCAGGTGACATTGTAAATAAGAAGCAGGCAGCAGCATCTTCTGTAAATGTAAACAAACTTAATTGTCTTAGCGATTGGCTGAACAAGAAGTAGGACTGAGTGGACTTGTAGGCTCTAAAGCAGTGGTCCCCAACCTTTTTCGTCTGGCGGGCGCCAAACAACCCCGAGCGCTGCCGGCGGGCGCCAATAAAACCAAAAAAAACCCCACCCCGAGCGCTGCCGGCGGAGCAAAAAAAAAACAACCCCGAGCGCTGCCGGCGGAGCAAAAAAAAAACCAACCCCGAGCGCTGCCGGCGGAGCAAAAAAAAACAACCCTGGGGGCTACGTGGGCACACTTAGACCCCCCGGCGGGCGCAATGGCGCCCACGGGCACCACGTTGTGGACCCCTGCTCTAAAGTTTTACATTATTTTGTTTTTGAGAGCAGCTATGTANCCAACCCCGGGGGCTACGCGGGCGCACTTAGGGCGCCCGCGGGCACCACGTTGTGGACCCCTGCTCTAAAGTTTTACATTATTTTGTTTTTGAGAGCAGCTATGTAAAAAAAAAATCTACATTTGTAAGTTGCACTTTCATGATAAAGATATTGCTCTACAGTACTTGTATGAGGTGAATTGAAAAATACTATTTCTTTTGTTTATCATTTTTACAGTGCAAATATTTGTAATAAAAATAGTAATATAAAGTGAGCATTGTACACTTTGTATTCTGTGTTGTAATAGAAATCAATATATTTGAAAGCCAATTTTTTGAGTTAATCGTATGAGTAAACTGCGATTAATTGACAGCCCTATTTACAACCTCCACAATTTTTGTATCTTTTGCAAACTTGATCAGTGATGATTTTATATTTTTTTCCAGGTCATCCCTGTAGGATCCAACTGGAAACACACTCACTTGGTGACAATTCCCCATTTACAATTACATTTTAAGACCTATTAGCTAGCCAGTTTTTAATCCATTTAATGCGTGACACATTAATTATATATCATTCTAGTTTTTTAATCAAAATATTGTGGGGTACTAAGTCATATGCCTTGGAGAGTCTAAGTATATTACGTCAAACCTTTATCAACCAAACTTGTAATCTTATGAAAAAGAGATATTAAATTAGTTTGACAGGATCTATTTTCCATACATCCAAGTTGATTTGCATTAATTATATTACCCTCCTTTAATTCTTTATTAATTAAATCCCATATCAGCTGCTCTATTATCTTAGACTAGATGATCATAAACATCCTTTCTGGTCTTAAAAACCTATGAATCTAAGTGCCTCAGGGAGAAGTGGAGGTCAACCAACAATCAAGTGGCTCAGTCTGGAAACCCAGTCCAAAAATTTAGCACATATCCAGCTAAATTAAAGCCCAACTGCACCAGAAATTTAACTTTTACATTTTTTCGTTAGCTTAGAAAAAATTTTGATCCACCAATTCTAAAGTTCTGCAGCAAGGAGGACTGTCCATTTTGTTTGTTGCTGTGGAAACAGAACAAAATCTGCAATCTCTTCATCACTGGGAGAAATATCGATGAGCCAGTGATGGGCAGGTCTGAGTTCTGTCCTCAAAGCTGCAGACTGAAGATCCACTGTAGGTTGTCTGGAAACACTCCCTAAAAGCTAAAGTGCTACAAACCAGATCTGGGACCCCTGTGCAATGACCCAGTATAGCCATTCTTGTGGAGGATCTCCTGTCCCACACTGAGAAAAGTTGACAAGCATATAGTATTAGTGATCATTTGCACTTGTATTATATATGCTTAGTTTTGACAACCCTGAGAGAAAACACTCGCTAGCAGTTATTGTAGGCTAGATTAACCCTAGCCCTTACTCAACCATGCAAGGGAGGAAGGAGGAGCAAGGGCCCTCTTAGAAAGTGGCAAAAAAGGCAGGGACTCCCTACCCTAATACTCTTCTCTGTGAGAAAGGGGATGGGGAGGGGGCATAGAGGACTGGAGAGTAGTAGTAGGAGCTTTGGAATAGATCACCGGGCACATAGTGGGAGTGAGCTGCACCCTGAAAAGGAATGAAAAAACCTAACTCCTCCCCTCCATAATGCAAGGCAAAGCAGGGGATCCTCTTTGAGTCCTTCCCTACTGATCCTCCTTAGGTAGTGCAGCTATGTACGTTCTTTTATTTTGGGATGAACCTGATTGATTTGTCTCTCACTGATCAATTCACTATCACACTGCTCAGCCTGAATGATGGGTATGAATTAATATGAAAATACACTCACCTGTTCCAACATGCAGTTCATTATTAAAGGAACAGAAATGAATTCTTCAGGAATCTGACTTAGCAAATCATTGTAATACCTCATGTCCACATAAGGAGGCAGAAAAGAAACTTCTTCCTCTATTGTAGAAAGCAGAAATAACATATTGAGACCATCTAGCTGGATCTGTTGGTTTTCCTTTGACTTTGGTAGAAATGGTTAGTAAGAATTTCCTAATTTAACTCCTTGAATCTCTCCTATGTTCCTGAATTAGGGCTGTGACAGTGTTGTAAGAAAATATAAGGAAAGGACCTAATTCTTAAAGCCTCTACTGCTTAGCCCTGGTCTACACTACGAGTTTAGGTCGAATTTAGCAGCATTAGATCGATTTAACCCTGCACCCGTCAACACGACAAAGCCATTTTTATCGACTTAAAGGGCTCTTAAAATCGATTTCTGTACTCCTCCCCGACGAGGGGATTAGCGCTGAAATCGACCTTGCTGGGTGAAATTTGGGGTAGTGTGGACGCAATTCAACGGTATTGGCCTCCGGGAGCTATCCCAGAGTGCTCCATTGTGACCGCTCTGGAGAGTACTCTCAACTCAGATGCACTGGCCAGGTAGACAGGAAAAGCCCCGTGAACTTTGGAATTTCATTTCCTGTTTGGCCAGCATGGCGAGCTGATCAGCACAGGTGAC
Organism: Platysternon megacephalum; assembly: GCA_003942145.1. NCBI lineage: Eukaryota > Metazoa > Chordata > Testudines > Platysternidae > Platysternon > Platysternon megacephalum. The sequence goes on from QXTE01000145.1 coordinate 2,428,166, forward strand.
TATGCAGAGCTCATCAGCACAGGTGAACAGCCAGAATCGCAAAAGAGCTCCAGCATGGACTGAACGGGAGGTACTGGATCTGATCGCTGTATGGGGAGAGGAATCCATGCTATCAGAACTCCGTTCCAAAAGACAAAATGCCCAAATATTTGAAAAAATCTCCAAGGGCATGAAGGACAGAGGCTATAACAGGGACCCGCAGCAGTGCCGCGTGAAACTTAAGGAGCTCAGGCAAGCCTACCAAAGAACCAGAGAGGCAAACGGCCGCTCCGGGTCAGAGCCCCAGACATGCCGCTTCTATGATGAGCTGCATGCCATTCTAGGGGGTGCCCCTACAACTACCCCACCCCTGTGCGTGGACTCCGTCAATGGACTCTCACGCAACAGGGATGCGGATTTGGGGGATGAGGAAGATGACGATGAGGAGGAGGTTAAAGATAGTGCACAGCAAGCAAACGGAGAAACCGTTTTCCCCGACAGCCAGGAACTATTTATCACCCTGGAGCCAGTGCCCTCCCAACCCACCCAAGGCGGGCTCCCGGACCTTGAAGGCGGAGAAGGGACCTCTGGTGAGTGTACCTTTGTAAATATAATACATGGTTTAAAAGCAAGTGTGTTTAATGATTAATTTGCCCTGGAGACTTGGGATGCATTCGCGGCCAGTACAGCTACTGGAAAAGTCTGTTAACGTGTATGGAGATGGAGCGGAAATCCTCCAGGGACATCTCAATGAAGCTCTCCTGCACTCCCAAAGCCTTTGCAAAAGGTTTCTGGGGAAGGCAGACTTATTCCGTCCTCCATGGTAGGACACTTTGCCACGCCAGGCCAGTAGCACGTAGTCTGGAATCATTGCATAACAAAGCATGGCAGCGTATGGTCCCGGTGTTTGCTGGCATTCAAGCAACATCTGTTCTTTATCTCTCTGTGTTATCCTCAGGAGAGTGATATCATTCATGGTCACCTGGTTGAAATAGGGGAATTTTATTAAGGGGACATTCAGAGGTGGCCGTTCCTGCTGGGCTGTTTGCCTGTGGCTGAACAGAAATCATCCCCGCTGTTAGCCACACGGTGGGGGGAGGGGTGAAGCAATCATCCCAGAGAATTGGGTGTGTGTGGGGGGGTGGTTTAGTTGGGTTTGTGATGCACGTTAACCCGAAAACCACAGCCCCTCCTTTTAAACGGCCAACCCATTTTAAATGGCCAACCCAATGGGTGCTTGGTATGGGAAATGAGGGCGCTGCTGTTTGAAACCATTCCCACGTTATGAAGGTTAAAGAAGCCAAAAGACTGTGGCTTACCATGTCTGCCTGCAAGTCGAATTCTGTTGCCCGCCGGCCCTGTGTGTGTGATCTCTCACACCAAACCGGTAGGCCCTCAATATAAGAGGCAAAATGCGACCTTGTAAAGAAAGCACAAGTGCTATGTAATGTTAACAGCTTGGTTCACCGTGAAAGAGTCTACCCATTATTCTCTAAAATGTGTCTTTTTAAATACTAGTCTCCCTTTTTTTCCTCCCGCAGCTGCAAATGTTTCAACGCTCCCCGTATCATCTCCATCCCAGAGGCTAGCAAAGATTAGAAGGCGAAAAAAACGCACTCACGATGAAATGTTCTCTGAGCTCATGCAGTCCTCCCACACTGAAAGAGCCCAGCAGAATGCGTGGAGGCAGACACGGTCAGAGTGCAGGAAAGCACAAAATGAATGCGAGGACAGGTGGCGGGATCAAGATAATAGGTGGCGTCAGCGTGATGAGAGGAGGCAGGAAGCAATGCTCAGGTTACTGGAGGATCAAACTGATATTCTCCGGCGTATTGTTGAGATGCAGGAAAGGCAGGAGCACAGACCACCACTGCAGCCCCTGTGTAACCAACTGCCCTCCTCCCCAAGTTCCATATCCTCCTCACCCAGACGCCCAAGAACGCGGTAGGAGGGGGGGCCTCCGGGCACCCAACCACTCCACCCCAGAGGACTGCCCAAGAAACAGAAAGCTGGCATTCAATAAGTGTTGAAGTGCAGTGTGGCCTTGTCCTTCCCTCCTCCCCTCCTCCACCACCCCACCCGGTGCTTCCCTCCTCTCCCACCCCTCCCGGGCTACCTTTGCAGTTATCCCCCCATTTGTGTGATGAATTAATAAAGAATGCATGAATTTGAAACAACAATGACTTTATTGCCTCTGCAAGCGNGGAGGGGGGGCCTCCGGGCACCCAACCACTCCACCCTAGAGGACTGCCCAAGAAACAGAAAGCTGGCATTCAATAAGTTTTGAAGTGCAGTGTGGCCTTGTCCTTCCCTCCTCCCCTCCTCCACCACCCCACCCGGTGCTTCCCTCCTCTCCCACCCCTCCCGGGCTACCTTTGCAGTTATCCCCCCATTTGTGTGATGAATTAATAAAGAATGCATGAATTTGAAACAACAATGACTTTATTGCCTCTGCAAGCGGTGATCAAAGGGGGGAGAGGAGGGCGGTTGGCTTACAGGGAAGTAGAGTGAACCAAGGGGGCGGGTTTTCATCAAGGAGAAACAAACAGAACTTTCACACTGTAGCCTGGCCAGTCATGAAACTGGTTTTCAAAGCTTCTCTGATGCACAGCGCACCCTGCTATGCTCTTCTAACCACCCTGGTGTCTGTAATCAGCAGCCAGGCGATTTGCCTCAACCTCCCACCCCGCCATAAACGTCTCCCCCTTACTCTCACAGATATTGTGGAGCACACAGCAAGCAATAATAACTATGGGAATATTGGTTTCGCTGAGGTCTAACCGAGTCAGTAAACTGCACCAGCGCGCTTTTAAACATCCAAATGCACATTCTGCACTTGCTCAGCCTATAGTTGAACAGCTCCTGACTACTGTCCAGGGTGCCTGTGTATGGCTTCATGAGCCATGGCATTAAGGGGTAGGCTGGGTCCCCAAGGATAATTATAGGCATTTCAACATCCCCAACAGTTATTTTCTGGTACATAAACAGTTATTTTCGGTTTATGTACTCGCTGCCTTGGTGCTCCGGTCCCAAGATAGGGATATGCGTTCTGTCTATCACCCCACCACAGTTAGGGAATCCCACTGCAGCAAAGCCATCCGCTATGACCTGCACATTTCCCAGAGTCATTACCCTTAATAGCAGCAGCTCAGTGATTGCGTTGGCTACTTGGATCACAGCAGCCCCCACAGTAGATTTACCCACTCCAAATTGATTCCCGACTGACCAGTAGCTGTCTGGCGTTGCAAGCTTCCAGAGGGCTATCGCCACTCGCTTGTGAACTGTGAGGGCTGCTCTCATCTTGGTATTCTTGCACTTCAGGGCAGGGGAAAGCAAGTCACAAAGTTCCATGAAAGTGCCCTTACGCATGCAAAAGTTTCGCAGCCACTGGGAATCATCCCAGACCTGCAACACTATGCGGTCCCACCAGTCTGTGCTTGTTTCCCGGGCCCAGAATCGGCGTTCCATGGCATGAACCTGCCCCATTACCACCATGATGTCCAAATTGCCAGGGCCCGTGCTTTGAGAGAAGTTTGTGTCCATGTCCTCATCACTCTCGTCACCGCGCTGCCGTCGCCTCCTGGCCTGCTGTTGAAGTTTCCGGTGCTGCATATACTACAGGATAATGCACGTGGTGTTTACAGTGCTCATAACTGCCGCGGTGATCTGAGTGGGCTCCATGCTTGCCGTGGTATGGCATCTGCACGGAAAAAAGGCGCAAAACGATTGTCTGCCGTTGCTCTCACGGAGGGAGGGGCAACTGATAACATGGCTTACAGGGTTGGCTTACAGGGAATTAAAATCAACAAAGGGGGCGGGTTTTCATCAAGGAGAAACACACACAACTGTCACACCGAAGCCTGGCCAGTCATTAAACTGGTTTTCAAAGCCTCTGTGATGCGCAGCGCGCCTTGCTGTGCTCTTCTAATCGCAAACAGCCTAGTCAGCAAACAGCGCCAGAGAGCTTTTAAACGTCCAAAGGCACATTCTACCACCATTCTGCACTTGCTCAGCCTATGGTTGAACTGCTCTTACTGCTGTCCAGGCTTCATGAGCCATGGGAGCAAGGGATAGGCTGAGGTAGGTGCGATCGCGCGGTGCTGCAGGCTGGGAGAGCAGCCTGAGGCAAAAGCCTCCAGCTCGCATGATATTCCAGGCAGGACTGAATCTCCATTAGATGAAACTTAAAGAAGAGAATGACCTGGAGTCACTCCCATTTATGTCCAGGCGCCCCCGACCGACCTCACTGAGGTCGGCTAGGAGCACCCATGTCTGCCCAGGCGCCCCCGACCGACCTCATCGAAGTCGGCAAGGAGGACCCACGAGACGACGACGATGGTTAACAGTCGTACTGCACCATCTGCCGCTGGCAAGGCAAGGAGATGCTGCTGTGTAGCACTGCAGTCCTGCGTCTGCCAGCAGCACCCAGGAGACGTACGGTGACAGTGAGCTGAGCGGGCTCCATGCTTGCTGTGGTATGCCGTCTGCACGGATAACCCAGGAAAAAAGGCGAGAAACGATTGTTTGCCGTTGCTTTCACGGAGGGAGGGGGGCCTGACGACATGTACCCAGAACTGTGGGGTAGCTACCCACAGTGCACCGCTCCTAAAGTCGACGCTAGCCTCGGTACTGTGGACGTACTCCGCCGACTTAATGTGCTTAGTGGGGACACACACAATCGACTGTATCAAATCGATTTCTAAAAAATCGACTTCTATTAAATCGACCTAATTTCATAGTGTAGACATACCCTTAGTCTGCACAGCGATGAATTTCTGCTCTTGACATATCTCCTTCCCATATCTTCATTTATTTTTAATAAAATACAAGTATTTTAATAATAAAAGAAGGATTATATGCAAAATTTAGGAGATTCAGAGTTAAGGTTTCACATGTTAACCTATATAAAATGCAGCTGTGTGTCTCTAAACTTATTTTTAAAAGTGCAGTGTAAACATAAATCAGTAGTACGGGGTTCAGCTAATTTATACAATCTCACTCAAGAAGCAGTATTAAAACTCAATTACAAGCACACAAGATGAAAGAAAATCCTATATGCTATGGGCTCAGTCACAAGCTGCCTTCTGTACCCGTGCAGGGGAGTAAGGATGTGTATGGTATTAGTCCTCTGTGTGGGCATCTACATTTTCAGTTTGCATGCAGGGTGGAGAACAGTTGCTGTTAAGTTGCTACTGACCCCCCTGCATACATTGGTGTGGAGGCTTCGCTCCCTACTTCCAGTACACCAGTTACCACAGTTCAACCAATAGAAACCTGCATCAGATATAGGACTGGGGCAACTTACTCACCCTTGGAACACGGGGTAAACAGGTACTGATTTGTGACTCTGAATAACTATTTAATCCCTGGTCTGCTCCTGGGGCAGTGCAAATAGGTGCTGTTCTTTACTCAGTGGACATATTTGACCTTAATTCCTCTGTGCTTCAACTGCACATCTATAAAGTGGGGATAATACCACCCCCTCACCTCACACGGTATTGTGAAAATAAATTAATTAATGTTTGTGAAACACTCAGATACTATAGCACCATAGAAAATCCCATGAGAAAATTAATGATTTTGTATTCAGAGCAGGGTTTTGAATAGTGTGCAGTAAATAAAGCATGGGGTCACAGATTGAGGATAACACAAAATATTGCATAGCTGCTCTTTTAGTGACACCTTCCATCTTGTGCACTGAATAAGTCAGGGATCCTGTGGAAAAATAGTATGTGACCATGTAAGTAAAGATTGTATCATAATGTATAATCAATGGCAAAAAATTATGTAAACACAGAGTTAAGGCTGCTTAGTGGTATGTCTCCTTTGCAAAACGTTGATCAAAACTCAAACTTCTGAAAACAAGGAAATGCATAGTTAAGATTGCCCATGCAATCTTAACTATGCCTTTTTTCAGCAGTGCCCCAATATGCCCCATTAACACACATATCTTCTCTCTGCCAACCCCATAGTTGCTGAAATGTACAAGCTCTTTACTTCCTTTCACAATCCATTCCTTCTCACCCACAGGATCTAACACTATTAAAAGGCAAAAAGGGAGATAAAAAAGGTTGCTTGCCCCATCTTTCCTCTGTTTCCCTAGTGCTGGCAGTAGCCAATGGGAATTATTTGCATATGCTCCCAGTGCAGTCAGTGTGTTAGGTGAACCTACACTACATGGTAGATCAATAGTTGAGCCTGCTTGGTAAAGGTGTGTTTGTTGATATGAGGACATGTGTGGATTACTTTGAGGTGTGCGCAATGGAGCTGTGATTATGATATAATGAAATCTATGTTTTGCACATTCTTATATTATGCAAGCAAAGGGAAGAGCTGCATGTGTCTCTTCGTGACCCAGTACACATCATTTCAATACAGAATTGTGTATGTTATATAATTAGCATGACACAGGGGTTTTACTACAAAGGACATTGTCAGTAGTGAGCTGGGATATGAGAGCACAGTTGCAGAAACCATCTGGAGACAGTGTCCCAAGCAACGGGGAAAATGAGTAGGGAAGTGTTGAAGGCCAAACTGGAATGAACAAGCATCTCAAACAGGTTATTAAGGGAAGGCAAAAAGCCTACAAGGAATGGAAGAAGGGAAGGATCAGCAAGGAAAGCTACCTCTTGGAAGTCAAAAAGTGTAGGGATAAAGTGAGAACTGCCAAAAGACAAGCAGAACTGGACCTTCCAAAGGAAATTAAAACCAATAGTAAAAGGCCCCTATAAAGAAAAAGAAAACAAGGAAAGAAGAAGCAGGACCATGAAGCACTGAGGATGGGGTGGAGGTTAAAGATAACCTAGATATGGCCCAACACCTAAACAAATACTTTGCCTCAGTTTTTAGTAAGGATAATGAGGAGCTTGGGAGCAGTGGCAGTATGGCTAATGGAAACAAGGATATGGAAGTACAAATTACCTCATCCGAGGTGGAAGCCAAACTCAAACAGCTTAATGGGACCAAAGGGGTGTGTGTGAATTATCTCCATTCAAGAATATTAAAGGGCCTGGCACATGAAATTGCAAGCCCATTAGCAAGGATTTTTAATGACTCCATAAAATCGGGGGTTGTACCCTGTCACTGGAGAATTGCAAATATAGTTCCTATTTTTAAGAAAGGGGGAAAAAAGCCATCTGGGAAACTACAGGCCCGTTAGTTTGACCAATTGAATGTCAGGTCTTAGAACAAATTTTCAAAGACAGAGTAATTAAAGACAAAGAGGTAAACGGTACTTGGGATAAAATACAACATGGTTTTACAAAAGGTAGATCGTGTCAGACCAACTTGATCTCTTTCTTTGAGAAGACAAATGATTTTTTAGACAAAGGAAATGTAATAGATCTAATCCATCTGGATTTCAGTATGACACAGTTCCACATGGAAAATTATTAGTTAAACTTGAGAAGATGGGGATTAATACGAGAATCAAAAGGTGGGTAAGGAACTGGTTAAAGGAGAGATACAAGGGGTCATGCTGAAAGATGAACTGTCAGGCTGGAGGGAGGTTATTAGGGGAGTTCCTCAAGGATCAATTTTCAGACCAATCTTATTTAATATTTTCATTAATGACCTTGGCACAAAAAGTGGGAGATTGCTAATAAAATGTATGGATGACACAAAATTGGGAGGTATTACCAATATGGAGGAGGACTGGGAATATCATACAAGGAAATTTGGACAACCTTGAAAGCTGGAGTAATAGAAATGGAATGAAATTTAATAGTGCAAAGTGCAAGGTCATGCACTTAGGGACTAACAACATCTGGAATGTTGTGTTCAATTCTGGTCTCCCATGTTTAAGAAAGATGAATTCAAACTGGAACAAGTACAGAGAAGGATACTAGGATGATCAGAGGAATGTCTCAGGAGAGGAGACTTAAGGAGCTTGGCTTGTTTAGCCTAACAAAATGAAGGCTGAGGGGAGATATGATTGCTCTCTATAAATACATCAGAGGGACAAACACCAGGGAGGGAGAAGAATTATTTAAGTTAAGGGCCAATGTTGGCACAAGACCAAATAGATATAAACTCGCTATCAATAAGTTTAGGCTTGAAATTAGATGAAGGTTTCTAACCACTAGAAAAGTGAATTTCTGAAACAGTCTTCCAAGGGGAGCAGTGGGGGCAAAAAATGTAACTTGTTTCATGACTGAGCTTGATAAGTTTATGAAGGGGATGGTATGATAAGGTTGCTGACAATGGCATATGGACCATCCACAACTGCTATTAGCAGATATCTCCAACGGCTGGTGATGGGGCACTCAATGGGAAGGGCTCTGACTTACTACAGAGAGTTCTTTCCCAAGTGTCTGGCTGGTGGATCTTGCCCACATACTCAGGGTCTAATTGATCACCATATTTGGGATCAGGAAGAAATTTTTCCCCAGGTCAGATGGGCAGAGACTCTAGGGGATTTTCACCTTTGTCTACAGCATGGGGCACAGGTCACTTGCTGGTTTGAACTAGAGTAAATGGTGGATTCTCTTTAACTTGAAGTCTTTAAATAAAGATTTGAGGACTTCAGTAACTCAGGGCTGGTCTACACTGGGGGTGGGTGTCGATGTAAGATACACAACTTCAGCTACAGGAATAGCGTAGCTGAAGTCGAAGTATCTTATTTCGACTTACCTCCCGTCCTCACGGCGCGGGATCGATGGCCGCGGCTCCCCCGTCGACTCCGCTACCGCCGCTCGCCCTGGTGGAGTTCCGGAATCGATGGGAGCGCGTTCGGGGATCGATATATTGCGTCTAGACGAGACGCGATATATCGATCCCCCGATATATCGATTGCTACCCGTCGATCCGGCGGGTAATGTAGACGTGGCCTTAGAGAGAGGTTATGGGCCTATTACAGGAGTGGGTAAGTGGCCTGTGATATGCAGGAAATCAGACTAGATGATGATGGTGGCCCCCTCTGGACTTAAAGATCACGAGTCTATGAGCAGTCTAAGCATTTACTATCTTCATGCACTCCAGGTACGGTGAGTGTGGCCGGTGTCAAGTGCAGCTGTGTTGACTGGTGGAGGCAGTAGAGATATGTTTGGGAGATCTGTGGATTACTTTGAGGTGTGTGACAGAGTTGTGACTATAATATGAGATCTAAGTTTTGCACCCTCTCATGTATGAGAGGAAAGGGAAGAGGTGCAAGTGTACCTTCAGTTTGCAATATGTATCATTTCTATGCTGAACTATGTACATTATGTCTGTAGCAGGGCATGGAGCTTTGATTACAAAGGATATTGCTGGCATTGAGGTGGAATATTAGAGAATTCTAATACTTTAATAATGGCTAGGTGAAAGTGTAGGTTGAGATGGCATCCTGTGAGTAATGGTATGTCTACATTTGAGCTTGGAGGTGTGATTCCCAGCTTGCGTAGATGTACTCGCAGTATCTCAGCTTGAGCTAGCATGATAAAAATAGCAGTGTAGCCAGAGCAACAGCGGTGCTAGCTGCCTGAGTACAAATCCGCCTGGACCCTCTGGGTACATACTCAGACAGCTAGCCCAAGCCACCACAAGTGCTACTCCAGCTACACAGATATTTTTAGTGTGCTAGCTTGAGCAGAAGTGGATCCGTCTATGAGAGCTGGAAATCACACCTCCCAGCTCAAATACAGATGTACCCTCAGGATAAGGAGCTGTAAAAAGCTGTAAAGTGGTTCTAAAATTTTACACATGTGGTATTCTTTCTTGGGAGTTGGCCAAGTGTGTGAATGTTTGCCAGGATCTGGAACTTCCTGAATCTTATAGTGCCAAGGTCCAGTGTGAGTATGAGCTATGTATATATTGAAGCATTGCTCAAGAAGAGAGAGGGAAGGTGGTGTGGGCAATCTTTTTTCTTCTTCTCCTTTTTGTCCTTTAATAGTGCTAGATGGAATCCTGTGGGTAAGAGTGAATGGGTTTTAAAAGGAGGCGAAGAGCTGGTACATTTCAGCAACTCTGGGGACGGCAGAGTAAAGATATGTGTGTTAGCAGAGTGTATTGGGGCATTGCTGAAAGAACACAGAGTTAAGGTTGCCCAGGCAATCTTAACTCGGCACTTCCTGGGTTCCAGAAGGAGAGGTTACTCATCTTGTTCAGTAACAGAAGTTCCTGGAGATGTGTGTCCCTAGGGGTGCTCTGCTTCAAGTGTACATATGTCTACCAGACGGTCTTGGAGGGATCTGAGAAGGCCTCGTTTATTGATAAGGGCACTTGAGCAGAGGGTGTCCATTGAAGGATATTTAGAAGATTATGCTGTGACTCTTGGGCCTCTTTTAAGGGGATCTGTAAGAAGTCTGTAATGTTTAATTACTTGAAATGGTTTAAAATCAGCTGCTAGAGAAGGTGGAGGGTGACATAACCTCCTCATCTGGAGAAGATGAGGAGATATTAGTTTATGGAGTAGCCTCCTTATCTGTTCTAGTCTCTTTGTTCTTCAAAAGATGCCTGTGATTGAGATGTTGGAGGACGAGTAGATGGAATAGGAGACTATCTCCCTCGGTGGTTCCCCTGAGAAAGACTATGGGCTTGAGGAAAACTGCTGTCAATAGGCATCCCAAAGATCCCAATATGGTCACTGAGGAGGTCCAATGGGCATAGGAGGTGGCATCCAGTGTGGCTCAAGCCAATGAGAAGGGGCACAAGATTGCCTCACTTGCAGCTCCTCTCTTTCCATGAAGGTGCCAGTGAGGGTGTCCTTCTGTTGGCAAGTAGGGGAACCCTGCGCTGAGATTTGGGAATCTGAAGAGAACTCCTCATCTAAAGGAGGAGCCCTGCCAAACTCAGAGGTTGCTAAAAAATCAAGTGGTACTGGGGAAAGGTCCAGTCCCAGTCACCGTGCCAATCTCAGTACTGACAGAAGCTTAGAACCCATTAAAAGAGGAGACTCCAATTTGTCTGAGACAAATACGTTTCTTGAGTATCTAAATTCTTGTGGTACCAGATGGATTTGAGCTGAAACAGAGCAAGGTTCCACAGTCGGTACTGAGGGCAGTCTGTTTAGGTGGATCCTGTCTGATGCAGGTCATCAGTACCAAAGAAGATGACTGCTTGGGGGACACCCAGATGCCAGTTTCCTTGCCAGTATAGAGGGAATCTATTTGTTTAATTACCAGACATTGCGAAGGGGCTGTAGGTACTACCTCCTTAGAGGTAGAGCATTTAGACTCTTTCACAGCATGATCATGCTTTTGCAGTACCAAAGATGTTTTCTGTACCGCAGCATGTTTGGTATCACGACCCTTAGAAATGCTCAGAGCCCTAAAGCAGAAATGGTACCAGCAAAGCCTGGAGCCTTCGCAGTACCTAGACCAGGATCTGAGGTCTCCAACTCTGTCTTATCTTGAGAAGGAGGCTTTTTTGAAGTAGGCTCCTTGTGAGGAGAATTATTCCCCTTCTTATGAGTCTTCCTTGTATCCTCTGATGATCTGTCCCATGAATCACAGAATCATAGAAGATTAGGGTTGGAAAAGACCTCAGGAGGTCACCTAGTCCAATCCCCTGCTCAAAGCAGGACCAACACCAAATAAATCATCCCAGCCAGGGCTTTGTCAAACCAGGCCTTAAAAACCTCTAAGGATGGAGATTCTACCACCTCCCTAGGTAACCCATTCCAGTGCTTCACCACCCTCCTAGTGAAATAGTTTTTCCTAATATCCAACCTAGACCTCCCCCACTGCAATTTGAGACCATTGCTCCTTGTTCAGTCATCTGCCACCACTGAGAACAGCCAAGCTCCATCCTCTTTGGAACCCCCTTTCAGGTAGTTGAAGGCTGCTATCAAATCCCCCCTCACTCTTCTCTTCTGCAGACTAAACAAGCCCAGTTCCCTCAGCCTCTCCTTGTAAACCATGTGCCCCAGCCCTCTGATCATTTTCGTTGCCCTCCGCGGGACACTCTCCAATTTGTCCACATCCTTTCTGTAGTGAGGGGCCCAAAACTGGACGCAATGCTCCAGATGTGGCCTCAGCAGTGCCGAATAGAGGGGAATAATCACTTCCCTCGATCTGCTGGCAATGCTCCTACTAATACAGCCCAATATGCCGTTAGCCTGCTTGGCAACAAGGGCACACTGCTGACTCATATCCAGCTTCTCGTCCACTGTAATCCCCAAGTCCTTTTCTGCAGAACTGCTGCTTAGCCAGTCGGTCCCCAGCCTGTAGCGGTTCATGGGATTCTATGAAGGTCTAGATGAATGTGATGCAGATGTTGATGGGGCACTATGCTTACTCAGAAGCTGATGTATAAGGGGGGATCTCCTGGCCTGGATCCAAGGCCAGATGAAGGAAATGTTCCATCATCAGGAGCTTGAGTCTTATCTCCCGGTTCTTCCTTGCTCTACTTTTAAATGCTGAACAGATGTATACTTTTTAGGAATATGTGTAACCCCCAAACAGTGAATACACCAGGAAACCAGGATTGCCCGCCACTGAGCAGGCTAGAGTGCAGGCAGGTGAGGCAATGTTTGAATCCTGAAGATCCTTGCATACCCCAGAGATGAGGGGGATCTTGAGAGTGGGCCACTCTTGAGGGGAAAGAAGAATAAAACAAGCCTATTACACAAAATAAAACATATAAAATAAAGATGTAAAAACTGCACTAATTAAATTAAAAAGTAGAAGCTAAACTTGAATGATAGAAGCAGGCAGGCAACACACTCTGTCTCAGGCCGAGGTGGTTGAGAAGGAACTGAGGGTGGTTCGCTCATACAGCCCTACATATTCTTGGTATGGGGCACGTATGGGCTGAACTGGCACTGCTACCAAAAATCTCCAAGCAAAGGCAGATGAGGCACATAGGTACATGAAGTGAAGCACCCACAGGGACATTACTCAAGGAAGTAGTTTGAGTTTTGCTCAACTCAGTGTTCTGCAAGGGGGTGATATACCACCCAGCAACCTTAATTCTGCATCAATATAGTTTTTTGCCATTGAACTTCCTAGTTTTTTTAACAGGAAAATATATGTTGTGGTAGGGGTTAGTAATCAGTTAGACAGTTATACATATCATGTCCTGCATTTAGTATACTGAGCCAGCCTGCCCCCTCCCATCAGTTGCGCTCCATCAGCCCTGCATTGGCACACTTCTCCAGCCATGCCACTGACTCATTCCTTGCATTCCCCTCTCCAACATGGACACTCCCCACTAATGTACCTAAGACTCCCCATTGCAAGCAGGGAACGCTTCTCCCTGAAGTCTTCACTCCCTGACATTCAAACATGTCTATAGCCATTACTTCCCATTCCTATAACCCAACTCACATGAAGTGCCTGGAGCAAAGGACAACTACGTTACAATGGAACAATGTTCTTGGTTGTGTTGCACAATGGTTGGAGTGTGGAGTTTGTGGTAGGCCAGCAAGAGAAATTACAGATAGGATTTCTGTTCCAAGATCCTGACAGTTTTATCTTTGAGGGAAAGATACTCTGACCCCGTCCAATACATGTATCCCATCTTCAAGAAACACTGAAGTGACAGAGGTTGTAATGTTTCTATGCCATACAGTGCACATTTTCCAGTCAGCTATGAACCCTCCAATGTCCCAATTAATGTTCTTCCAACACTTATTAACAGCTTTCATGCAATGTTGTGGTGCACTGGCAGAGCTGTGGGGTGCAATAAGGTTGGGGTTCAAGGGTGCATTAGCAGAGCTGGGAGTGCAAGGGGGTTGTGGTACAGGGTTGTGGTGCATTGGCAGAGCTGTGTGCTGCAAGCAGGCAAGGATGCAGGGTATCTGGGATGCACAGGCAGAGCTGGGGATGTAGGGGGTTGGGGTGCACTGGAAGAACAGTGGGGTGCAGGTAATCTGGGGTGCAGGGTGGCTGGGATGCACTGGCAGAGCTGGGGCTACAGAATGGTTGAGTGCAGGAAGGTTGGGGTGCCTGGCAGAACTGTGGAGTGTATGGGAGTTGGAATGGGCTGGTAGAGCTGGGGGAGCCATACCTCCCTCACCTGAACTCTCAACCTCTCTCCCCTCCCCTACCATCCATACACATTTTTGCCTCTCCCAATAACCCTTCGCTGAAGTCCCAAATGCCTCCCTCCCTATTCCCCCACTTCTGTGCTCTCTAATGCCCCCCCACCCCCATTGGAAGCAGTCACATGTTTAATTTTTCTCCCAAAGACTTTGATTATATTCCCCTCAAAGTGAAATTGCCTCCCATGACTCACAAATTGTAGCAACCTGCAGCCATGGAATTCAAGACTCCTTCTGTCTGAATTGGGGGCTCGTCATTAATTCATCCTTAGTTATGTTAATCAAAGGGTAAGTTCACAGCCATAAAGAGGTCTGTGATTCATCCAGTCATTAGTACCCCTCAATTTAACAATACAAGGCAGCCAAAAGAAACCATTATTTTGTGAGGGAGGGGGCCGTGTAACTCGGGAATTCCTTGGTCAAATTCCTCTAAATTTGGATCATCAGTCCAACTCACATCCTCCATGAGGTACACCTAATTTCAAAGCAATACAAGTAACCATTCAGATTTTAGAGCACTTATAAGAGTCAAGTTTGTAGCATATAAAATGGCAGGAATGGAAACCCCCTAGACATTTTTTAATTGGCACATGCACAGTGTAAAACTGTACATATTCTTAAATACTGTTGTCAATTTAGGTCCCCCAAAGATTTACTGGATGCCATGCATTACCTGGGGTAAAACTTGACAGATTAAGACCATTTTGGCCTGTAGCTCATCAATGGTATGATCTCTAGCTTTCAGCAAACACACACACACACTTTTTTTTTAAATGGCTATTTTGAGGGGGGTTTATATCTCCGGAACACCACACTCAAATCACTCCAAATTTGGGTTACTAACCCTACTCCAGACTCTCCTGAGGCACACCATATGTCAAAGAAATCTAAATAAACATGTCCATTTTAGAGGTCTTAGAAAGGTCGACCTTTAAACAGATGTGATGCTGTGTCACTACAATGCACAAGGGGGCTAAATTAAGGTTGCACAGACATCCTTAATTCTGACATTTCCCAACTTCTGAGTGCCTGACTTTGCAACCTTAATAATGTTTTTTAACATAGTTTTTTGTGTGTAATATGTATCTATGGTTAAAAAGGGCAGTTTCCCCCCATTATATCCAGAAGCTAATTTAAAGGTACTTTTTATTTTAATACAATAAAATAATAATAGTAATACCTAACTCTTATATAGTGCTTTTCATCAGTAGATCTCAAAGTTCTTAATGAGGTAACAACCATATATGCTGGACTAGATCAATTCCAAGGCCAGCTCTGAGGTATTTAAAACAAATAAACAAACATCAAGGCCAAAGGATTGGTATATATTAAATTCAATTAAGGCACTTAACCATCCCTACCCATCCTTAATGGACTGACAGAGAATATTATATCACATCTTATAGCTGAATTGGATTAGTTACCAAAGTGTCATGTTATTCAAGGCTGCATGATCATGTCATGAAAAATTCTACCATTAGTATAACTGAAGAGGACAGAAGAACAAAGTTGATGTGAGAATTTTAACTTTTAATTTCCTTATCAATTTCTGACAGTGAAACAATGAAAACTGCAATGGTCCACAGCTGCTTTTTCATCTTTGTTGGAAACTTTCCTCTCTGAAGGAATCTGGTCACAGTTATCATGCCTTTGTTACTTCCAAACTGGATTGCTGTAATGTGCCCTACTTAAGACTACTTTTTAAGACTATTCAGCAGTTGCCACTAGTTCAGATTAGCCTGCTCCTAACTCCTTTTAACTGTGACCGGTGGACAGTAATTCCTATGCTCCATACTTTGCACTGGCTTCCTATACATTTCCAGGTATGATTCAAGGTGCCTGTTACCCTCTCAAAGGCCTTGAAAGGTCTGAGAATTGACTATCTCTGACTGTGTCCACACTTCAATTGTTCTTTAAGGGTGATATTTTCCAAAGAGGTAAGCATTGGCCTAGCTCCATTCTCACTGAAATCAATGGAAGTTTTACCATTAACTTCAATGGGAACAGAGTTAGGAAAACACTGATTGCTTTTGAAAATCTTACCCTAATCTCCCAGTATTGTTGCACTGCTGGTGTAGCTCCACTATGTTTTTCCTATGCACCAATGTATCATTTGTGTTCAACCAGAATCTCTTGCTGATGTCCCCAGGACTGAACTCCACAGGTAGCAGAACATTGTCAGTGAAGCATACAGGCTCTGAAATTTGCTACCCATTGTGTTCTGGAGCACAAACTAGTGATTTTTAGGAAGTGGTGCAATACATATTTATCACCACTGGCTTGGTTAAATGACATTTATCCCCTCAATGGAGATATATATATCAGTTTACATCAGCTGAGGGTCTGGTCCAAGGACTGTGTCAATAGTGTGATTTGTGCAGATTGTTGGCAATAGTTGTTCTTTTTAATGTTTGTAATGTACTTAGACAACACAATGATATAAATAAATAAAATAAATTAAAACTACCAAGTATAACCACTGTGCAGCCAGGCAATACACCAGTTATATAAATTTATTCACAGCAGCCATGGTTGTTACACAGAAGCAACAAATCTAAGCTAATAAATAATTACATACACAAAGGTATGTTGAAAGAACATAAAGTTTGCAAAATCAAGCACTCAAAAATAGGAAATGATAGAATTAAGGTTGCCCATGCAACCTTAATTGAGCCTCCTTGTGCGTATGCATTATAATACCATCTTTAATTATGTGATCACATACTATTTTTTCCACTAGGAGTTGTAATTGCAGGGAAAATCCTGCTGAAGGGCCATGGGCTACAGCATGCTCAGTGAAGATGGAGTCTTAGGGTTTGTGTTCACTGCAACAATTAACTAGAACGAGAACTAGGGGTTCTCACAACAAATTTTTGGTGGCCTCAGAGTGTGGCCACCAACTCTTGCTGGTGGCCACGTTGTCAAACCAATCTTTCTCCTTGCCTCCGCTGGCCCTTTAGTGAGAGGCCGCACCAGGGAAGGTAGGTCAGGAACTCACTGGCTGTCTGCGGAGTCCCAGGCTCCCCGTGCCTTGACTGGGCAGGAATAGGGGAGCTGCCCAGGGAGCTCTGAGTGACTGAACATTGTAGCTACCTCCACTGACAAGAGCCGCCTTCAGCACTGCGCACATCGGTGCCACGTGTCTTCAGAGGTGCTGCCCGGAGCCCCTCAGGAGGCTGCATGGTGCAAGGCACCGATCCCTGCTGGCGGTGCCAGCACAAACATGAACATGGCACATCTTGCTGCCTTGGGTAACAGCTATTCAGGAGAAACAGCTGAGCGCTGCAGGGAGGAGCCGCTGCTTCCCCCACCCCAAATCTCTGCCCATGCTTTGGAGGCTGTCGTGGCCACAAAAAATCCATTGGTGGCCTCATGTGGCCACGGTGCCACATTTGCAAAATGCTGCATCTGCACTTGAGCTAGCCTAGCTTGATGGAGAGCGACCACACTTCAAACAACACTGGAGTTACACAGCGTGATTTGAATGGTAATGCAGAGTTGGATTAGCAGCACAGAGTGATTAGATTAGCTGTTGTAACTCAAGCTGTTGCACCCTCACTGCATCATTAGATCAAACAGCATCACTCCAGCTTAGTTCAAACCATTCCCTTGGGCATGTCTACACTGTACAGTAAACCCCCCCTCTGTGGGACCCATGCCTGCAGACTCATTCTTTCCAAGCTCATGCTCGTGTGTCCACACTGCAGTACTACAGGAGCCTCATACCACTGCCAACACGTCCACACTGCAGTACACAGACACAAGTCAGACATGGTTGGTTCTGAGGGTATATCCCAGGGTTCTTAGTTCCCTTGCTTGGTAGCATGGCAGGAATATTCAAACCAATAAAGCCATTATCTGAAGAATTCAATCGCTACCGCTGCAATTGCAGTGTATTGCAACTTAGATAATTTATTTGCCCCAGGAAGTACTTGTATAACATCAATTTCAATCTTTTAGTTTGTTGCACAATTAACTTCAAGACTGTGTAAACAGAAGCATGGATGACAAGAGAGGAAATTGCTCAAGGAATTAGATATTCATTCTAGTTTTAATCCTTCACACATACCCTGTGGTAGAATTGCTGGTACTAGAATTTCTTCTGTTTGTACTTTCTTCTTTGAAGGGATAGTGGGAGAAGCTGGATGTGCCTAAAGGAACACAAATATGGATCAAACAAACACAGAAAGGTGTAGCCAGGTTACGTTTGCTACTTGTGTGAACACTGAGGCCCAGATCGATAAAGAGATTAAGCTCGGAGTTGCAACACTTAACTTTTAGGCAGCCAGAGAATCACTGGAAGAACATTGGGATCCACAAAACCTAAATCAGTTGCCTGGGCTCCCTATACAATGAATTGGGAGAGACAGGCACCTTAGAATGAGATCCACAAAAGCCAGCACACTAGGCAGGGAGCTGCCTAAACTAGCAAATGAGAGATGATGATGACAGGGGTGTCCTAAACTCTGTCCCTCTCATGAAGCTAGGTGCCTAAATCCAAGCCAGAGAAACTAAATGAAAAGGACTCTATAGCCCAGTGGTTAGGGCACCCACCTCGGAAATGGGAGACCCAGGATCCAGTCCCCCAGCTCCAATGACTTTTTAATTACTTACCTAAAGTGGAACAACTTAAACAGAAAAGATTGAGGGAACCACCCCCACAAGTCCACCCTCATGGGTGTTTGGCCATTTTCCTCTCCTGAGATAGAATTCTACAATTCTCCCACTCAGACCAGGCTCTGGGCTACATACCCTGTGTATCAACGGTTCTTACCCAGGAAGTCTGACTGAGTTTGGACACCTACAGTTCTTCCCTTTGGGAGTCTGTGATTAGTGGTTAACACAGTAGCAAAACAGTCTTTAAAAACCAAAGTATTGCTTAATTTAACAGTAGGAATAAAGCATTTAGAGAAAAAGAATTTTAAAACAACAACCAGTCTAGATGTATGATCTTCCTAAAGGCTTACCATCCTTTGATGATAACCAGGCATGTCTAACTTCTTCAGACAGTCCAACGGATGGCTGGTTCCTCTGAACAACATCTCCCTCTCATAAGAGAGAGACCCTTTTTTTAAACTGCCAGAGTTCATGTTTTGTGTTCCTGGGCTTTGGCCTGCTGGACAGAACTAGTTTGTAGGCTGGTTGGTCCTACTGCAAATATCCCTTCCTGCTGCTCCCCCACACACTCCACACACAGAGCCTGACCCCTTCTGCCTTTGGCCCTCCATCTGGTCCTTGTCCCAATCCCAGTTCCTCCCACCATATACACACTTGACTCCCCTCTCTGCTCCATGTCCCAGTCCCAGTTTCCTCTCCACCATCTACATGGCCCAGTTCTCCACCCCTAACCCGTGGCTCCTCATCCAGTCCCGCACAATCCCTTTGGGCTCGTTGTCCCTGCCCTACCACCACAGGCACTGACTTCCTCCGGGCCCCGGGGGTGCTCAACCCCCCGCTCTGCCTTGGGCCCTGCCCCCACCCGAACCCTTCCCTCAAGCCCCCACCCCGCCTCTTCCTATCCCTTCTCTGCCCCTGCCCCTTCTCTTCCCACCCAGTTCCGCCCCCACCTCCAAGCGTGCCTTGTCCCTGCTCCTCCCCCTCCTTCCCAGCACCTCCTGCATGCTGTGGAACAGCTGATTGCGGCATGCAGGAGGCACTTGGGGGGGGGGGAGGGAGAAGCTGGCTGCCGATGGGTGTTAAGCACCCACTAATTTTTTTCCACGGGTGCTCCGGCCCTGGAGCACCCACAGAGTCGGCGCCTATGCCTACCACCCTATCCCCAAAGCTCAGCACTCCCCTACATTCCAGTCAGCTCACTTCTTCTGCCTTGTTTCCTGAGTGCCAGTAGGGGGAGCATTGAGAGCACAGGAGAGAGACTCTCTCAGATCTCAGTTCCTGGGCTGGTACCACAGCAGTTCCTGGCTACAAGAAGGAGCAACCCCAGGCTGAAGCATGCAGTGTAGATGGAATCCTTGAAGAATTAGCTGTCTAACTCTAACAANTGCGGCATGCAGGAGGCACTTGGGGGAGGGGGAAGGGAGAAGCTGGCTGCTGATGGGTGTTAATCACCCACTAATTTTTTTCCACGGGTGCTCCGGCCCTGGAGCACCCACAGAGTCGGCGCCTATGCCTACCACCCTATCCCCAAAGCTCAGCACTCCCCTACATTCCAGTCAGCTCACTTCTTCTGCCTTGTTTCCTGAGTGCCAGTAGGGGGAGCATTGAGAGCACAGGAGAGAGACTCTCTCAGATCTCAGTTCCTGGGCTGGTACTACAGCAGTTCCTGGCTACGAGGAGGAGCAACTCCAGGCTGAAGCATGCAGTGTAGATGGAATCCTTGAAGAATTAGCTGTCTAACTCTAACAAGTCACGTACAAACTGCGATCTTCAGAGGGTCATAACTTAGCCAAATTTGAGCTAATTTTCACAAGGATGGCAAAAAGCACATCCCTGACACTGGCACAACACCCTGCCAATTATGAGTCCCTCTCCAAAGCATGAAGGTTCTAGAGATTCCCAACGAAATGACTGTAATTAAATAAAAATTGTAACATGGGCAAAAATCAATGCACAGAATAGAACAATAGTTTTCTGACATCTCTGACCTAGCAGCCAAAGAAACAGTCACCTTCTGCTGCAGAGATCAACTACCTGAGTTTGAAGAAATCTGGGCTCCACTTATAGAAACATGACTAAGGGACACCTAAGTGCCCCATGGCTTGTCTATACCTCTTTCCCCTTTCCCCTTCTTCCTCCCCACTAACTCTTTCCCCTCCCCTTTCTTTTCCCCCCTGCTTTCACACTGCCTCTCTCTGCCTTGACTGTGTTATCTCCCTGTTAGTTGTAAAGTATTGATTTGTTTTTATGGTTTAATATTAAGGCTGTTAAAATGTTTTTTGTGTTTATATGTTAACACTGATGTATGCTACAGATGACAATTGACTTTACAGTAGAACCTCAGAGTTATGGACACCTCAGGAATGTAACTCTGAAATGTTCCATAACTCTGAACAAGACGTTATGGACTTCAGCCATCAGGGTTTGGGGCTGCAGCCGCAGGGTGTGGCGGGGTCAGGGCTCTGGGTGGGGTTTCTGACCCTCAGGGCGCCAGGGCTCTGGGTGGGGGGGCTCAGGGCTTCTGTCCCGTGGGAGCACTAGGGCTCAGGCCTTTAGACCTGGGGGGAGCGCTGGGGTTTGGGGCTTCAGCCCCACAGCTCCGCTCCTGGTTTCAGCCTTGTGATGAGTTCCAGGGCTCCCCATGGCTCTGCTCCCGGTTTCACACCACCCTTTCCCCCAAGCCCCAACCCCCGCCCTGCCTCTTTCCACCCCCACTCTGCCCCAGGCCCCGCTCCCACTCCACTCCTTCCCACAAGCTCCCACCCCATCTCTTCCCACCCCCGCTCCTCCCCCACCTGGCCTCTTTCCCACTCAGTTCTGCCCCATCCCCAAAGTGCACCCTATCCCTGCTCCTCTCCCTCCCCCCTAGCGCCTCCTTCACGGTGCGGAACAGCTGATCCTGGCAGGCGGGAGGCGCTGGGAGGAGTAGGTGGGGAGGAGTCACTGGGTTGAGGAAGGAAGGAGCTCGCTGCCGGTGGATGCTAAGCAGCCACTAATTTTTTTTCTGTGGGTGCTCCAGCCCTGGAGCACCCACAGAGTTGGTGCCTATGCCAGAGGCAGTACAGTATTTGCTGGTTTTTTTCCTCCGCTGCTTCCTTATTGATTACTGGTTCCACATGGTGTCCAGTTGACTGGTAAGCCCGTAACACTGGTGTTTGTATCTTTGAGGTTCCTACTGTATAATTTTCTTATTTTTCATATTGTAATGTTTGTAAAGTAAAAAATAATAAAAATCTTAATGAAAAAAGAAAGACCCCCAGCCTCATTCTGAGAAATGGCTGAACCATCTTTGCTGACATGTTCCAAAAAATTCAGTCTGAGGCAGACCCCTAAGCATGGGAAATTTCAACCCAATGGTAGTTTGGCAAAGTCAAAAGCAACTAAAAAACAGGATCTTATAAAGGAGTTGTGACGTTGTGCAGTTTATATGGTTTTATAAAAACATGATAATAAGTGAATATAATGTAACTGGAATAGTTTTATAAAAACATAAGTCAATATAATGTAACTGAAATATGCTTCATGCAAAAGGTCTCTTGTAAGGTATCATTACAAAGCTTATAATCTACTGAGTGCGGTCATCCTATTTGTATAAATGTACCACTCTTGTATCTAAAACTAGAAATATAAAATATAACTCTGAGGGCCTATTGTAATTATGCAAAGTGTGGGCCATTAATGGTGGTTTGGAATCTTGATGACTCCCATTAACCAGAGCCATTGTCTGCAGATGGCTGTATTTACCTGTGAGTCTTCCTGTATATGTGTGTGCTGGCAAGTGAGTAATGAAGCCTTGCAGTGACATGTGATCATGTCACCTGAACTGGAATCCATCTTTAACCTGGTGCTTTTCCAGTGAGGGGTGGGGGAACCCAGAGGGACAAAGGATTCCCGCCTTATGCAAAAGATATATAAAGGGGTGGAAGAGAACAGAGGGGGAGAGGAGCCATCATGAAGAATCCCCTAGCTATCACCTGAGCTGGAACAAGAGCTGTACCAGGGGAAAGAATTGTGCCCAGGCCTGGAAGGTGTCCAGTCTGAGAAAAAACTTACTGAAGCATCTCTGAGGGTGAGATTATCTGTATTCAGTTTGATTAGACATAGATTTGCGCATTTTATTTTATTTTGCTGGGTAACTTACTTTGTTCTGTCTGTTACTACTTGGAATCACTTAAATCCTACTTTCTGTATTTAAATAAAATAACTTTCTACTTATTAATTAACTCAGAGTATGTATTAATACCTGGGGGAGCAAACAGCTGTGCATATCTCTCTATCAGTGTTATAGAGGGCGAACAATTTATGAGTTTACCCTGTATAAGCTTTATACAGGGTAAAACGGATTTATCTGGGTTTAAACCCCATTGGGAGTTGGGCATCTGAGTGCTAAAGACAAGCACACTTCTGTGAGCTGTTTTCAGGTAAACCTGCAGCTTTGGGGCAGGTAATTCAGACCCTGGGTCTGTGTTGGAGCAGACGGGCGTGTCTGGCTTCAGCAAGACGGGGTGCTGAAGTCCTGAGCTGGCAGGGAAAACAGGAATAGAAGTAGTCTTTGCACATCAGGCAGCAGCTCCCAAGGGGGTTTCTGTGATCCAACCCGTCACAGGAGTGTTGGGCAATGTTAACTAAAGACATTGCTATGTGACTCACCTATAATTAGCAGACACTTTCTAAATTCATTTTCAGGCGCACATTGCTTTCTAGGTAAAAACCAGTATCATGGGGCTTAAATTTCTTCTCTGTTTTTTTTGTGTGTGGCTTTTTTTTGCAGCCCAGATGTGAATTATTTTTCTTTATGGACAAAGATCTTTGGCAATTCTGACTTCTCCAAGTTGGGAAAAGAGAGGAGTGGGAATGGAGATAAGAAAGTTTCATGCTTTAAGAAATTATTATCAAATTTTCCATACAACTCAAAATGACCATTTTAAAATATCAATTTTGGCACCTCTTCAGGTTTACCTGTGTTTTAAAAAATTTAGTTGAAAAATAAACAAATTAGAAATGATTTAAATTAGGTCCCCTTTTCCTAACTGAGGGAGTTAAAACATCAAAGGGATGAAGGGCTGTCCAGAGACACATGGACACAAACTACACTGTAGTTGGCTATCATATCTGTCCACTGAAAAAATGCAACTCCCTTTATCTCAATGATGTTTATGCATATATATATATATATGTATGAATATCAAAGGAGACATGTAAAATAAGTTTTATTAGAAAGAGTTTAATTTTTCACTTCAGATATCAAAGACTTTCAAGTATGCAATAAAAGCTTAGGCTAAAATTTTCAAAGATTCTTGGTTCCTCAATTTTTGAAAGGCTAACATCCAAAAGTAGTGGACATTTTTGAATATTTATATCTTACTTTGTAAATGAACTGATCTGGCATGCAGAATCCCTGTGATGGGGTGCACTCACCCTGCACTGGATGGGGAAGGTTAATTCCTCACTGTGGGCTGAGCAAGCCACGCCCTCACTGGGCATGCTCCAGGTGCAGCACTAGTATAAAAGGGAGCAGCCCACCCCAGCCTGGGCTGAATACTGAGGAGGAAGAACACTCCTTGCTGGCTTTAGCCCAGGAGCAGCTGGACTCTCTTACTGAGGAAGCTGGAGGCGCTGAAACCCAGGCAGATGCCCAAGTACATGCGGACGCCCGAGAGGGATCAGCATTGCTAGGAACCCCATGCACTGAGAGGCCCGGGGACCCTGATGATGTTTTGACAGCAACTCCAGGAGACATGGTAGGAAGTGGCCTGATTCTCAAGCTGGTGGTGGTTTTTTGTTTTGTTTTGGGTTTGTTTGTTTTCAATTTTGAGGATTTAACACTTAAGACAAAGGGCCTGATTCTCATTTATACAAGGTTACATAAGTAGTAAATGGCCTGGGTTTGATTTTTTTGAGTGCAGTAGTTAAAACATGCAGTTTCACTTAAATTAGTACCTAATTACTGCGCATAACCATGACCTATTGCAAAGTGTCCCTTCATAAGTTGCAGAAGGCTGTACCTGTTTGTTCTTTGTTATTACAGGGACATTAATAAAGTTGGTGTTTTCCAAGTAGTGCTGATGTTGTCTTTTCCAGTCCAGACAGTCATACATCAAACAAGCAATGCTTTCAAATAGCACGGTTCCAAATGCAAGCTATGAGAAAAGAGAAACAGATATGATGGATCAAGTTTATACACAAAACAGCACAGTGGAACTCAACCACCAACTAGCAACTCTCTAAGCAACAAACCTACCATCCTTTTAAAATGTTTCCCCTTATTAATTCAAAATGCTAATTTGTAATGTCAGCCTAAGAAAACAGGGCTTCTTGTTGGGGGTGATGAGGGTGAAGAATTTTTCCAAGATCTCCCTCATCTTTCCTTTTTATTCTCCCAACTATCACACCACAGTCTGTAACATATTGAATGGTGTATATGTGTAACACTGCCTATAGTGGCTGGAGTTCTACAGAAGATTAAAATGGTACTATTAATGTCAGTTAAAGCCAATTCTTTAGATACATGGCATGTGTCTATGGGCTAAATGCACAAAAGTAAGAAGGGAATGCCTAATTCCTAGTCCTAGTTAGGTTCCCAGGCTTTCCATATAATGTATGGGGAGAATCAGGCACCCGAGGAAGGATCCTCAGAAGCGAGCAAGCTAAATGGGGACCAAAGGCAGATAGGAGTGAAATGTAGAGGAATGGTGCAGGACTTAGACCTAGGACCTCAAAGGTATTTAGGCACTTAACTGCCATTCATCTAGGCCTCTAGGCACCTGACTGACAGGGTGAAGTGGGGTGCCTACCTCTGTTCAGGATTCTCAGTTGTGAATCATCTCCTGGAGTTAGGTGCCTAAGCCAGCTCAGCCATTTAGGCAGCCTATGCCCTAGCACAGGGGTCGGCAACCTTTCAGAAGTGGTGTGCCGAGTCTTCATTTATTCACTCTGATTTAAGGTTTCACATGCCCGTAATAAATTTTAACGTTTTTAGAAGGTGTTTCTATAAGTCTATAATATATAACTAAACTATTGTATGTAAAGTAAGTAAGGTTTTTAAAATGTTTAAGAAGCTTCATTTAAAATTAAATTAAAATGCAGAGCCCCCCGGACCAGTGGCCAGGACCCGGACAGTGTGAGTGCCACTGAAAATCAGCTCACGTGCCACCTTTGTCAGTGAAGCCTAAAGGTGAATAAAGGCACCTAAGGAGGAATTTAGATGCCTAAGTACCTTTTTTAGATTTAGGCTGACGGTCTTTTTTTGTAACAGAAGGTACTGTATTCTCTCCCTCATATCAAATGTGCAGGTTTTAATTGTTGCAGCTGTAATTGCATGCAGCTGTATATTGCTACAAGTGACCACACTCCCTTCATCCAAAGAAGGCAGGACAAGCCTCCTTACAGAATTCAATGTCATTCCACAGTACTCCTACTGTTTGCTGTCCGGGGGGGTGGGGATGGAGGATGGGGAGAAGATCTCAAGACCTGAACTCTGATTCCACAGGTGGAAGCAGTATGATGCCACTAGACCACATAAAGGCCAAAAATACATTTGAATGAAGCTGTAAGTTGGAGGGTGGAAGCTTCTGATGTGTTTTGCTGTGGATTTTACTAAACACTGAATGATGTAGTGGAAAGAGTAAAATAACTGAGACAGGATTTGCCATCACCATGAGACTGACATCACATGGGGCCAGATATCCAATTCCAACCTGAGGCCAACTCAAGCTTCACTTGGTATTAGCTGGCTTGGCCATATTCTTTGTATGCTAGGCATCACAAAAAGATACAACAGATTTTTAGAATTGACTTATTTAATTTTTTCTTGGGCAAAACAAAGTCTTTTTTTTTTTTTTTGGATGAAATTTTAATAGTTTTGTCTGTCAAGACAGTGTGTAAAGTCAAGTGACTTTAACCCATTGAGATTCATCTGTCTTTCCTGTACTGGGTTTCCCTGTTATGAATGGTATTCATGTAGGAGTGTATGCTGTATGAATATAGTGTGAAAGGTAGATCTTTCCTGCCCTCCCAGAAAACTAGGATTCGGACAAATAGGCAAATGGGTGTATGTAAAAAGCTAATCTGAGTGGCTGCTGATGACTGGAAGAGTCAGATTAGCTAAACCCTGCTGGAGCCATGGGTGCAACAGGTGAGCAAATAGGAACCAGGAACACAGGAGACAGGACAAAAAAAAAAAAGAAACTTGAGGAGAAAGGGGGCTAGTCAGAGAAGGTCTGGCTCGGAGCTGGCAAGTTAGTCTAATGTTATCTTTGGCTGAGAGCCTTATAAAGTTATTTAGGGTAACCTCTGATGTGTTTTGTTGATTTTGGTTCTTTTCCCCATACTGGGGAGAATGAATACATTCAGTTTTCTTTGCTCTGACTAGTTTGGTGCACCCGTTTTGTATGTCAGCTGAGTCAGTCACTTGGGTCAAAAATTTAAAAAAATAATTATAGTAGTAATTATAATGATTTTACAAGGCTGTTTTAGGTTCCCAAACTTGAGACCTGTTGAAGGAACCTGATTTTATGTAAGTGCTAAGCACACACTCTGAAACTCAGGGTTCTTTAAGGTGTCTCAAGTTAGACACCCAAATCACCAATCACTTTTGATATTATTTGTTTTTATGACAGGATACTTCAAGATTAGTAAGGCAAGTCATTTTTGAATAACAGGAATTTTGAAAAGTTAGTGTTTTTTATTTTTTAAAAGTCTGAACTTCTTTTCTTTTTTCCAACCCAAAACATCTGTCAAAAATGGTTGATCTAGAAATCTCCTCATGTTTGTTTCTATTATTCATCAGTGGTTACTAGGACACTGGAACATTTTAATTAAGGCTTGTTGGAATGTTTTGAACGTGCAAGCATTATAAACAAAATGAGAAATTCTACAGACATTACAAGCAACATGAACTGCCAATGTTTAACAAGACCAACAGCTAGGATAAGATGAGTTTCTAATATAAATTCCCCACCATGTCTCCTCCCAGCACACACATACTTTGTCAAAAAACTCACACCGTTTTCCGTGTAAAACTTGCCACCTGTACTTTTTGGGCACAGGAGGGTGTTTTGGGAAAGTCTGATATTTGTGGCAAGGCACATTTTCAAAATATGCAAACCTGAATAAAGGTAATTTACTTGTATTATACATCAATCTCTCTTCTTTCACATAGCATATCTGGCAGTCCCCATGCATATCCTGGAGGCAGTTCAGAGCTGTATTTAACCTCAGTAAAGACTTTCCAGAGGGAATCCACCGAAATAGATTTACTGCATCCATTCACTGTATACTATGATATGGTCCTATGTTCTTCGGTATCCCTTCTATATGTATTTCTTTAAACCCTACAAACACCCCCCCCACACACACACACACACTACTTTAGAGTCTATATTGGTCTCTGAGAAATTGAGAAATGTAAATTGAGAATTTCAATCGACTCAAAGAACTTTAGTACATGTAACTTTTCTCTCCCTTTTCAGTATTGACAGTAAAGATACTTACTGTTGGGATATTCATAAGCAACAGACCCATAAAAGAGAATGAGAGGATTTTAACTGAATGACTGAAGAATTGCTCTCCCAAAATGAACATCAAATCTGAAGGTCAGGTGAAGAAAGTAATGCCATGTGGGCTGAACTTCAAGTAGCAGTTCTACATGTTTCCACAAATGAGGCATTTCCAAGGCATGCCTTCGAAGCCACTGCAGAACTAGCCAAATGCAATCTGATCCCTTCAGTTTTGAGGGACCTACTAGTTCACTGATTGTTTATATGCAGAATTTAATCCACTAATATAAGTGTTGGGAGGAAATAGTCTGTCCCCTAACCCTATTACTATAAACCACAAATAAACTGGAAGAAATTATGGAATGTGTTATGGTAGTTGTGACGCTGTACCCCATAATGCTTTATGGGAATATGACTATTCATCCTATTTGTACACACATCATTTTTGTACTTTAAGTTAAGAATATTGGCTGTATACTTGCTTAATTTCTAAGTAAGCTTTGTAAGGTATTTGGTCAGCTTCTTTAGAAAGGAATTTGCAAAGTTAAGTGCCCAATCAAGAAGCACTTAAGGAAGAATGGAGGAACAATGGATCTTGGAATGCTCCAATCCACATAAGAAATCTACTTGAGGACATTCAAGGTAGCATGTGAACCATGGCTGCTACCTGTAGTTCTGAGTCATGCATGGACATGTGACTTGCCCATGTGACTCCAAAACTCCACCTTGGAGCTGGACTTTGCATAGGAGAGAGGAGGGGGTTTCCACCTACAAGAGAGAGTCTATTTAAATGCCAGGAGACCGCTCCATTTGTTTTTTTTCAGCTGGCTAAAGAGAGAGCCTCTCCACCTCCAAGGATACCTGAAAGGAACTGGAACAAAGGACAGTAACTACAGGGGGTGTGAGTGATTGATGGACCCAGACTAGAAGGAGACTAGTCTGTAAAAGGAAGCTTACTGGGTGAGATTTTATTTGTATTCAGTTTCTTAGACATAGACTTGCGTGTTCTATTTTATTTTACTTGGTAATTCACTTTTTTCTGTCTGTTACTACTTGGAACCACTTAAATCTTACTTTCTGTATTTAATAAAATCACTTTTTACTTATTATTTAACCCAGAGTATGTATTAATACGTGTGTGTGTGGGGGGGCAAACAGCTGTGCATATCTCTCTATCAGTGTTATAGAGGGTGAACAATTCATGAGTTTACCCTGTATAAGCTTTATACAGATTTATTTGGTTTTAGACCCCATTGGGAGTTGGGCATCTGAGTGTTAAAGACAAGAACACTTCTGTAAGCTGCTTTCAGTTAAGTCTGCAGCTTTGGGGCAAGTAATTCAGACCCTGGGTCTGTGTTGGAGCAGACTGGCGTGTTTGGCTCAGCAAGACAGGGTGCTGGGGTCCCGAACTGGCAGGGAAAGCAGGGGCAGAAGTAGTCTTGGCACATCAGTTGGCAGTCCCCAAGGGGGTTTCTGTGATCCAACCCGTCACAGTAGTTTAGGATTTTTTCCCCTCATCTAAAGTGAACAGGGAGACACTGGATCCCTTGCTATGGTAAAAATCTGGAGTAGGAACACCTAGCGCCTGCTTGGGCTTTCTCTGCTACTTCCTGGTCACACTGATCCTTGCTAAGAAGGAGTGGGGTACAAAACTACTTTTTAGCAGAGGGCTGTCCTTCCTTTGTTTGCACTGCAGCTATGCTGAATTCTGCTGTATTTGAAGCAGTACTGTGGGGAGGGAGATCCTCCATGTTGTATCAGATTGAGTGACCTTGTTGAACAAAGCCAATGATGCTCTGAGAGGAAAAGGAAGAGAAGAAAAAAAGCTCACATGGGAGGATGAGCTGAGGATATGGGCGGAAAGGAAATTTTAGAAAAGAAGAACAGAAAAATTGGATGAATGGACTATAAGGTGGATAGAAAGCTGGCTAGATTGTCGGGCTCAGCAGGTAGTGATCAACGGCTCGATGTTTCGTTGGCAGTCAGTATCCATCTAAGGGGTTGATCCTGGGGCTGGTTTTGTTCAACATCTTTATTAATGATCTGGATGATGGGATTAATTGCACACTCAGCAAGTTCGCAGATGACACCAAGCTTGGGGGAGAGGTAGATACGCTGGAGGCTAGGGATAGGATCCAGAGTGACCTAGACAAATTGGAGGATTGGGCAAAAAGAAATCTGATGAGGTTCAACAAGGACAAGTGCAGAGTTCTGCACTTAGGATGGAAGAATCCTATGCTCTGCTACAGGCTGGGGACCGACTGGCTAAGCAGCAGTTCTGCAGAAAAGGACCTGAGGATTACAGTGGACGAGAAGCTGGATATGAGTCCAGTGTGAATATGAGCATTGTGCCCTTATTGTCAAGAAGGCCAATGGAATATTGGGCTGTATTAGTAGGAGCATTGCCAGCAGATTGAGGGAAGTGATTATTCCCCTCTATTTGGCACTGGTGAGGCTACACCTGGAGTACTGCATCCAGTTTTGGTCCCCCCCACTACAGAAGGTATGTGGACAAATTGGAGAGAGTCCAGCAGAGGGCAACAGAAATAATTAGGGGACTGGGGCACATGACTTACGAGGAGAGGCTCAGGGAACTGGGGTTATTTAGTCTGCAGAAGAGAAGAGGGAGGGGGGATTTGATAGCAGCCTTCAATTACCTGAAGGGGGGTTCCAAAGAGGATGGAGCTAGGCTGTTCTCAGTGGTGGCAGATGACAGAACAAGAAGCAATGGTCTCAAGTTGCAGTGGGGGAGGTCTAGGTTGGATATTTAATTGGGGATTGGTCTTGCTTTGAGCAGGGGATTGGACTAGATGACCTCCTGAGGTCTCTTCCAACCCTAATATTCTATGAAAAAGAGAATTCAATCTGCACAAGAATAAAGACCAAAAACATGGGGAAAGAGTTCTGAGCTGGGGCACCTCTGCGGATGAAAAGTGCTGGTTGGCTTCTACTGGGTGATTAGTCTTTAAGATAGAAGGTCGGTGGCCATAATTGTGTACTGCATTTGAAGCATGCTTTGGGGCTGACCCCCCAGAGGCAATGTGGGATGTGCATTAGAACATCGTATCTCAACAATGGCTTGCACAGAAATTCCACATTTGTTTTATTATTCCTTTATTTTCATTTGCCCTCAATGAGATCTAGGACACAGATCTATTGTTAAAGAGCTGGCAATATAATTTTGGAGTTATTCAATACCAATGTTTGAACCTCTAATGAGGAGTGTGTGGAAGCTATGAATTTGTTTAGTATTATACTTCAAAGAGATTACAAACTCTGCAACCATGGCCCATGGTTTAGAAACTCACTGTCTAAAACATTGGTTCAAAGAACATAGAAGCCCTATAGATACACCCAGCAAGTTTATAAGGTGTGGAAAATAAATGGCTTTCATTCAAGGAGATAATCTCCATAGGCATAGTTTGTATGCTCTGTAAACCAATTAGTCTGGTTCAAAGTTTTACAGACACACACAGCTCAAATTCCCACTGTACTTAAATTGGAGTTAAATGCTATAAAAACTAAATGGGCAGCTCATTGTGAAAGAGGAAACTACTAACCATCATGTCACTATTAGTCCAGTCTGGGGGAAAGGTATTTTCCTTTACTATGTGATGAAGTCTGGCAACATCAAAGAGAGTTGATCCATGTTTCCCACTGTTCAGAATTGGCTCCAAGTACTTCCAGAACGTTTCCAAATCTTTGATATTAGCTTTCTTCCTTTTTTCAGCTTCTACAACTATAAATGCATCGTTATTATATAAATTACAGCATATTTGTATCCCAATATCTCCCTTTTACATGGGAATAGTGAGTCTGAGACGTATTTCTGGAATATTGAGAAGGAAACATGAATTGCAGGTTGGTCTACTCTACCCAAAGTGTTCTTCAAAAAATTCCCATTCTTAAACAAATTCCCAGAAATATCTGCGGTCAAGCCCAACTTAAGGTTGTAAATACAAAACAAAAATGTAAGGAGGGGAAAAAACTTCATAGGATGTTGCACTTGAAGAAACAACAAATAAATGCCTGAAATCCAAAATCTAAGGTTATAATTATCAAAATGCCTTGGGCCTAAACTAGTAACTGCTCTTTAAATGTGAGGTAGATAAGTGTTGTTATCCCCATTTTATAGATGTTGAAACTAAGACAAAGAGAGATTAAAGTGCATTTCATCAGTGAAATGTGATTGTAGAAACGTCAGTGCAGGTTTCCATGTTTATTGTATTGGGGCTAAATTTATCCCCGGTATAACTCCAGTGATCCAGAGGCGTCTAAAGTTGATAACCCAAAAAATACGGCAGTGGACTGTTCTGAAACGTTTGGCCTATGTAACTTTCCCAAGGCCATACAAGGATTCTGTGGCAGTCATGAAGAGAACCCTGGACTATCCTTCCTCAACTAAGGCACTTTCATCTACTGATGTTGCTCAAGGGTTGTCATCAAAGGAATGTGAATTGGAAAGTTATGTCTGAGTATCTGGTACAGATATTTATATGTTGAATATGATACAGTGCAGTGGGAGTATGTCAAACCAACCCGATAGCTTTCTTTGACAGGGTATCAAGCCTTGTGGATGGGGGAAAGTGGTAGATGTGGTATATCTTGACTTTAGTAAAGCTTTTGATACTGTCTCGTGTGACCTTCTCAAACAAATTAGGGAAATGCAACCTAGATGGAGCTACTATAAGGTGGGTGCAAAACTGGTTGGAAAACTATTCCCAGAGAGTAGTTATCAGTGGTTCACAGTCATGCTGGAAGGACATAACAAATAAACTGACAATTCATGGCACTTTAATTCTGCTGAATGAATCCAGTTACAGGATTTATTCTGATTTCACCAATTGATTCTTTGACTGCATCAGTCTTAAAGAGCTTGAGATGCATCTTCAGTTCCTGTAACTGATAGATGTTTTAAGAGGCTTGACAGACAATTTACTCAAAATCTGGAGTCCTTTCATTGAAATATTTGACCTATAAGTTTCATTTATACTAATACTATACCAATTTTTCCAAAGTGACAGGTGGGCTAGATGCCACTAGTTAATTATTCTTCAATGTAAGATCTAGAAAACTGGGAAAAGAAGGGAGTGAGGAAGAATATTAAGAGGAGAAAAATATTGTTGAATCTCTTCTGTAAATATTGGACAAGAAAATTTCCCATCTCTAATAGTTGTGATATCATAGTACATCTCATGGGGATTACAAGGCAAAACAAGTACCAGCACTAGTGCCAGGAGTCAGCCAGTTAGCTTCTTTGACCCTTAAGTGGTAGCATACAAATATTCAGCTCATTTCCTCCTGTAGGCCTAGATATTTAAAACGTTTTAAAAAGAGAGCACATGCACTCAGATAACACAATGTTAAGCATGGATAAGAATTTAAATAAAATTTTAAAAATAGAATATTTAGGATTTTATAAAGGATATTTGTCCTATCACTAGCTTACCTTCAGGTGTAAGTAATGATTCTTCTTGCAGTTTAGCTGCTCCCAAGTATGTCTGCAATGGCTCGTAATTTTCAGAAGAAATCTTAATTACATTTGAGATACTGACCCCAAGCTCAGACAGTACAGGTAGTAACTGAGGGTTGTGGAAACCCCAAATTATGAAGTAATATTGGGCACCATCATCTGGTTCATCATCTGTTCAAAATATTGAAATCGCCAGTCACATTACAAAAGGAGAGCAGATTAGAATAGATCATTTCAGCTGCTATATTAAAGTATATTGTAGCTCAATTGCATAGCAACAGCTATATTTAAGGTTGCACGAATATTTCTATTGTAACGCCTTTTGTGCTGATGCACACAATTTTCTGAACTTTCAACTTTTAAACTGAAATTTTCCAACTGGTTTCTGTAGCAACCTGCATGGAACTTGTAGGGAGGAGCACAGCTTGCAGAAGCGAAGAATTTGGAGGAGGCACCAGGAAGCCAGTATGTCTGCACATGGCAAGAGTGCTAGCTACAGATGCAGCATCTCTGTAAATAACTCTCTTAATAGAGAGCCAGTTTAGTTTCAGAAACATGGGGTGCTATCATGTTCTTACCGAGCATATGGTACATGAAACAGTTACTGTCCAACAGTGACTTTTTTAGGTAAGTATGTACAAAAATAGTTGAGCTGGTTTTGAGAGTGAGGGAAATGGAAAAGGAACATTTTCCACATCATAAAATGTCTTTGACTTTGATTTAGCACCTAAGTGCATAAGGGTAAGAAGCTGAAATGTGGCAGGATGAGTCCTGTGGGAGGCTAGGCACTTTTCAGTGTTCTGGTGAAAAATGGATTTTTGATTTGCCCAAGTTCTTTTGGTTTGTCAATTATAGTTTGAACATGTGCAGGAGTGTGCTTTTACACAGCTAAAATGCTTTTTAATAATCTCCAAGTGTTCTAAATGAAAGAAGGTGGCAGTGCTCATGCATGCATAGCAGAGTTTCCTGCTCAGGGGAAAATGAAGTGAATATATGTACTGAATGAGGCAGAGCTTTCTAGACACCATCTTGATTTACTAGTAAACTGGAAAACAGTACAGCAGAATCTCAGTTACGAACACCTGGGGAATGGAGGTTGTTTGCAACGCTGAACAAAACATTATGATTGTTCTTTCAAAAGTTTACAACTGAATATTGACTTAATACAGCTTTGAAACTTTACTGTGCAGAAGAAAAATGCTGCTTTCCCTTTATTTTTTTAGTAGCTTAATTTTAACACAGTACTATACTGTATTTGCGGGGGGTTTTTTTTGGGGGGGGGGTTTTTGGGGTTTTTTCTGCTACTGCCTGATTCCATACTTCTGGTTCCAAATGAGGTGTGTGGTTGACTGGTCAGTTCGTAACTCTGGTGTTCATAACTCTGAGGTTCTACTATATGTTGTAGGAAACGAAGTGCAATATACAGTGAGCCTTGCCTCATAAAGGGCTCAATTCTGCACAGTGCTGAGCACTCTGGCCCAATCTAGAAAAGCACTTAAATACATGATGTAATTGGGACTATTACATGCTTAAATTTAAACATGTACTTAAATGCTTTGCTGGATTGGACCAGAGCGTTCAGCAACTCGCAGGATCAAACCCTCCCTCTGCACCTTAATGTGCACTGCTGCACTTTACTATATTGAATAGCAAATATAACACTGTGCTAGTTGACTCTTACTGGTTGCACATACTTCTTACAGCACTTTAGAGCTACTGTGCAGTGTATGACAAAAGATTATTTATTAATGTAAGTCTGTGCTAACTCTGAAGCTCTATGAAAGTGCTCTCTGCTGCCATCTATTGGTAAACTGGAGGAAGAGAGACTGAGTAGACCTTATTTGCATGTTACCCACCCTCCCAGTATGAACATTTTGGTTGTTCTGATTAAAATTCCATTACATTTTGGGGGTGGGGTAATGAAATATAATCATTGCTATGCAACAGAAAAATGAAGTCACCCTAAACAAAAGTATCTCTCTGGCACTGCCAGGGAATGGAACTTGGATTTAAGCCAGACCGAGAGGGAACAGCTACTTTGCAGTAAGAAGCAAGTCATTGGTGGCAAGCACTCTACTCAATGGTCCTATATGCCACGTGAGAGATGATGCACAGTCTGCATTGAGGTTAGAGGCAGTGACAGGGTTTCTCTTCATGGAAACCAGGCAGCATTTCCCACTGGAATGGTGGAGAGGGACCAGACTCTTGGACATCACTAAACACTGCCAACAAACTGACTGGGGTGCACAGAAAGGGAAGTGGGGCAAGTGGTATGGGAAAGGGACATCTGACAATCGCATCGGAAAGTGGGAAAACAAAGGACTACTGCCAAAGATACTGTGAGGGTGGGTGTTTTACTTATCACTTGTATAAACAGACAGTTGAGTTATTTTCCCAAATTAATGCTGTGTTCCTTTCCCTCTTAATAAAAATGTATTTGTTTAACACACAGATTCAGTACTTGCAAACAGGGACCTCATTCCATTCTCAACTCATTCAAGACTTCAGGGCACAAGGAGCCAGAGGGTGTGGTTAATAAGACAACAGCATTTAGAGTCACTGCCCTGTAAGAGCAAAAGGGGAGAGGACAATTTTTCTGCTGCAGTTGTGGCCAGGATGTACATATTGCTGTCAAGTATCAGACTGAAACTAATCCCACCTTAGTGTACCAGATGCTGAGGATGAGTTGGGGGGAATTGAGAAACTGGCAAGGGGCTTCAGAAGGGAGACACTCAGGCTCTCAGAAGGGGTTCCCAAACTTTTTGCTGGCACAACCCCATTTGAATGAACTATTTCCTCCCAGACAGCATGGAGGATGCCATTTTGAAAAGAAAATCACACTCTTCCCACAGTGTGACCTTGCACACACTGTATGTGTGAGATCATACCCTATGGAATAGGCCATTTTGCTCTACAAAGTGGTGTCCTCCACACAGCGTGACCTCATATGTATGGTGCATGCAATGTCATGCTGTGCAGAGGATGTCATTTTGTAGAGCAAGATGGCATCCTCCATGCACCATGACCTCACATGCACTGCATGGAAGTCATGCTTTGCAGAGCAAAATGGTGTCCTCTGTACACTAGGGATCGCTGCAACCCCATCTGCTGATGGCCTTACCAAGGGAACATCATAGTGGTCCTGGAATTTTCAGAGGAGGTTGTCAGGAAAAGAGAAGAAGTGGACATAGCAGCAGTGATATGTTTTGTTGTCTGATGTGTCTGTTCTCATAGGGACCAACTCTAGACTTTTTGAGGTACTCCCCAACTACTGCAGATGAGTTGGGGAGCAATACCTAAACACCATGAGCCAGAGACCTTCCCTCCCCACCTCACCTCCCCATGTGAATCCAGGCTCCACCAATAGACCCGGCAAGATTCTGAGGAAGAAATTTTGTGAAAGTTCCAGGGTGTTCTTGCTACACAAGTGGGTCATGGGATGTGTGATGTTATGCAGTCTATATGGTTTTATAAAAACATGATAATAAGTAAATATAATGTAACTCGAATAGTTTTATAAAGGTCTCTTGTAAGGTATTATAAAGCTTATAATCTACTGAGTGTGATCATCCTATTTGTATAAATGTACTACTCTTGTATCCAAGAGTTATGTTTCACATTTCTAGTTTGAGGGCCTATTGTAATTATGCAAAGTGTGGGCCATTAATGGTGGTTTGGAATCTTAATGGCTCCCATCAACCAAAATAATTGACTGGGACTCTGTTTACAAGCAAGCCTTCCTGTGAGTCAGGCTGGGAGGAATGAAGGCTTGGGGTCTTGCAGTGACATGTGATCATGTCACCTGAACTGGAATCCATCTTTAACCTGGTGCTTTTCCAGTGAGGGGGGGGTGGAAACCCAGAGGGACAAAGGATTCCCACCTTATGCAAAAGATATATAAAGGGGTGGAAGAGAACAAAGGGGGAGAGGAGCCATCATGAAGAATCCCCTAGCTATCACCTGAGCTGGAACAAGAGCTGTACCGGGGAAAGAATTGTGCTCAGGCCTGGAAGGTGTCCAGTCTGAGAAAAAACTTACTGAAGCATCTCTGAGGGTGAGATTATCTGTATTCAGTTTGATTAGACATAGATTTGCGCATTTTATTTTATTTTGCTTGGTGACTTACTTTGTTCTGTCTGTTACTACTTGGAATCACTTAAATCCTACTTTCTGTATTTAATAAAATCACTTTCTACTTATTAATTAACTCAGAGTATGTATTAATACCTGGGGGAGCAAACAACTGTGCATATCTCTCTATCAGTGTTATAGAGGGCGAACAATTGATGAATTTACCCTGTATAAGCTTTATACAGGGTAAAACGGATTTATTTGGGGTTAGACCCCATTGGGAGTTGGGCATCTGAGTGCTAAAGACAAGCACACTTCTGTGAGCTGTTTTCAGGTAAACCTGCAGCTTTGGGGCAGGTAATTCAGACCCTGGGTCTGTGTTGGAGCAGATGGGTGTGTCTGGCTTCAGCAAGACAGGGTGCTGAAGCCACTGAGCTGGCAGGGAAAACAGGAATAGAAGTAGTCTTTGCACATCGGGCGGCAGCTCCCAAGTGGGTTTCTGTGATCCAACCTGTCACAGGATGCATGTAGGCAGAAGACCATATCATCACACTACAAGATTCATGTCCTTTCAGAGCATGTTCTAGGAAGATTGCTCTCTCCAAGATGGAGGACCTGCAACACCATCTTCAGCAACTGCTTGCAAATGGCATCACTGCAGAATCATGCAACCCATATATCTCTTTTATAGTGGGAGTACAGAAGTTGAATGGGAACATAAGGATATATATAGAGAGACAACCAAGTGCTAAAAAGATGCACTGTGGTAGATCAGTACATCATGCCTCGAGTACAAGATACTTTGGCCTGTTTGCTAGGGTTCTCAGTGGTGGATTTTTGCAGTGAATATTACCAGATCCTGCTGGGACAAAAAGACACCATTCATCTGCTCTTTGGGTTTCTACCAGTTTGAACTCATGCCCAAGGTCAATCTCATAAAACAGGTATGATGTTGGTGAGTTGCCTGAGGTGCAGTTCTGGTTCCTGGTTTTCCAGTACTTGGTCTTGAACTGTTTAGTTTGCTCCCTGCACTGGTCACCAGTTCGATGAATTTCCAGTGCTGCCAGCTTCTTCGCTATTTGCTGGCATGCATGGTCATTCCTGGTATTCTTACTAGAATCCACTGCTTAGCTGGTCTCGCAGCAGAGATTAACCAAAATCTGGCTGTGCTTCCCAACCATGAAGCAGCACTCTTTGCAAAGGACTTCTGGTCAGTTTGCACTGCAAATTCAGAGTGTTAGGTTCTCTGAAGGTGTGTTTTCAGCTCAGAGGTCAGAATAAAATGGAAGGGTTAAATGCTGACTCATCAAACTGCTGTACTAGAACAAGAGGAGTTGCTTCTGTTTCCTTGGAGACAATTGGCAATTCTTGGGGGAGAGAGGACAAAGAAATTTGGCAGATTCCCAGGACCCAAATCCGGACCGGCTGTGTCTATACTGCAAAGCAATAGGGCTTTATCTTTGTGTCCCAGCTTGACTGGGGCTTGAGGTGTCCACCCTCACGGGGTCCTAGGACCCTGGATCTGAGCCTGAGAGATTAATGTATGGACAGAAGGGAGTTTCCGACTCAAGCCTGAGTCTGAGACTGGGCGTACATTGCAATATAGACATACCCTATATGTCTTAAGTCTAGCTATGAAGAGCTCTGTGAGAGTGTGAGACACATAACAGCTGGTCTACTGGAGTTGGAAGATGGGAGATTAAACTTGCTCTGTAGTTACAAACCCTGTCTCTACGCTAAGTATGCCACCAGTCTAGCGGTGCAGAGCTTTGTAAATTTCTCAACATTTTTGGCTTCCTTTAGTGGAAGTTTGTAGACATGTCCACTATGGTTTAGGAATACGATTTTTCTCAGAACTGGTTAGCACATTATTAACTTGTACAGCTTTTGATATTTTATAACACAAGGAGAAGATTGCCTCATGGATATGGAGGTAAATGTAACTATTTTCTTTCTTGACTTATAATGAGTTTAAATCTTTCTAAAGGGAGTCCATCAGAGTCTTGAATCAGCAGGTAGGTTTCAAGACTTCTAAATGCTCTTTGGGTGAGTTGATCAGCAGTGTATCTGCATGCCTTACATACCCAAATATTTGTCATCTTCCTCCTCTTCTCCCCGTCGCTTTAGTGTGGTGTCCTTTTTAATAGTAGTTGCTGTTGGTACTGCTTCAGCTTTCTTTCCCTTCCCTCCTTTTCCTGCAGATTTGGCACTGGGTTGCTTTTCCTTCTTGCCAGGAGGTTTAGCTTTCCCTTTGTCTTTTTCTTTCTCCTTCTCTCGCTCTTCTGCTGCCTGGTAAAATTAACAAACTAATCTCACATATTAGTCTAAGCATGTACAGAACAAATGGTTGACTGTAGTAAAACTTTACTGTTTGTATATATTTATTTGAATATTTTTCCCTCTGACCCTTCAGGATTTTGTTTTGGTGCAGCTGTCTTGAGCTCCACCCTTTCTCCCTTCTCACACTCTTCAGTTTATTATATTCCTATTAAATAGCAGTGCCAAGACCGCATGCTAAAAGAATAGGGCATATATGAGAAAATAACTATGATTTTTAAAAATGAGTGAAATTGGTGCTGGTGAAAGGTGGATTGATACAGCACTGGAAACTAATGCCCTCTGATGCTTTAAGCTTCAGAGCAGATACAGCACTTGCAGCAGCAGTGCAAACTTCCCTGTGGACCAGGAAGGAACTGTGGCTGATCAAAAAGTTCAGACTCTAAGGCTGGTTCAGTCCAACTATGGAATCAATTTTATGGAATCAGTCTTTTCTTTGATGTGAACATCTATCCACTATGAACTGGGACTGAGAGCACTAAATTCATTTCACACAGGACACTAATGAATCATTAGATAATTCCCAGACAAAAACTATATTAAAATAGAGCTAAGGTGGACAGTATATATATTAAAAAAATTGCAGGGATGGTGTCACCTGTAGTGACACCATGCTATAATCATATAATTATAACTAAGGCAATTTAGTGTTTGTGGCCCCAGATAAGATTAAATGGATTTTTTAAAAGGCACATTTGATTTTTCTTTTCTTTTTTTGCCCTCTCATGGTGTCATGTTAAAGGGCGTACAAGCAGCAAGAAAAGCTCTCAGCACTCTGTGTAATTGGTATGATTTACGATACTCAGTTGTTTTGCTGGATGCTGCAGAAGAAGCAGCCTTTCTGGCTGTAGCTGTTGTCTTTTAGTTCAGATTAGAAACCAGAGATTCTGCGTTCTTTTGCTCTCTTCTTTCTCAGTCTGGTGCTAAGCACCCTCACTTGTGCTCCTTTTAAACCATTCAGACATGTCTCCAAGGGTATGTCTACACTACGGGATTACTCCAAATTTACAGAATTCGATTTTTGGCAACAGATTGTATAAAGTCGAGTGCATGCGGCCACACTAAGCACATTAATTCGGCGGTGCGCGTCCATGTACAGAGGCTAGCGTCGACTTCCAGAGTGTTGTATGGACACAGAATTCTCTCAAACCGTGGGCCCCGGCGCTATGGAGATCATGTTGTTAATGGGGCAGGTTCTAGCCGTGGAACGCCGATTCTGGGCCTGGGAAACAAGCACAGACTGGTGGACCGCATAGTGTTGCAGGTGTGGGACGATTCCCAGTGGCTGCGAAACTTTCACATGCGTAAGGGCACTTTCATGGAACTTTGTGACTTGCTTTCCCCTCCCCTGAAGCGCCAGAATACCAAGATGAGAGCAGCCCTCACAGTTGAGAAGCGAGTGGCGATAGCCCTGTGGAAGCTTGCAACGCCAGACAGCTACCGGTGAGTCGGTAATCAATTTGGAGTGGGCAAATCTACTGTGGGGGCTGCTGTGATGCAAGTAGCCAAAGCAATCGCTGAGCTGCTGCTACTTGCTACTCTGGGAAATGTGCAGGTCATAGTAGATGTGCAGGTCATAGTAGATGGCTTTGCTGCAATGGGATTCCCTAACTGTGGTGGTTATACAGGGGCTGCAGCGGCACTCTGTGATCCTGCTGCCGTTCCTGAAGCTCCACCAGACACCGGAGCATGTCCGTTTGCTCACGCAGCAGCCCCACCGTTGCATCCTGCCACCTCTCATCTCGAGCGTCCCTCCTGTCCTCACGTTCACTGGCAGCTTTCCTGTACTTTGATACCGTGTCCTTCCACTCAT
This sequence comes from Platysternon megacephalum, assembly GCA_003942145.1. Taxonomy (NCBI): domain Eukaryota; kingdom Metazoa; phylum Chordata; order Testudines; family Platysternidae; genus Platysternon; species Platysternon megacephalum. The sequence continues at coordinate 2,469,913 of QXTE01000145.1, forward strand.
TCAGATGAGCTCTTTCATCATGGGTCGATTGCATGATTTCCGAGAACATTTCGTCTCGCATGCGTTTTTTTCGCCGCCTTATCTGACGGAGGAGGGCGGCTTGAAAAATTTGCACCTGCGGGAGGGAGGGAAAAAAGGGAGAGAAGTATTTAAAAAGATACATTTTACAGAACAATGCTTATACTCTTTCACGGTGAACAACACTATTCACATTACATAGCACATGTGATTTCGGTACAAGATTGCATTTTGCATCTTATATTGAGTGCCTGTGGCTTTGGTGTTAGAGATCACAAACGCAGGGCCGGGCAACAGAATTCGGCTTGCATTAAGCCATTGTCTTTTGGCTTCTGCAACCTTCATAAAAAGCAGTGCCCTCCTTTCCCATACCAAGCAAAGCCCGTTGAATGCTGTGGTTTTCCTGTTAACATGGAGCAGCAGAAACCAAACTAAATCCCCCTCACCACCCATCCAATTCTCTGAGATGATCGCTTTACCCCTCCTCCCACCGCGTGGCTGGTATCAGGGAAGATCCCTGCTAGCCAAACGCGAAAAGCTCAGTGCCACTGCCCCACCCCCCACCGCTTGGCTAACTGCAGGGAAGCATTTCTTTTCAGCCACAGGCAAACAGCCCAGTAGGAACGGCCACCTCTGTCCCCTTAATTAAATTCCCGTATTTCAACCAGGTTACCATGAACGATATCACTCTCCTGAGGATAACACAGCGAGATAAAGAATGGATGTTGCTTGAATGGCAGCAAACACTGGGACCATACGCTGCCAGGCTTTGTCATGCAATGATACCAGATTACTTGCTACTAGCATGGCGTGGTCAAGTGTCCTACCATGGAGGACGGAATAAGGCTGCACTGCCCAGAAACCTTCTGCAAAGGCTTTTGGAGTACCTCCATGGAGATGTCCCTGGAGGATTTTCGCTCCATCCCCAGACACGTTAACAGACTTTTCCAGTAGCTGTACTGGCCGCGAATGCATCCCAAGTCCTCAGGGCAAATTAATCATTGAAAAACGCTTGCTTTTAAACCACGTTTTATATTTACAAAGGTACACTCACCGGAGGTCCCTTCCATGGCTTCATTGTTTGGGATGGAGGGTTGGGAGGGTACTTCAGTCAGGGTGAGAAAAAGATCCTGGCTGTTGGGGAGAACAGAGTGCTGTGTGCTCTTCGCAAGCTTGTCCTCCTCATCTTCCCCGTCCGCAGAATCCTCAGGCATGGCTGAGAGTAACCCCTCCTCAGAATCCACGGTCAGGGGTGGGGTAGTGGTGGTGGCCCCCCCTAGAATTGCATGCAGCTCCGCGTAGAAGCAGCATGTCTGCAGCTCTGCACCAGACCTTCCGTTTGCTTCTTTGGTTTTCTGGTACGCTTGTCTGAGCTCCTTAACTTTCACGCGGCACTAATATGAGTCCCTATTGTGGCCTCTCTCCATCATGCCCTTGGAGATTTTTTCAAATCTTTTGGCATTTCATCTTTTGGAACGTAGTTCTGCTAGCATGGAATCCTCTCCCCATATAGTGATCGGATCCAGTACCTCCCGTACGGTCCATGCTGGTGCTCTTTTTCGATTCTCGCACTGCATGGTTACCTGTGCTGATGAGCTCTGCGTGGTCACCTGTGCTCTCCACGCTGGGCAAACAGGAAATGAAATTCAAAAGTTCGCGGGTCTTTTCCTGTCTACCTGGCCAGTGCATCCGAGTTCAGATTGCTGTCCAGAGCGGTCACAATGGTGCACTGTGGGATAGCTCCTGGAGGCCAATACCGTTGAATTTCATCCACACTAACCCTAATTCGAACCAGCAATGTCGATTTCAGCGCTACTCCCCTCGTCAGAGAGGAGTACAGAAATAGATTTTAAGAGCCCTTTACGTCGAAGTAAATGGCTTCGTTGTGTGGACGGGTGCAGGGTTAATTCAATTTAACTCTGCTAAATTCGACCTAAACTCGTAGTGTAGACCAGGCCCAAGAGACTCTTAAAGCTATCTAGTGGATTGGTGGATTCCAACCAGTTTTCTTCATCTAATTTCAAATTTATTCCACTTCAGACTTTTGTAAACCCCATCTTTTTGTGCTACAGCTTTGGGTTCCTAACCCAATGAACACAGAGTCAGATTATATAATTGTCAGTTCTAGAATGTTCACAAAACACTGCCTTATTTATTGTATCTGGGTCATTTCCTAGAATTAAGTCCCGAACACAGTAGACACTGAACTTGTCTGGTTTTGACCAAAGAGCTCTAGATGTTTTCAACACCTTCAGAGTCCTTTGCTACTATTTTTTTCCAGTTTAATATTTCCTTACATTCTGTAGTCTCATTTGCTTATTCTTTAACCTTTTACATACACTGCAGCACCTAGCTGTCCTGCATTTGTATCCCATTTGTTTCTTCTGATGTCTTCCCCTATAATTCCTATCTTCTTTATAATTACTAAGCAGTTATTTCCTTCTCATTCCCCTTAAAAGGACTTTTGTATTAACTTTGCTCCCTTTCTGTTTTTCTTTCTCCTGTCCCACCTTCTGCATCTCAGTACTCAGGAATGAATATTTAAGGAGTTAATTATTTTAAAGACTTAATAAAAAAAGAATATTCTATTTGGTTTGTTTTTAGCTTCTTCTCAGTTATAAATGAATTTATTGGCTAATATTTTCTAATAGTAGGAGGGACAGAAGTTGAATTTACTTGGGCAACACTTGGCTGTGTGATCTGGAGGGAATGGAATTGCCTTCATAAAGTTGGGTGGAACATCCTCCCTACAGCACACAAGAGTACCTTCTTTTCAGCTGCTCTTCTCTGCAGGTCCTTCTGTTTGATGCAAAGCAGCTGAAATTTCAATAGTTTTCCAATCAGTGTTACAGGAAGCTGCTCTCCACTATCCAGAATGGCTTTGGCTGCCTCTATCACCTGCAGAGAGGTGAAGAAAGAGTTATTATTAATACAGTTTCAATATAAAATTTGGCATACACTGTGTGTGCTGACAAGGTGGACTGATATTTCACATTTTAAAGTATGTGGCTCACAATAATATGGCCATCCTAAGTCATACTTTCAAAAAATAACCCAACACCAGTAACAGCCTATCCCCGCTCCTTGGCTCTCAGGTCCTTCTTGCTAATCAGCTGGAGTGCTGCTCACTGTCACACTACACACAAGCTGAGATGGGGGCAACATTCTACATTCATTTTAGGAGTATACAGATATCCAGTTAATGTTGTAAAAACATCCACTATTAGGTTTTAAGTAGTGGAGTGATATTAACAGCAACTTAGAGAGTTATAAATTAAATAGCATTGAATAGATACCAAACCAACTGGGATAGCCTGGGCTACTGTTTATAAAATGGCTAGTGTCTGAGTTACTAACCCAGACTGAAAGATACAAACTGCTTGTTGGCAATTTGAGCGGGGCTATACTGTGCAAAGACACCCTTTCTTTGTTTAATGTTGATTTGGCTGGTACTACGTAGCCTAATTGATGTGAAATAAGGCTATTGAGTTTTCCTCAGGTGATGACAGCAGCAGGAACATACAGCTGCATTGTCCAGATGTGTGACACTGACAGGCTGTTTTATGACTATGTTTTTTACAGCCTGCTGCCCCTAAATTTCAGACAACTCACTAACATCTGGGCTGTTTTCCTTGGAGCCTCATAACCACTTTATTTAGTGCAAAAAAAAAAAATAGCACAAAACACCATAAAAAGTTGTTACATGTTTCTTTTCACTTCTGTTTTCTCTCTAATAAAGTTCACCTATGTAGGAAGCACTGCTGAAGAGGAATCCAGCCATAATATTTTCCTACTTTTGTTTCTAAGCAAGCATCAGATTTATGTATAATCTTGGGCTGAATTAGGTGTTACTCAAATGTTCTGACATGTTTCTTTCCCCCCTCCCTTGGAGCAATTACACTTGGGTACATATGGTGTCTATTTTACTTGCTCAGATTCAGACAATGAAGGTGCATGCTGCATCTTGCTGAATTGTGTCTTGTCTGACAGACAACACCATTGGCCTTGGGCTTTCATGGTTTCTTGTTCAGTTTCTTAGGAGTTTCCTCCGCCAAGTGAAAGAGGGGAGAAAGAAAATTCCGCCTCTTACTATATGAATGACTCTATGGATCAAACTAAGCCAAAATGTAACTGAAGCTGAAATGGACCAAACTCCTGTTTCATACTATAGGAAGAGGAACAAGGTAGAGCTTTGCAAACTGACCTGAACCCTATGGGACACTGCTGAGGTTGAGGTCAAGTCAGGTCTGAAAACAGCCCACCCTCTCGGGCTTGGGTTAGGTCATCTCCAATCACTTCCTCCAGCCCATGGAGTTGGCATGGCAATGGCTACATGCCCTACTTCTGCCAGCCACCGCCACTTCACTGTGCTGCGTGTGCTGTGGAGTGTGCTGAAAAGTCACAGTGCTTTTCCCTCGGCAGCACACACAGCAGAATGAGGTGGTATCATCCAGCAGGAGCAGGGTACACAGCCACCACTGTGCTGCCCCCAAAAGCAGAAAGTGGCCGGAGATGGGTTGCGGATGGGGGGCAAGCAGGAAGCCTCCATCAGACCAAACCCAAAGATGAGGCAGTGGTACTGACACAGGTTTGGTGTGAAGTGTTGGGTTTAGGTCAAGTGGGTTCTGAAAACTATTTGAAGCTCTCAGGTCAGGTTCAGGTTCAGGTCCAGGTTTGGCTTTAAAATTAGGCCCAAGCAGACCTCTAGTACATAGCCCAGTTTTTCTGGAACTCAGAAGAGGGAGACAAAACCACAGAAACACTTCCTTACATAACAAACAAAAACCCAACACCAGTAAATCTGGCATTATGCTTACTGCATGAATAGAAAAATAAGTGACAGCTACCATCCATTTTGCTTTTGCACTGCATAATATACCTTAATGTACCTCCTGACCACTGTCTCAGTTATGGCCCAATCCAACTCTGATTAAAATCATTGGAAAGGCTTCTGATGACTTCTGAGTTTCTGAGTTTGGCAGAAGCAGCATACTCATCCCCCCCTTGACTGAGGGAGAGAGATCCTTGTGTTTCTCTTCACTGACCCTGTGACGGGTTGGATCACAGAAACCCACTTGGGAGCTGCCAGCTGATGTGGAATGGCTACCTCTGTTCCTGTTCTCCCTGCCAGCTACCAGTGGTTCCAGCACTCTGTCTTGCTGAAGCCAGACACACCCACCTGCTCCAGACACAGACACAGAGTCTGAACCACCTGTCCCAAAGCTGCAGGTTTACCTGAGAACAGCTCACAGAAGTCTGCTTGCCCTTAGCACTCAGATGCCCAATTCCCAATGGGGTCTAAACCCAAATAAATCCGTTTTACCCTGTATAAGCTTTATACAGGGTAAACTCATAAATTGTTCGCCCTCTATAACACTGATAGAGAGATATGCACAGCTGTTTGCTCCCCCAGGTATTAATACATACTCTGAGTTAATTAATAAGTAGAAAGTGATTTTATTAAATACAGATAGTAGGATTTAAGTGATTTCAAGTAGTAACAGACAGAACAAAGTAAGTTACCCAGCAAAATAAAATAAAATACGCAAATCTATGTCTAATTACACTAAATATAGATAAGATCCTCACCAGTTCCAAAATGTTCCCTTTTACAGGCTAATCTTCTTTTAGCCTGGGTCCAGCAATCACTCACACCCCCTGTAGTTACTGTCCTTGGTTCCAATTTCCTTCAAGTACCTTGGGGGGGTGGAGAGGCTCCTTCTTTAGCCAGCTGAAGACAAAATGGAGGGGTCTCCCACGGGTTTAAATAGACTGTCTCTTGTGGGTGGAGACCCCCTCCTCACCCTCTGTAGAATCCAGTCACAGAATGGAGATTCGGAATCACATGGGCAGGTCACATGCCCATGCATGACTCAGGACTGCAGGTAGCAGCCATTACCCACATGCTGTCCTCAGGTAAACTTCTTATGTGGATTGAAGCATTCCAAGATGCATTGTTCCCCGACCGGGTACTTAACCTAGTGAATTCCTTCCTAAAGAGGCTGACCAAATGCCTCACAAACCTTAGGCAAGCAAGTATACAATCCATATTCTTAACCTCAAGTACAAAATGATATATGTGTACAAAAGGGATGAATAAATATAGTAGACCATAACCTTTACAGAGATATGTACCTGGCACAGGCAGCACAAAACATATTCCAGTTATGTCATATTCCCACAAAGCCTTATGGGAGGTACCGTCACAGACCCCTTCTGACAAATGCAGAAGTGGTGTTAACAGTCTTCAGGAGACACATCCCAACTGCCTAACTAGAAGGCTAGGGCATTCAAAGCAGAGTCCTTGAAACACTACAGAGGGGAAATGGGGAAATCTTGGAAGGCTTCCCAAAAACTACATAAAGTAACCGGCCTAGTGACAGTTGCTGTTTTATTAATAGTTCAAATAGATGTGCGGCAATTCTCCAAAAAAGGTCACATTTTTGGAGTTTACTGTACCTGCCCCCCCCCCCACACACACACACCCCGTATATCATTTGAATGTTTATTTTATGTACGTTTAGATGAGGTATGATGTGGAGTTGTCTAGCAGTGTCATTTTTTGCACAGTACCTGAAACACTGCAACATGACTATAACTACAGTTTTTACTGTTTAAGTTAATTTCAACACCTTAATGTGGTGTTTATTGGTCAAAGCTACCAAACAAAAATGTATTAGAAGATTTTTACTGGTTTTGCATGGGCAAGTGTTTTTTCCCCCCAGAAATTATTAAACTGTTTAGCATGTGGCAAATATGGCGAATATCAACTTTTGCAACATACTAATATGAAATGCCTGGAATTGAAAGTATTACAGAGAAGCTGCAGAGGGGCCCTGGCTTTAAATCTTTTCTTTAGTAATCTAAATTTAACTTCTAGTACTTCTCTCCTACACCATTGCTACCAAAATGTACCACGACCACAGACTCTTGCCCAGCACTCATAAGAAGTTTGTCTGGATGTACCCACCACCTTTGAACCAGGCAGGCAAGTCACTGTATGGTTCTCGTTGTCACCATTTCCACCAGTAGCTATTTCTAATGATCAAATTCACTGCAGCGTGTCTGCATCTCACAACTGTGATCTCTCTGTGTATGAAGAATGCTCAGCCTCCTCTACCTTTCATGGAAGGTGGGTCCCATACAAGGAAGTTTGTCCCTCCATCTCACTCCTTTGAGAAAATCTGTCCTTAAATATCAATTAAGTACATAGCCTAGTACAGAGCATTTCAAAGAATTGCTGAACAGGGAGCTACTTAAAGAGGAAGCAAACATCAAGATCTTCTTCTGCCTCCTGGATATCGACACAGACACCCCAACTAAGGAAGAGATCATTCAAGCCATCAAATCCTTAAAAAATGGGAAAGCTCCAGGCAAGGATAACTTGACTGCAGAATTGTTCAAAGTAAATCCTAAATTAGCAGCATCTATCCCGGCCCCTTATTTACATCAGTCTGGGAAAAGGAAAAAGTGCCAGATAAGTGGACCAATGGGGTTATAGTGAAGATACCAAAGAAAGGAACTCTCAGTGATTGTAATAACTGGTGTGGTATCACACTTTTATCTGTGCCGAGCAAAGTATTGTGTAAAATCATAGTCCAGCATATATCAGAGGCAGTTGATAGTGTTCTCAGAAAAGAGCAAGCTGGTTTTCGGAAAGAGTGAGGATGCACAGACCAGATCTTTACTCTACGAAACATAATAGAACAGTGCTTAGAATGGCAATGGCAACTCTATACATAAATTTCATGGACTTTGAGAAGACTTTTGATAGCATTAACAGAAACAGCCTATGGCGCATTCTGCAGGCATATGGAATATCTTTCCATATAATCAACATCATCAAAAGCTTCTATTTCAACTTTACATGCAGTGTTGATCACAGTGAGCTCAGTTTTTAAGTCAAAACAGGAGTACATCAGCGGTGTGTCATGTCTGCAATCCTCCTCAACATTGCCATCGACTGGGTAATGTGGAGTACAACAGAATACATGCCAGGAGGCATTAAATGGACACTCTTCTCATCCCTTGAAGACCTGGACTTCGCAGATGATGTTGCTCTCCTATTACATACCCAACACCGTATACAAGAAAAAACAACTCAACTCAACGCATTCAGCCAGCAAATTTGACTGAAAATCAACCACAATAAGACAGATATCATGACCTTTAATATTGCCTCACCATCACCAGTACGGAGAGAGGATTATGTNTGGGGTGCAAGGTGGAAGTTTCGCCTAGGGCGCGAAACTTCCTTGCACCGGCCCTGACTGGAGGTGCATGTAACAAGAAAAGCAGTTACTAACCCTTTTGTAACTCTTGTTCTTCAAGATGTTTTGTGCATGCCCGTTCCACTATAGTGCGCGCCCAGCACATGATTGTCAGAGATTTTTTTCCCTAAGCAGTACCTGTTGGGGCAGCTTGAGTATAAAGGGTGGAGCTATCTCTGGACAGACTCTGATAGAGAAGGGAAGGAGAGCAGTTTGTGGAATGGACATGTGCAACACATCTCGAAGAACAACAGTTATAAAAAGGCTAGTAACTTTTTAATTCTTCAAATGCTTGCACATGTCCATTCCAGTGTAGGTGACTCACAAGCAGACAAATATGGAGGTGGGCTTGAAGTCTACCTGAATAGTGACTGAAGAACAACCAATCCAAAATTGGAGTTGTCCCTGGACTGATGGGAAATGGCATAATGAGAAGCAAAAGAGTGGACTGATGACCAAGTCGCTGCTCTGCAAATATCTAAGACCACAACATGCACCAAGAAAGCTGCTGACATTGCCTGTGCTCTAGTAGAATGTGCCAGTACTCTAGCTGGCAAAGATACCATGGCTAACTGGTAGTATAAACAAATGCATGATGAGATCCAGGATGAGATTCTAAGTGGAGACTGGTTGGCCCTTAATGCTGTCTACAACTGCAACAAACAACTGTGTGGAGGATCTAAAGAACTTAGTTTGGTCCAGACAGAAAGCTAGAGAGCTTCTCACACCCACTGAATGAAGCCTCTCCTCTTCTCTATCCACACAGGGTTTCAGGAAGAATGTTGGCAAATACACTATCTTGTTAACATGGACATTAGAAACGACCTTGAAGATTTGGATGAGGGCAGAGATAAAGTTTGTCCTTGTGGAAAACTGTATAGGAAGGTTCTGACACTAGGTCCCTCAACTCACTCACCTTTCTGGCGGAGGTAATGGCCATTAAGAATGCAAGTTGCAAGGGGTTCAAATGGCAATCCCATTAACTTTGTTAGCACCATGTTCAGACCCCGGGGGGGGGGGGAGATAGGATCTTGCTATATGGATATAACCTGGTCAAGCTTTTTAAGGACTGGATAACAACTGGCTGTAGAACAGGGATCTACCATCCACTGAGGTGTGAAAAGCCAAGATGGAAGCAAGGTGTACCTTTATAGAGCTACTTGCTAAACTCTGATGTTTCAGGTCAAGAAGATAGTCCACAATGAGGCTCAGGGGAGCATGCTCTGGAGGTATGTCTTTCTGCTGGGACCAAACAGAGAAGTGCTTTCATTTACCCAGGTAAGTGCATCTAGTTGAGGATTTTGTATTACTGAGAAGTACTTCCTGAACATCCTAAGAACAGGATATCTTGCCAGGCATTAACCATGAAGTATCCATACCATTAGGCAACTTTGGTCCTGAGAAATTACATCTGAATCCAGCAGGAGAGGCAGTGGAGGTTTCATTGACAAGGATAGCAGAGTTGAGTACCAGTGTTGTTGAGGCAATGTCGGTGTTAGAAGGATGAGATGAGCATTGGCTTGTTTGACTTTGCACAAGACCCTGAGCAGCAAGGGAATCAGAGGGAAGGCATACAAGAGAGGATTTTTCCAGGGAAGTAGAAACACATCTGTCAAAGAGCCTGGGCTGAGACCTCCCTGAATGTAAAACCAATGGCATTTTCTGTTGGTCTTTGGTGCAAATAGGTCCATCTAGGGAGTTTCCCAGTGCAGGAAGATGGACTTGGCGGTGTTCAGACATATAGATCACTCGTGGTTGGAGAAGGTCCTGCTCAGTTGGTCCACCAACGTGTTCTCTTTCCTTGGAAGATAAGCTACTTTGAGATTAATTTAATTGGTTATGTTATGCAAAAATCCCAGAGGCAGATTGCTTCCTGACACAGCAAGGTCGACCATGCCCCTCCCTGTCTTTTCATGTAAAACATGATGGCAGAGTAGTCTGTTAGAATCAACAAGCGCTTTCCTGCTATATGTGGGAGGAAGGCTGAACAGGCTAGTCGCACAACTCTTAACTCTGACATTTCATTTATATGAGTCAATAGATCCTGAGGTGCCCAGAGGTGCTGAGTCTGCTGGGACCCCATATGAGCCACTCAACCCAGGTCTGATGAGTCTGTGACTAAAGTGAGGACTGGTAGCAGGGGGGAGGCACTAAGGGGGACTCTCACACAGAGATTGAGAGGGTCTATCCACCAATCCAGAGATGACAAAACTGACATTGGCACCTGAACCACCTTGTCCAGATGACATTGACTTGGGGTATACACAGATGCTAGCCATGCCTGTAGCTTTCTGAGGTGTAGCATAGTGTGTTGAACCACACAGGTACACACTACCATGTGACTCAGGATGCAGACGCAGCTGAGTGCCATGGTGAGAGGGTAAGATTTCAGTCAAAGCACCAGGCCCCGTAGTGTGTCGAACCTGGATTGCAGTAGCAAAGCCTTGGCCATTGTGGAGTCTAAGACCGTTCTAATAAACTCTATCTTTTGTACGGGTTTTAAAATTGATTTGTCCTGATTCACTATGAGCCTCAGTGCACTGAATGTGGACAGGACAGTGTATACGCTGGATAACACTTGATCGATCAGTCATCAAGGTATGGGAACACGTGGACTTGAGTTTTGTAGCTGTGCTGCCACTACTGCCATGCATTTCGCGAACACCCAAGGATCAGCTGAGAAACCAAACAGGAGCACTATCAACTGACAACGGGACTCACCTTCCACAAATCTGAGAAACTTCCGATGGTTGTGTCATATCATGACAAGGAAGTAAGCGTCCTGTATGTCGAGGAGGGGGTACCAGTCCCCTTGTTCCAGGAAGGGAATAACTGAGACTAGGGTAACCATGCAAAACTTTATTTTCTTCAGGAATTTGTTTAACTCTCTTAGATTCAAAAGAGGCCTGCGACCCCCTTTCACTTTGGGGATCAGAAAGTACTGGAAATAAAAGCCTTTCCCTCTAAGACCCATTGGAACTTCCTCTATGGCCCCTGCTTGAAGAACCAACCGGGTCCCTTCACAAGGATGATCTCATGAAAGTGGTCCCTGAAGACGGACAGGGAAGGGGAGTAGGAAGAAGGGGTACAAATGAACTGGAGGGCATATCCCAGTTCTACTGTGCTTAAGACCCACTGATCCAATGTTATGTGGGCCCAAGAACTTAAGAAGTGGGATAAGCGGTTGGTAAACAAAAAATGGGAAACAGATAGAACTATGGGTAACTGGTACACTGCTCTCAACCAATGCATCAAAATGTTTGTTTGGATGAGGTGGGTGGACGGGATGAAAACCAATGAAGCCAAAGTGAAGGGCGGTGGAGGACCCCTTCTATAACTCTTACCCTTTCTCCTTGGCAGATCTTGAGACTGGGGAGAAAAATCCTGATATCTGTATTGCTGCTGAGGATGGAACTGTTTCCTCTTTGTCACCAGAGTATAGATTCCAAGAGATTTTAATGTTGTCCTGGAATCTTTTAGGCTAGGAAGCCCATTGTCCGTGTTATCTGAAAACAAAGAGGCACCCTTCAAAGGGGAGGTCCTGAATGGTCTGCTGAACTTCCAAGCGGAGCCTGGATGTCTGTAACCATGAACATCTTCCCACGGTAATAGCTGATGCCATGGTTAGAGACACCACATCTGCACCATCTAACCTGTCCTAGGGAGTGGTTCTGGCCACCAGTTTGTATTCATCCATCATTATTGCAAACTCCTGCTGCTAGTCTGGCAGCATGTCTTTAAATTTTATGATGTTCTCTCAGAGGGTGAAGTCATAGCAGCTCAGGAGTGCTTGCTGGTTTGCAATCCTGAGTTGAAAACTCCCTGTAGAATAAAGATTTTGCCCAAACAAGTCCAGCCTCTTCACTTTTTGCCATTCAGCATAGATGCTTGGTGACCTTGTCTCTCCTGTTCATTAGCAGCTGCCACCACCAAGAAACCCAGGGGAGGGTGGGAATACAAATATTTATATCCCTTAGAGGGAATGTATTACCTCCTTTCAGCTCAGTTTGCTGTTGGAGATAAGAAGGATGGCATCTGCCATAGCACCTTGACGAGTTCCATAACGGTTTTGTTAATCAGCGGTACCGCCCTGGCAAGGCCCGCCAATACCAAGATGTCCACCAACTTTTGGGAGCTTTCATGCATCTCCTCTGCCTGAATATCAAGAACACAGGCCACCCTTCTCAATAAGTTTTGGTGAGCCCTGGGGTCCTCTGCCAGTGGTGAATTGTTTGCTTCCTCAACTACTTCATCTGGTGACAAGGAAGAGGATTCCACAGGATTCTGAGGTGGTGGCTGCTCCATGACTGGGCATGGATAAACTACCTGAATTGGATCTGGATGCTCGGTACCGATGCTGATATCGGGTACCAGAGAGTGATGTCCCCATTGCCGATGCTCCTGGAGAGGTTTCAATGACCCAGAGCAAAACAGCTGCAGGGAATACCTAGTGGGAAGGGGAGCAACCCATAATATCCAGGATAGCCACTGATATGGGTATGGGACCCAACCTTAACAGGGCTATTACCCCTTGGAAGAAGGCCAGTCTTGAGACTTCTGCACTGCCCACAGTTCCCAAGTCTGTAATGGAGGATATGTCCTCTGCCTTGTATGAAACACCAATTAATGTACCTCTGAGTCTGAAGATGTAGTGTCTGATCTGTCCAACATCGGGGGTGGGGGGAAGAACCAGTCGGTATCAGGGACAGGTACTCCGAGTCCAGGGAAGGAGTAACCGTGGAAATCATTGGAGGCTTGCCCTTAGACTGCACCTGCCTTTGCAGAGGTTTGGTAGGCAATGGCATCAGTACTGACTGTGAACCTTCTTGAACTGCTGGGGATACTGCTACTGAGAGACTAAGTAGGTCTCTTGTAGCTGCATATGGCTCCAGGGTGATTGGAAGCAGCAGTGGCTGATGGCTCTGTCTCAGAGACCCTTCAGAGAGGCACTCAACGGACCGGGCACAGGCTTCGAAGGTAGCGATCCCTTCTTTTTAGATGAAAATTGTTCCAATGAAAGACTTTTCCCAGCATGTTTCTTAGGGTATGTCTACACTGCATTTAGATACCAATAACTGGCCCGTACCAGCTGATATGGGCTCATTTGACTTGGGCTAAGGGGCTATTTGATTGCAGTGCAGACTCTAGGACCTGGTAAGGCAGGAGGGTAAAGTTAGGTGTAACGGGTTCGGTCCAGAGACCCTCTTGGGACTGTCACCGGATGTGCTGGAATTACCACTCAGCCCGTTTTCCACTGCCAGCTTGGGACTCCAGAACCCTTCCTTTTTGAGCCAGACATGCTAGCCTGCTGCAACACAGACCCAGGGTCTTAATCACACCCCCAAAGCTGCAGACTTAACTGAAAACAGCTTAGCAAGTACTCCTGTCTCCAGCACCTAGGCACCCAGCTCTCAATGGGATCCAAACCCCAAATAAATCCATTTTACTCTGTATAAAGCGTATACAGGGTAAACTCATAAATTGTTCGCCCTCTATAACACAGATAGAGAGAGATGCACAGCTGTTTGCTTCCCCAGGTATTAATCACTTACTCTGTGTTAATTAATTAAACAAAAGTGATTTTATTAAGTATAAAAAGTAGGATTTAAGTGGTTTCAAGTAATAACAGACAGAACACATAAAGTAGGATTTAAATGGTTTCAAGTAATAACAGACAGAACAAATAAAACAAAACACGTAAGTCTAAGCCTAATACATTTAAGAAACTGAATACAGGTAAATCTCACCCTCAGAGATGTTCCAATAAGCTTCTTTCACAGACTAGATAACTTTCTAGTTTGGGCCCAATCCTTTCCCCTGGTACAGTTCTTGTCAGTTCCAGCTCAGGTGGTAACTAGGGGATTTCTCATGACTGCAGCCCCCTTTGTTCTGTTCCACCTCCTTTTATGGCTTTGGCACAAGGCGGGAATCTTTTGTCTCTCTGAGACCCATCCCCTCCTTCTAAATGGAAAAGCACCAGGTTTAAGATGGATTCCAGTACCAGGTGACTTGGTCACATGTCCTGTAAGACCCCCCCCAGCCTCCATTCTTCCTGGCCTGACTCACAGGAAGGCTTACAAGTAAACAGAGCCATTTACAACCAATTGTCCTGGTCAGTGGAAGCCATCAAGATTCTAAACCACCATTAATGACCCACACTTTGCATAATTACAATAGGACTTCAGAGTAATACTTAATATTTCTAGCTTCAGATACAAGAATGATACATTCATACAAATAGGATGAACACACTCAGTAGATTATAAGCTTTGTAATGATAACAGGTATGTTAGCAACAAGAAGGTGGTCAAGGAAAGTGTGAGCCCCTTACTGAATGGGGGAGGCAACCTAGTGACAGATGATGTGGAAAAAGCTAATGTACTCAATGCTTTTTTTGCCTCTGTCTTCACAAACAAGGTCCGCTCCCAGACAACTGCACTGGGCAGCACAGTATGGAGAGGAGGTGACCAGCCCTCTGTGGAGAAAGAAGTGGTTCAGGTCTATTTAGAAAAAATGGACGAGCACGAGTCCATGGGACTGGATGCACTGCATCCGAGGGCGCTAATGGAGTTGGCAGATGTGATTGCAGAGCATTGGCCATTATCTTTGAAAACTCATGGTGATCGGGGGAGGTCCCGGATGACTGGAAAAAGGCCAATGTAGTGCCCATCTTTAAAAAAGGGAAGAAGGAGGATCTGGGGAACTACAGGCCAGTCAGCCTCACCTCAGTCCCTGGAAAAATCATGGAGCAGGCCCTCAAGGAATCAATTTTGAAGCACTTTGAGGAGAGGAAAGTGATCAGGAACAGTCAGCATAGATTCACTAAGGACAAGTCATGCCTGACTAACCTAATTACCTTCTATGATGAGATAACTGGCTCTGTGGATGAGGGGAAAGCAGTGGACGTGTTATTCCTTGACTTTAGCAAATCTTTTGATATGGTCTCCCACAGTATTCTTGCCAGCAAGTTAAATAAATATGGGCTGGATGAATGGACTATAAGGTAGATAGAAAGCTGGCTAGATCATCGGGCTCAACGGGTAGTGATCAATGGCTCCATGTCTAGTTGGCATCTGGTATCAAGCGGAGTGCCCCAAGGGTCAGTCCTGGGGCCAGTTTTGTTCAATATCTTCATTAGTGATCTGGAGGATGGCGTGGACTGCACCCTCAGTAAGTTTGCAGATGACATTAAACTGGGAGGAGTGGTAGATACACTGGAAGGTAGGGATAGGATACAGAGGGACCTAGACAATTTAGAGGATTGGGCCAAAAGAAATCTGATGAGGTTCAACAAGGACAAATGCAGAATCCTGTACTTAGGATGGAAGAATCCCATGCACTGCTACAGACTAGGGACCGAGTGCCTAGGCAGCAGTTCTGCAGAAAAGGACTTAGGGGCTACAGGGGACGAGAAGCTGGATATGAGTCAACAGTGTGCCCTTGTTGCCAAGAAGGCTAACGGCCTTTTGGGCTGTATAAGTAGGAGCACTGCCAGCAGAGCGAGGGATGTGATCATTCCCCTCTATTCTGCCTTGGTGAGGCCTCATCTGGAGTACTGTGTCCAGTTTTGGGCCCCACATTACAAGAAGGATGTGGAAAAATTGGAAAGAATCCAGTGGAGGGCAACAAAAATGATTAGGGGGCTGGAGCACATGACTCATGAGGAGAGGCTGAGGGAACTAGGATTATTTAGTCTGCAGAAGAGAAGAATGAGGGGGGATTTCATAGATGCTTTCAACTATCTGAAAGGGGGTTCCAAAGAGGATGGATCTAGACTGCTCTCAGTGGTAGCAGATGACAGAAAAAGGAGTAATGGTCTCAAGTTGCAGTGAGGGAGGTTTAGGTTGGATATTAGGAAAAACTTCTTCACTAGGAGGGTGGTGAAGCACTGGAATGGGTTACCTAGGGAGGTGCTGGAATCTCCTTCCTGAGATGTTTTTAAGGTCAGGCTTGACAAAGCCCCGGCTGGGATAATTTAGTTGAGGATTGGTCCTGCTTTGAGCAGAGGGTTCGACTAGATGACCTCCTGAGGTCCCTTCCAAACCTGATATTCTATGATTCTATGATACCTTACAAGAGACCTTTTGCATGAAGCATATTCCAGTTACATCATATTCACACTTATAAACATATTTCCATAAAACATATGGAGTGCAAGGCCATATTAGGATTCTCCCAAACAGTTTAAACAGGACGGGTGTGGGTTACTGGCCTGCATGGGTTTAGTACAAGTGCGGCAGGACTTAAACCCTGGTGAGAGCCTCAGTGTTCCGGCACCAAAGAATGAAAAATTTAGTCCAAAAGATCTAAGACTATCAGGAAATACTAGCTAAAACTAACTTAACTAACTAATCACTGACAATAAGAGGGTATATATACAAAGAAGTGAGGGAAGCACTTATGATAACTAGTCTAAGATCACTCCAACAACTGTCACTGGTAGTAAGAAGAAAGTGAGGGGGATCGGGATGAATACATCCTCTTATACCAGCACGCAGTGGTGTGAGGTGACAGAGGGACCTTGCACTGCCCTGACAGGTACCGCTGAGGAAAAAAGTTCTCTGATAACTACACGAGGCAAGCACACACCTACAGTGATATGGACATGTGCCAGAACTCAAAGAAGAATACTTCCATTTAGCCAGGTAAATACTCCTAGCTGAAGACTTTCTATTATTTAGAAGTACTTCTTGCATGTCCTTTGAGCAAGCCTCTTCCAGTGGTGTTAGCCATGAAGCATCCATGCTGTCAAGTGGAAGGCCTGCAGGTTGGGGTGGAGGAGACGCTCATATTCTGGGAAACCACACCTGGATCCAGCGGGAGAGACAGTGGATGTCTGACTGACAAAGCCAGTAGGGTGAAGAACCAGTGTTGCTGAGGCCTTGCTGATGCTATAAACATGAGGTGAGCATGGTCTTGTTTGGTCTTAAACAAGACTCTGGGCAATAATGGAATCAGAAGGAATGCATACAGTAGGGTGTTCTTCCAGGGCAGCAGGAATGCATTCATCAACAAACCTTGGCTGTGACTCCCAAGAAACAGAACTGATGTCGCTTTCTGTTGGCCCTTGTTGCAAACAGGTCCACCTGGGAAGTCTCCAGAGATGGAAAAGAGATCTGGCCACATCTGGATGAAGTGACCACTGGTGGTGATCAGTGAAAGACCTGCTCAACTGTTCTGCCAGAGTACTCTGTACTCCTGGAAGATAGTAGCTCTCAGATGAATGGAGCTGGCTATGCAGAACTCCCAAAGGAGAATCACCTTCTGGCACAATCGAGTAAATTGGGCTCCTCCCTGTCTTCTCACATAAAACATAGTTGCTATATTGTCTGTTAACAGTAGCAGATTTCCCCCCTCAATATGTGGAAGGAAGGCCGAATGAGCTATATGGACAGCTCACAATTCCCTGAAACTTATCTGAGCTTTCAAATCTTGGGAAGCCCAAAGACCCTGAGTCTGCAGTGACCTCATGTGTACTCTCCAACCCAGGAGGACACATCGGTGACTAAAGTGAGTGCTGGTTGTGGGAGAGCAAAGGGGACCCCTATACAACCTTTCAAAGGGTCTGTCCATCAGTCCAGAGAGGACAAGACTAGCATTGGTACTCGACCCACCATGTCTAGCTGATGATGGCTCGGGAAATACAACAAAGCTAACCATCCTTGTCACTTTCTGAGGTGCAATGTGGAGTGCTGCTCTACATAGGTACATGCCACCATGTGCCTGTGGAGCCTGAAGCAACTGCATACTGTGGTGACAGGATGTGCTTTTAGTTCCAGAATTAAGCCTCACAGCGTCTTGAACCTTGATTGTGGTAGAAAAGTTTGACCTCCATAGAGTCCAGGACTGCTCTGATAAATTCTATTATTTGTACCAGTTTCAGAACTGATTTGTCTACATTCACTAGAAGCCCCAGAGCACCAAAGGTGGACTAGATAATGGCTGCGCTGGTCAGTACCTGAAACGTGGACTGGCTTCTCATCAGCCAGTCATCCAGGTAAGGGAACACATGGATCCCTGACTTTTGAAGGAACGCTGCTACCACCAATGTGCACTTCATGAAAATGCAAGGAGCTGCCAACAGACTACGTGCAAGCACTGTAAATTGGTAGAGGATTCCATTTACCATGAACTTGAGAAACTTCCAGTGGGGTTTTGGGGGATTGCCAATTGGAAGTAAATGTCTTTTAAGTCAAGGGCAGCATACCAGTCCCCTTGGTCCAGGAAAAGAATAATGGAAGCTAGGGTAACCATGCAGAATTTTATTTTTTTCAAGCATTTGTTTAATTCTCTTATATCTAAGATAGGCCTGAGACTGCCTTTTGCTTTTGGAATAAGAAAGAAGTGAGAATAAAAGTCCGTCCCCCCGAGGAACAAAATAACTTGGAGGAGAGATTGCACCTCCTGCTCAAGGAGAGCCTTGAGAGTGGTCCCTGAAAAGGGACAGGGAAGGGGGGTGAGTAGGGAAATAGAAAAACTGAAGGGTGTATCCCAGTTCCACTGATCTCAGGTGATGTGGGACCAAGCACTTGGGAGTGGGCTAAATGATTGGTAAACAAACAGGAACAGGAGGGTGGCACTCTGGGAACTGGAACTCTGTCCTCGAACAACCCATCAAAAAACTTGTTTGGGTGAAGCTGCTGGATGAGAGGAACCTGGAGCTGTAGAAGAGGAGGATGGTGATTGTTGCTTCCTGTAATTTCTGCCCCTTTTTCTCGACAGGTCTTGGGATATCCCAGATATCTGTGGATCTGCTGTGGCTAGAACTGCTTCCTTTTCGTTATCTGCATATAGATTCTGAGTGACTTCAGCATTGCCCTAAAATCTTTAAGGCTATAGAGCATATCATCTGTCTTGTCCAAAAAATGAGAGGTCTTGGATGGTCTACTGGACCTCTGAAGGGAGGCTGGATGACTGCTGCCATGAACACTGTTTCATAGTTATGATAGATGCCATGGCTTGAGTTGCTGAGTCATCTGCATCCAAGCTGGCCTGAAGGGCTGTTCTGGCCACTAGCTTGCCTTCCTCCACCATCACAAGTGAATTCCTTTCCGCTATTGTCTGGTAACCTGCCCTGGAACTTAAATATGTTATCCCACAAGGTAAATTCATACAGACCAAGGAGTGCCTGTTGATTTGCAATCCTAAATTGCAGACCCTTTGTAGAATGAAGTTTTCAATCAAAAAGATCCAGCTTCTTTGAGTCCTTTCCTTTTGGTGTCGATGCCTGGTATCCCTGCCTCTCCTGCTCATTAACTGCAGCAGCTACTGAGGAATCCAGTGGGAGATGTGTGTACAGGTGCTCAAATCCATTTCGCTGTGGTAGGGATGGAAGATGGAGTCTTCCACAACACCTTGACTGGGTTCATAACTTCTCATTGATCAGGAGAGGCACCCTGTTTTGTCCTGCTGAATCCAAAATATCCACCAGCTGGAATTTCTCACAGACTTTCTCTGCATGGATATCCAGGTCTGTGGCTACCCTTTTCAGCAAGTCCTGGTGAGCTGTATAATCATCTGGTGGGAGAAAACCACACACTGCTTCAACCACTGCATCTGGTAATGAGGAAGAAGAAGCACATGGATATTAAAATAGGGTTTACTCTATCTGCTTTCCTGAAGGAATCACCAGAGAGGCTTCCACCTGCCAGTACCAGTCCCAGTGCCAATGATAGGAAGATGTTGTCTCTGGTGCCGATGCTCCTAATGGGTACCTGAGAAGAGAGACTGAGGAGAATGAGGGGATGACATGGCAGATGGGGGGAAACCCCACAGGGTCCAGAAAGGCCAATGACATGGTCCTGGGACCTATTCCTGACCAGGCCATTGCCTCTTATCTGGTGGTCACTGCTGAAGCTGCTGTGGGAACCATGGGACATAAGCCTCCGACTGAGGATATATCTCCTGTTTAGGCTGAGATACATAGGACCCAAACGCTGAATCTGAAGAAGCTGAAGAAGCTGAGTCTTCCAATAATGGGGAAGCAGAACTCATTGGTATCGGAACGAGACAGCCAGAACCCGGACATGGTAGTATCAGAGAAATTGTAGCTGGCTTCCCTCTCAATGGTACTGTCTTCCAAGGTAAGGAAAGTGTAGGTGGCATCAGCACCTCACACTTTGGAGGAGCTGGAGTAGGGTTCCTAGGTACTCGTTGTGACGTTATGAGTGTAATATAATATCTCATGACAGGGCCAGAAAGAGTTAATTAACTCACAGAATAACCTGACCTAGGGATGAACCTTAAAAACTGGTTAGAAAGATAGGTAAATAAATAAAGCTTTAAAACGCAAGTCTGCATTGTTAGAGATCTCAAGGGTAAATGTTTGCTCAGGTCTTGTGGTGTCAGCAAACAAGGCTTGTCTATATGTCTCTTTAAAGGTTGTAGTAACCTGTAGCTGAACTGTTTAATGGATAAATTACCCTGTGCTAATTGCCATGATGTTTAGAGGAAGGAGAATTAAGCCTGTTGTTTTCTCAGGCCAAAAGGCTGCTGAAAATGTATAAGAACCCTGGGACATGATCATACATCATCTCAGATCTGCTTTGGTTTCAAGAGGGAGGAACCTTAAGCCATAAGGATTGAGATCCCCAGTCTTTGACTGGAGCCACCCTGAATATGGACATTGGACTATAACCTATGGACTATTTCTAAAAGGACTTTTGGCAACTACAGGCTCACCTCTGCTATGTATCTAAACCTCAAGAATTGAATTCAAGTCTGTCTGTGTATTGATCTTTTAACCAACACTCTCTCTCTTTTCTTTTTTAATAAATTTTAGCTTAGTTAATAAGAATTGACTATAGCGTGTATTTTGGGTAAGATCTAAGTTATAATTGAACCTGGGTATGTGGTTGATCCTTTGGGATTGGAAGAACCTTTTCTTTTATATGATGAGATAAGATTCTCAATAATCATCATCATATCTGACAGGTGTGTCTGGACGGAGGCCTGAGGCTGGGTACTTTAAGGGAACTGCGTTGTTTGGACTTCTGAGTAACCTGTATGGTAATATAGAAGTTGTTTTGTGCTGGCTTGGAAAATCTAAGTATTGGAATATCCACCAGCGTTTGGGGTTTGTCTGCCCCGTTTTGTTTGCAGTTCACCCTGATTGAGTGACCTCAGCTGGCTCCAACTGGCAGCACCGTCACACTCGTACTGGATTCAGTCCTTCCCGCACTGCTGGGGAAACCAGTACCAAGAGGTTAAGTAGCTCTCTAGCAGTTGCATATGCCTCTGGTGTACTGGTAATGCCTTTTGGCTTTGAGGTACCAGGAGATAGCCTGAAGCAGCAGGAGTGGGCACTTCAGTGGTTGGTCTCAACGGACCTGCCACAGGCTCCGGAGTCAACAACCCCTTCTTAGTTGAACAGTATTTTGGGCAGTGAGTACTTTCAGCATTCCTCCCAGAATTCTTGCCTTTACAAGGCTTAGGTACCATGGGTCTTGTCCTGTGAGGGAGGTAGTGAGTCCCTGGAGGTCTTTTGTGCCTCTTACTTTGCACTGGTGACAACAATCAAGAACTCAACCCAGAAAATTACTGGGGAACACTTTAAACTGATGGTGATGTACTGGTGCCTGCTCCAAAACGTACAGCTTCGAGGGAGGACAGAGCACTGCCTCCATAACAGTACACTTACGCTGAGCTGTTCTGTCCTTTTTAGAGCAAAGCTTAAATCCCTTACAAAGGTCACATTTGTCATTCACATGGGAGTCCACCAAGTATTTAAGGCAGCTGGGGTGTGGGTCACTCACTGGCATTGGTTTGCTGCATGAATGGCATAATTTAAACCCCAAAGATTGAGGCATGGCTCATGACACTGGTACCGTTACTGAAAATAAAACTGGTTAGCATAAAACCCTCTGAAACTTATATCTAACTAATCACTATCTTAACTATAATCTATCTAGCTAACTATGAAACTACTCTAAGTAAAAACAGGTATATGTACAAGGAATAAGGGATGACCTTGCAGTAGCAAGGCTGTAATCGCTCCAAAAATCATCACAGGTGGTAAGAAGGAACTGAGGGGGGGGTCGATGGTGGCTCTGCCCTTTATAGCTTCACACAGTGGCATGCAGCAGCAGAGAGTGCTCAAGCAACCAAGGGGTACCACTGCGGGAAAAAATCTCCAACAACCATGCGCTGGGTGTACACACCTAGAGTGGAATAGACATGTGCAATCACTCAAAGAAGAACATATACTGATCTCACGGTCCTATAGCTAGAGCTGGGCAAATAATATGTAACAATTTATTTGATAAATTTTACCTCTTGTTTTCTTCATGAATAGTCTCTGAACTGATCATGATTTAATCCAATTTATTCATTTGTAAACAATTATTTCCCTAACATTTTCTGCAGATAATTTATTTGTAACTAATCTGCAAACTGTTAATATTTGAAATTCAAGTCGGTTTGATTGGCCACATAGGCCACATAATATTGTTTCTGTTCCCAGATTGGATGGGCATAATTCTTGGAATAAGGCTTCTAATGTGAGTACTCATGAACACAAATTTGAAATTTGACTTCTAACAATATTCTGCAATTAAAATTGGCTGAAAATTCATGTGTTAGACTGTTTGAGGGGATCAGTTATAAGGGGCATGAACACAGCTGAAGAGAATTAGTTGAATAGTTGTAATTAATATTTGCAGAAATGTTTTTGCAATATCCACCTTGCTCTTGTCTAAGCTTCTGTCTTCCCTACAATTCCCATTTCCCCGCTTGATCCCCAGCTATGATGTGATGTCTAATTCAGGACCTGCTTCTGCAAACATATTCACATTCTTAACTTTAAGCATCTGACTAGCCCCATGGAGGTCAACATGACTAGTCATGTGCTTAAAGTTAAGGATATATTTAAAGTTTTTAAATTAAAATAATAAAAGAAAAACTGGACACAGAAGAAAAATGTATCGAGGCTTCAAGGAAATACAAAGGCTGATTGCTATGATACAACCCTATACAATTTAAAATATGATAAATTATTTTTTAGGGTAGAACACTATGCACATCCAATGCAAATCTGTCAAAAAGCACATACATTACATTCCTTTATTTGCATTTCTCCTTGGAGTGAGAAAACATGTGTTTCCCCTCTAAAGCTTGTAATACATGTGTCTCCCCTCCAAAGCCAATAAAACACTTTCTTCTGCTGACATGAATATAAAAGATCTATGGGCATAAAAGACTATTAATGTGGCTTTTGTTTTCCTTGCCAAATTTGAGGTGAATCAGAAAGGCATGATAAAGATAAGGGAGCTACGAAGATAAGCAGTTTTTCACTTTTAAAAAAAATCTTTTAATTTTTTTGGAACATACCTCAAAAGTATCTTGGCCTAGAAACTTCACATTTATCTTATCCATCTTTCCACAATGGCAATTAGGGTATCTAAGTATTTTTAGAAAGTCTGTTGCTCTTAATTCATCATTTCGTGAGCAGCATGAAAATTGTCTATGATCCACAGTTTTGTGTTCTTCATAATCACTCTGCACTGTTGAACTTGTCACTTACTGAGAACTCAGACTGAATTTAAGGAGTTGTGTAAGTTATTAATTCAATTTGCCATGTTAAAGGACTGCTTGTGGAGCTTATTAGCTTGCAAGGTCTCCTGTGGAACTTGTAAATTAAGCCATACCAATTAAATGACTACTGTCAACTTGAAACCTAGACAATTTTAAAAAATGAATTAAAAGCAGTTTTGGTTGCTACACCTGCTCCTGGGTCCCCCGCCAACTTCTGTAGTTTTACAAGTTATAGCTTCCTATTTTTTGAACATTTTCCTCTCCCCTGTTGTTCTGAAACCCCCCCCCCACACACACACACAAAAACAAGCCAGGAATCTGACTATAAAATGCATAAAGAAATCAAAGAGACAAGGTGGGTGAGGTAATATCTCTTATTGGACCAACTTCTGTTGGTGAGGCCTTGTCTACCCTACAGAGTTTTGTCAACAAAAGGCAGCTTTTGACGACAAAACAGTGAATGCGTACACATTGCGATGCGACTTTTGTCGGCAAAAATGCCCTGTGACAGAAGGCTTTCTGCGCAAAATTTTTGTCGACAATGTGCCAGTGTAGACACCACACTTGATTTTATCGCTCTACTTGGTCTCCAGGAGGTGTCCCACAATGCCCAATCTGACCGCTCTGGTCAGCAGTTTGAACTGCACTGCCTGCAACCAGGTAAATAACCATGCTCCCCTCCCTCTTAGAAGCTCCGGGAATTTTTGAAATTCCATTTCCTGTTGGCTTGGCATGGAGAGGTCTCATCGCATCTTCCCAGTTGATTATAGGGGTTATCGCAGCAAATGCTCTCCCACTTGGACCACTGTGGAGCTGCTGGATCTGATCAGTATATGGGGAGAGGAGACTGTGCAGTCCCAGCTGTGCTTGAGCTGTAGGAATTTTGATATCTATGGGCAGATCTGTCGAGGCTTGTACGAAAAGGGCTATGATCGGGACACGCTGCCGTGCAGAGCGAAGATAAAGGAGCTGAGGCAGGCATACCGTAAGGTGAGGAAGGCAAACTGTCACTCCGGTGCTGCACCTTAGACCTGCCGGTTCTAAGGGGGCTGTCCTCGGTGGTGACCCCACCTTCACCGCCAAGAGCCCCGTGGATACTTCGGCGGGCCTGGAGGTGGCGGAAAGAGGACCTAACTCAGAGAACAAAGTCATTGATGAAGAGGTGGGTTAGACAATGATGTGGAGCTCCCAGCAGGATCACCTGGTGAGGCAGGCAGCCAGGAACTGTGCACCATTCCAGAGTTGTCTAGCCAGTCTCAGCAGTTGCTCTCCAGTGAGCAAGAACCAGGAGAGGAGACGCCTGGTAAGTGGCTGTGGTTTGTGTAGCGTGGAGGTGGGTTCAGGGAATAGAAATGTACAAGGCTGGCTGTGTTTCTGTGTGCTGGACATTTGCCCGTGAAGCTAATCATTACAGCAGAACATGGTGTTGATGCACATCGAGATCTCATGGGAATCCTCCAGAGAGAT
This sequence comes from Platysternon megacephalum, assembly GCA_003942145.1. Lineage (NCBI taxonomy): Eukaryota > Metazoa > Chordata > Testudines > Platysternidae > Platysternon > Platysternon megacephalum. The sequence continues at coordinate 2,495,199 of QXTE01000145.1, forward strand.
CTCTATGAAAGTTTCCTGGAGGTACTTGGCAACCCCCTGCTGAAGGTTCCTTGGCAGAGATACTTTGTTCCTTCTCCCATTGTAGGAAACTTTCCCGCGCCATTCGGCAATCACTTGTGCAGGGACCAAAGCGGCACACAGGCAAGCAGCATATGGACCAGGGTGGAAGCCACAAGTGTGTTAGGGTGACCAGACAGCAAGTGTGAAAAATCGGGACAGGGGGTGGGGGGTAATAGGAGCCTATATAAGAGAGAGACCCAAAAATCAGGACTGTCCCTATAAAATCAGGACATCTGGTCACCCTAAAGTGTGTAGTAGATGTACCCTCGCTTCCCTGCTTACCCTCAGCAGTGAGATATCCGTTACAATGACCCCCACCTGTGGAAAAGTGTGGGAGAATTTTAGAGTTTTTTCCCTAGTCGGCTGCACTGCAACCTTTGCAGAGTGCTCTTTTCCCCATGTAAAGCGCCCATTCCCCCAGCCAACACTCACCATGCTTTGGGTATTCGCCGAGATGTGTGCTTGCCAAAGATCAGTGAGAAAGTGATTGTTACGTTACCAGAGATGTATTTTACTGAAATGTTTCAATGCTATGAGTGAACTTAATAACCATGCTTCTGTGCATTGTTCCTTGTGCTTCAGTAAATGTGGCCTTCAGGAACACCCCATACACACCAGCTGAGTGTCTCTGCCAGATAAGAAAGCGCCCAAGACGGAGCAAAGAAGACATGTTCCGGGAGGTACTGCACTTCTCCAGTGCAGAGAAAAGGGAACGCAAGGAGTGGAGGCAAGCAGAAAGGCAGGACCAAAAAGAAAATCAGGAGTTTGTAAAGGATGCTACTGAGCAGATGATTAAAGTCATGGAGGAGCGAACAAAGATGCTGAAGTCCTTAATAACACTACAGACTGAGCAGATGCATGCCCGCCCTCCCCTGCAGCACATTCAGAACTCTTTTACATGTCCCCTCCTCCCCAAACTCTGCCCGCACAGTCCTTTCTGCTTTCCTGGCGTTCTTGGGTTTCCCCTTCATTTCCCCCCTCGGACAACTTTCAAAATGATAGCTGGACATAAACACAGCTCTGAAAGTCTGTCCTTCCCTGGTACCTCCTTTCCCACCAAGCATCTTTGTGTGTGTGTTGTTTCTTGTTTAATAAAAGCAAAGTTTTTGAACAGTAGCTCATCTTTATTTATTTCCTACAAATTGAGATAGCAGGCACTACTGGTACATACACAGGCAGTTTATTCATGTGTTCGCTGGAATATAAGGCCCCAAATGTCATCATTGCTTCCTAGGAAAACTACATGTAATGTAACATTGCAGCACCAATCACACAGATATACATTACTGGTTCTCATTTTCAAAGTGTTGCCTCAAAGTCTCCCTGATTCAAATTGCCTCCCTCTAATAGCCCTGGTATCTGGCTGCTAAAAATCAGCAGCCAAGCAGTCTGCCTCAACACTCCACCCCTGATCAAACCTTTCACCCTTAGCTTCATAAAGATTATGCAATGTACAACATGTGACTATGACCATGGGAATATTATCCTCATTGAGGTCTAACCTGCCATAAGGACAGACATCGCCAGTGTGCCCTTAATCTGCCAAAAGCACATTCCACTGTCATCAGGCACCTACTCAGCCTGTTGTTGAACCGCTCCTTACTGCTGTCCAGGTTTCCAGTGTAAGGTTTCATGAGCCACGGCTCTAAGAGGTACACCGGGTCTCCCAGAATCACTATGGGCATTTCAACATCCCCCACTGTAATCTTCTGGTCTGGAAAGAAAGTCCCCGCTTGTAGCTTTCTATAGAGGCCAGTGTTCCTGAAGATGCATGCGTCATGCACCTTCCTGGACCCCCCGCGTTGATGTCAATGAAACGCCCACAGTGATGCACAAGCATCTGCACTCACCATGGAGAAGTACCCCTTCCTATTGATGTACTCCGTTGCAAGGTGGTCTGTGCCAAAATTGGAATGTGTGTGCCATCTATCACCCCTACACAGTTAGGGAAACCCATTTCTGCACCTAATTAATTGATTAATTGGTCTTTGATTATTAGCAGTAAATATGCCCAATGGCCTGTGATGGGATGTTAGATGGGGTGGGATCTGAGTTACTACAGATAATTCTTTCCTGGGTGTCTGGTTGGTGAGTCTTTCCCACATGCTCTGGGTTTAGCTGATCGCCATATTTGGGGTCGGGAAGGAATTTTCCTCCAGGGGAGATTGGCAGAGGTCCTGGGGGGTTTTCGCCTTCCTCTGCAGCGTGGGGCACGGGTCACTTGCTGGAGGATTCTCTGCACCTTGAAGTCTTCAAACCACGATTTGAGGACTTCAATAGCTCAGACATAGGTTAGGGGTTTGATACAGGAGTGGGTGGGTGAGATTTTGTGGCCTGCATTGTGCAGGAGGTCAGACTAGACGATCATAATGGTCCCTTCTGACCTTAAAGTCTATGATTCTATTTCACACACATTTCTCAGAGTCTTGGTTCTTCGGAGCAGGATGCGATTTATTGTCCTGCACACTTGCATTAATGGAGCCCCAACGATCGACTTCCCGACTCCAAATTGACTCGCAACCGACCGGTAGCAGTCTGGAGTTGCCAGCTTCCACACAGTGATTGTCACATGCTTCTCTACCAATAGGGCAGGTCTTATTCTGGTGTCCTTGTGCCAGAGTGCTGGGGCGAACTCCACACACAGTTCCAGGAAGGTGGCTTTCTGCATTCGAAAGTTCTGTAGCCACTGCTCATCACCCCAGACGTGCATGACAATACAATCCCACCATTCAGTGCTTGTGTCCTGAGCCCAAAAGTGACAGTCCACTCTCTGCAGCTGTTCCGTGAATGCCAAAAGCAATCTAAAGTTGCTCCCATCCATGTCACACAGCATGTCAGGCAATTGGGAGTCTTCTTCAGTTAGGAACTTCGTGATTAACTGCACTGCCATCCGCGATGTCTTCATGACAATTATCAGAGCATAGAAGAGCAGTGTGGGATTTATCCCGTCTCACAAAGATGCCGGGGTACACAGCAAATAAGGGCAGTTGAAAAATGTCACAAAAGAAAGCCAGAAGCCCATGGAATGCTGGGACAGAAAGCAATGCATCATGGGATGTGATCTGCTCCGCCTTCCCACAACACCTAGCAGAAGAAGGTATCGAGCTGGACTGTGGGATAGGTATCTACAATGCATTGCTCACACTGTCGATGATAGGGCTCCAACTCTGGACGTGCTCTGCTGACAGAGGGAGCGAGTGTGAACGTGACTTACTGATTTTTATTATAGCGATTTTTGAGTGTCATAAGAACGTAAGAACATAAGAAAGGCCGTACCGGGTCAGACCAAAGGTCCATCTAGCCCAGTATCTGTCTACCGACAGTGGCCAATGCCAGGTGTCCCAGAGGGAGTGAACCTAACAGGCAATGATCAAGTGATCTCTCTCCTGCCATCCATCTCCATCCTCTGACGAACAGAGGCTAGGGACACCATTCTTACCCATCCTGGCTAATAGCCATTTATGGACTTAGCCACCATGAATTTATCCAGTCCCCTTTTAAACATTGTTATAGTCCTAGCCTTCACAACCTCCTCAGGTAAGGAGTTCCACAAGTTGACTGTGCGCTGCGTGAAGAAGAACTTCCTTTTATTTGTTTTAAACCTGCTGCCTATTAATTTCATTTGGTGACCCCTAGTTCTTGTATTATGGGAATAAGTAAATAACTTTTCCTTATCCACTTTCTCAACATCACTCATGATTTTATATACCTCTATCATGTCCCCCCTTAGTCTTCTCTTTTCCAAGCCGAAGAGTCCCAGCCTCTCTAATCTCTCCTCGTATGGGACCCTCTCTAAACCCCTAATCATTTTAGTTGCCCTTTTCTGAACCTTTTCTAGTGCTAGAATATCCTTTTTGAGGTGAGGAGACCACATCTGTACACAGTATTCGAGATGTGGGCGTACCATGGATTTATATAAGGGCAATAATATATTCTCTGTCTTATTCTCTATCCCCTTTTTAATGATTCCTAACATCCTGTTTGCTTTTTTGACCGCCTCTGCACACTGCGTGGACATCTTTAGAGAACTATCCACAATGACGCCAAGATCTTTTTCCTGACTCGTTGTAGCTAAATTAGCCCCCATCATGTTGTATGTATAGTTGGGGTTATTTTTTCCAATGTGCATTACTTTACATTTATCCACATTAAATTTCATTTGCCATTTTGTTGCCCAATCACTTAGTTTTGTGAGATCTTTTTGAAGTTCTTCACAATCTGCTTTGGTCTTAACTATCTTGAGTAGTTTAGTATCATCTGCAAACTTTGCCACCTCACTGTTTACCCCTTTCTCCAGATCATTTATGAATAAATTGAATAGGATTGGTCCTAGGACTGACCCTTGGGGAACACCACTAGTTACCTCTCTCCATTCTGAGAATTTACCATTAATTCCTACCCTTTGTTCCCTGTCCTTTAACCAGTTCTCAATCCATGAAAGGACCTTCCCTTTTATCCCATGACAGCTTAATTTACGTAGGAGCCTTTGGTGAGGGACCTTGTCAAAGGCTTTCTGGAAATCTAAGTACACTATGTCCACCGGATCCCCCTTGTCCACATGTTTGTTGACCCCTTCAAAGAACTCTAATAGATTAGTAAGACACGATTTCCCTTTACAGAAACCATGTTGACTATTGCTCAAGAGTTTATGTTTTTCTATGTGTCTGACAATTTTATTCTTTACTATTGTTTCAACTAATTTGCCCGGTGTCGACATCACTTTTGTCGATAAAACTCTGTAGTGTAGACAAGGCCTTTAAGAGACAAGCTTTTGAGCTTCCACTGAGCTCTTCTTCAGGTCTGGAAAAGGTACTCAGTGTCACAGCTAAATACAAGGTAGTACAGCATAAGTAGTTAACACATATTGTAACAGACTGTTCAAGGTGAAGTGGCCATTTAACACCTCTGCAGTCATAGGGCAAAAAAAGGGGATTAGTGGATTACAAATTGTTGTAACAAGCCATACATCCAGTGTCTTTATTAAATCCATGATTTAGTGGCTAGTGAAGTTAGGAATTTAAGCTCCCAGGCTTGTCTTTTGAAGATTTTATGCAGATTTCCTTTAAGGATGAGGAATAAGAGGTCAGATAGGAAGTGATCGGTCTGTGAAAAGTGTTCACCCACGGTGATGTGCTGTTTTTGCCTTTTATCATTTTTCTGTGTGAGTTAATTTGAGAACATAGTGACTGTCTCATTTCACCCACATAGTTGTTATTGGGGCATTTAGTCCACTGTATGAGGTACACCACATGTCGTAACAGGCATGTCTAGGACTCATGGATCTTGAAAGATGTATTGTGCGGGGTATCAATCATCATAGCAGTTGGATATGCCTACAGGTTTTGCGTCTGTTGTTGTGGCAGGGTCTGGTGCTGCTTTGAGTTGGTGTCGCTTGCTTGCTTCTGATGATGAGTTTGGTGAAGTTGGGGGTTTTCTGAAGGCTAGAAGAAGGAATTCAGGAAAGATTTCTTTCAGGATGTGGTCCCCATCAAGTATGGGTTGCAACTGTTTAATCATACCCCATATAGGTTCCAGTGTGGCATGGTAGGTGACAACTAGGGGCGTGTGGTTGGAGGGTTTTCTTTTCCAGATTGAAACAGGTTCTCCCAAGTTATTTGGGTGGCCTGTTCCATGACATGATCTGTTTCTCTGGTGGAGTGTCCTTGTATGGTGAAGGCTCTTTAGAACACTCCCGCACAGCATCAATTTCCTGGACACCACAATCAGCATCAACTATGGAACCCTACAGACAACTACATATAAGAAACTCACAGATCAACACACTTACCTTCACAGATCCAGCAACCCCAAATGCAGATCCAGTAACCATCTATCTACAGCCAGGCACTCAGATAAAACTCAATATGCTCCAAGGAGAAAGTCTGGATACACACTTAACACACCTAAAATTGCCTTCACCAAACAAGGACACTTGTACTGCAGACAGTGGTACTAAAGGCCTCAGTGCCAAGAGGATGATACTGGGTGATTTGTGTGGTACCAAAAAACCCAGCCCTCAGGCATGATGACTGGTGTCTAACAGGATGACAGAAGAACGCTTTTTGGGCCTTATGTTACCTTTAACCTCTGAAACTTGAGAGGATATGTGGCTCTTAGAGGAAGGACCTGGTAAAGGAAACCTAGGTCTCTTCTCCTTGTGAACCTGGTGCTCTTTCCTCCCCCTGTCACCTGAGATTTTACCAAGCAAGAAGGATGTGTTTTATCAAGCAAGGAGGATATATCTTTGGAAGCAGGAACTTTAGCCCCATGAGTGTAGGATCCAACAAGAGCACTTTTAACTGAGTACTCAAAAGTTTCTGCCTCAGGCATCCTAGAGTCTGAGAATGGATGCGTTGATCTCTCCAAAAGAAGTATTTTTAAATGAGACTCCCTAGCTCTTTGCGTTCTCTTAGAGAAAGATTTATCGAGGGCACATCTTTCGGTAGTGCACCTGTGATGTGGGGACACACTTACCCTTGGAGTACCCCCTGGTATTAGGGCATAACATTGCCATTATCATCTGCTCTGAAACCTCCTACTAGCCATCTAATGCTCTCTCCCTTCCGTGATATCCAGAAGGTCCAACTGAAAGTTCACAAAACATCCCAACACAAAAATCTTTCAGGTTCCTCTTCAGCCTATCCTTTGGGGTCAATCTTTAGCTTCATCCTGGGCTCAATATTCCTTAGGTAATCACCCTCCAGATGCAAAGCATGACTAATTGTTTTTCCCCTTTCTAGCAAATGATGGGAGTCACCCCAATACAGTGCTCCATTGCCCATATACATCTGGTATGCCTATTGTTTAGAGCCATCATAGCCTTTCATGATGAGCAATTTCTGCAGCCTAATTGACCCCAGGAGCAGCTCACATGCAAAAAAAAGGAGCAAGTTTCCTTCCAAAAGGAAGAAATGAAACATCATATAAAAAAATCACTAACATTAACCCTTATTACCAGCTAACTATCCACTAAGGCGAGGTAGTCAATTTTTTTTTTAAAGGTCCAAATTTCATGGTCAAGGTATAGCCAAGGTAGGGTTGCCACCTTTCTAATTGCTGGTAACTGGACCCCTGAGGCCCCGCCTCTTCCCCCAAGGCCCTGCCTTGTTCTGCCTCTTTCCTTGAGGCCCTGCTCCTTCTCTGTCTCTTCCCCGAAGACCCCCACCCCTGTTCCGCCTCTTCCCCCCAGGTCCTACCCCAGTAGCTCGCTCCTCCCCCCATCACTTTCTGGATCATCTCCACCTCCCTCCCTCCACCTCCAGCTGGGCTCCCTCTGACGTGGGGCTGGGATGGGAGCTGCTGCAGCCTTACAAGAAGCCGGTTTGCAGGTAGGAGGCAGCCCTGGCTGAGCAGGTGCTAATGAGGGCTAATGACCTTGCACCTCCCCCCATCCCACAGTATATAAGAACATAAGAATGGCCCTACTGGGTCAGACCAAAGGTCCATCTAGCCTAGTATCCTGTCTTCCGACAGTGGCCAGTGCCAGGTGCCCCAGAGGGAATGAACAGAACAGGTAATCATCAAGTGATCCATCCCCTGTCGCTCATTCCCAACTTCTGGCAAACAGAGACTAGGGACACCATCCCTGCCCATCCTGGCTAATAGCCATTGATGGACCTATCCTCCATGAATTTACCTAGTTCTTTTTTGAACCCTGTTATGGTCTTGGCCTTCACAACATCCTCTGGCAAGGAGTTCCACAGGTTGACTGTGCGTTCTGTGAAGAAATTCTTCCTTTTATTTGTTTTAAACCTGCTGCCTATTAATTTCATTTGGCGATCCCTGGTTCTTGTGTTATGAGAGGTAGTAAACAACACTTCCTTATCTACTTTCTCTACACCAGTCATGATTTTATAGACCTCAATCATATATCCCCTTAGCCGCCTCTTTTCCAAGCTGAAAAGTCCCAGTCTTATTAATCTCTCCTCATATGGAAGCCATTCCATACCCCTAATCATTCTTGTTGCCCTTTTCTGAACTTTTTCCAGTTCCAATATATCTTTTTTGAGATGGGGTGACCACATCTGCACACAGTATTCAAGATGCCATGGATTTATATAGAGGCAACATGATATTTTCTGCCCTATTACCTATCCCTTTCTTAATTATTCCCAGCATTCTGTTCGCTTTTTTTGACTGCTGCTGCACATTGAGTGGATGTTTTCAGAGAACTATCCACAATGACTCCAAGATCTCTTTCTTGAGTGGTACCAGCTAATTTAGACCCCATAATTTTATATGTATAGTTGGGATTATGCTTTCCAATGTGCATTACTTTGCATTTATCAACATTAAATTTCATCTGCCATTTTGTTACCCAGTCTCCCAGGTTTGAGAGATCCTTTTGTAGCTCTTCGCAGTCTGCCTGGGTCTTAACTATCTTTAGTAATTTTATATCATCTGCAAATTTTGCCACCTCACTGTTTACCCCTTTTTCCAGATCACTTTTGGTGTCTGGTCAGTACATCTGGAGTCAAGTTCCAGACTCCAGAGAAAATAGTAAAAAAAAGACAATAATGATAATAATAAGCAAATACAAAGATTTTGGGATCCATTCAAAAGCATCTAGCAGTCCANCTTTTGGTGTCTGGTCAGTACATCTGGAGTCAAGTTCCAGACTCCAGAGAAAATAGTAAAAAAAAGACAATAATGATAATAATAAGCAAATACAAAGATTTTGGGATCCATTCAAAAGCATCTAGCAGTCCAGATTTAGCCCCCGGTCCACCAATTGACTACCCCTGCATAAGGGCTAGATTCATATAGGTACTTAGGAACCCAACTGTGGGGGTTAGGTGCCTAAGTTGCAGTTCTAGGCTCCACTGCAATTCACAAAACTCTCGCTGAACACTGTAGGGAAACAATAGCTCCTAGGCGTGGTCAGATCCACTGTAGGGAAACAATACCTCCCAGGTATGGTCAGATCCAGACTGCCCCTGAAATAAGTGACCTGATTTTCAGAGGTGCTGAACACCTGCAGCTGTCAACGATTTTAATAGCTTACCACTTCATTTGGATTTAGTACCCAACTTTAGGCACCCAAATTTGAAAATTGTGGCCTGTATGAATTCTGAATATATATCAAAATGTATTTCCTTCCCTTAACTTACTTTTATGTTTAGGTTATTTTTAACTGTAATATTCCTTACTATACAGACATAACAGCAACTTCAACTTAAGTTATCCATGTGTTTGCCTATTAATATTGTGTCTAAATTTTACAGTGAAAAACACGAAACAGCAAGAACAGAATTGGAAACCAATATCAGAGTGCAATATGGCCTGCTTTTGAACTTCCTGATTGAAAATGTATACATTCATAAATCTCAGTGTTATTTATTTAATAGTTTTTTCATTTAATTTCCTTCATTAAAAGGAAACACATACCTAGCTGCCAAATCTTTCTGAACCTCCTCCATTTAGTGATCGCTCCTCACCCCAGCCAGCTGCCAAACCCTCACAAGCCCCTCAACTTCCTTCAGTGAAAATACCTGATCCTTTTGTGGTTACTAAATTCTCATCTTCATGCAATGACCACACCCAAGCCCTCTTGGCTGTCAAGACCTACCAAATCACACCAAAGGTGGTAGCACCTGCCTCTCTTCCTGGCTACTTTAAACCTTCCCAACTAGAGCTAACTGGAAAATGACAATTCTGTTTCACAATAATGTTCAAGGTTTCAAAATTTTGTTTTCATTCCACACTGGAACAAAACCAAAACCTTTTGAACATTTTTGCAAAACAGAATATTGTAAAAACATCCATTTTCAGATTGAAAAGGCCAGGGTTTTGATTCAACTCTGTCTCTCACCCTCTCTCTACAACTGACTGGAGAGTCCACCCTAGACTTCAGAAACCTTCCCATCAAAGTGTTTCCATGAAACATTTCAGCTTAACAGCATTTTTCAACAACAAAAATTATGTCAAAAATGTTCCAACCAGCTCTACTCCTGACCTTCATTTCCTCAGTGACATACCTGGCCTTCTTTTGACTGCTAAACACTCCCTTGTTTTATCTCAGACCTGGTCTACAGTACGCGGTTATTTCAGAATTAGCTGAGTTAATTCGAAATAAAACCGATTCCGTCCACATGACCAAACCGTTTTTTCGATTTAAAGGGCTCTTTAATCCAATTTCTGTACTCCACCTCGGCAAGTGGAGTAGCACTAAAATCGAGATCGCAGTTCCGGGTTACAGGTACTGTGGATGCAATTTGACGTTATTGGCCTCCGGGAGCTATCTCAGAATGCTCCCTTGTGACCGCTCGGGACAACACTCTCAACTCCGATGCACTAGCCAGGTAGGCAGTAAAAGCCCGGGGAACTTTTGAATTTCATTTCCTGTTTGGTTACCTTCAGCACAGGTGACCATCAGCACAGTCCACCATGACAGGCAATCATGCAGAGTCCACCATCACAAGAGACCACACAGTCCCGGATTCGCAGACGAGCTCCAGCATGGTCCGAATGGGAGGTACTGGATCTCATCGCATGTTGGGGAGATGAATCTGTTATGGCAGAACTACGTTCCAAAAAAAGAAACGCAAATATGTACGCTAAAGTCTCCAGGGCCATGATGGAAAGAGGCTACTCCAGGGACACAGAGCAGTGTCGTACAAAAATCAAGGAGCTCAGGTAAGTGCACCAAAAAGCCAGGGAGGTGAACGGGCGCTCTGGGTCACAGCCCCATACATGCCGCTTCTACCGTGAGCAGCATGCAATTATGGGGGGTGACGCCACCACTACCCCACCACTGTCCGTGGACACCTGCAAGGGGGGAGTTGCACAGAGCGAGGAGGATGAGTTATTGGAGGAGAAGGAGGAGGAGGACAGTTCACAGGCGGCAAGTGGGGAATCCGTTTCCCCCCTAGCCAGGAACTATTCTTAACGCTGGNCCGCAGGCCCTCCTTTTATATGGCAAACCCACCAGGCATTGCTTGCTATGGGAAAGGGGCCAGGCAGTTTGAAAGCATTGAAATGAATGCGGAAGTAGCAGAACCCCGTGTGCCCCTAGGGCCTACCATGGCTGCCTGCAAGCTGAATTCTGTTGCCCGGCCGTGTGTGATGGCTTACTCACACCAAAGTGGCAGGCACTTCAGTATAAGAGGCAAAATGCGATCTTGTACAGAAAGAACATGTGCTGTGTACTATGAATTGCCTGTTTCACTGAGAAAGAGTGTCCCCTTTGTTCTCTCCCGCAGGTGCAAATGTTTCAACGTGGCCCCTATCTACTCTGTCCCAGAGGCTGGTCCAGATTAGAAGGTGGAAAAAACGAACTCGGGACGACATGTTCGCCGAGCTCATGCGGTCCTCCCGCACTGATAGGGCCCAGCTAAATGCATGGAGGCAAACAATTGCGGAGTCCCGTAAAGCGTTAAATGAACACGAAGAGAGGAGGGACACACGCGATGAGAGCAGGCAGGATGCTATGGTCAAGCTCATGGGGGAGCAAACGGACATGCTCTGCTGTATGGTGGATCTAATGCGGAAAAGGCAGCAAGACCACAGACTGCCACTGCAGGCCCTGTGTAACCACCCTCCCTCCTCCCCAAGTTCCATAGCCTCCTCACCCAGACGCCCAAGAACACGGGGGCAGGGAGGCTACGGGGACCCACACACTCAACCCCAGAGGATTGCACAAGCAGCAGAAAGCTGGCATATCCGAAATTTTGATTTGTTTCTGGACTTGTCCTTCCCTCCTCCTCCACCCCCCTAACCCAATTCTCCCCCCCCCCCGTCTACCTTCTGATTTCTCTCAATGTGTTGTGCAACAAATAATAAAGAACGGTTTTTAAACAATTGTGACTTTAGTTCCTTTCATATATATAGGGTGCGGGTAACTTCAAGACAAACAAACACAACTGTCAAACCATACCCTGACCAGTCATGAAACTGGCTTTCAAAGCTTCTCTGATGCGCAGCGTGCCCTGCTGCGCTCTTCTAATCGCCCTGTTGTCTGGCTGTGTGAAATTGGCCACCAGGCAAGTTGCCTCAACCTCCCACCACGCCATAAATGTCTCCCCCTTACTCTCACAGATATTGTGGAGCACACAACAAGCAGCAATTGCAATTCAAATATTGGTTGTGCTGAGATCTAACCGAGTCAGTAAACTGCGCCAGCACGCTTTCAAATGTCCAAAAGCACATTCTACCACCATTCTGCACTCGCTCAGCCTATAGTTGAACTGCTCCTTACTACTGTCCAGGGTGCCTGTGTACGGCTTCATGAGCCATGGCATTAAGGGGTAGGCTGGGTCCCCGAGGATAACTATAGGCATTTCAACATCCCCAACAGTATTTTTCTGGTCTGTGAAGTAAGTCCCTTCCTGCAGCTGTTCAAACAGACCAGAGTTCCTGAAGATGCAAGCGTCATGCACCTTTCCTGGCCATCCCACGCTGATGTCGGTGAAACGTCCCTTGTGATCCACCGGTGCTTGCAACATCATGGAAAAGTACCCCTTGCAGTTTATGTACTGGCCGCCCCGGTGTTCCAAGGCCAAGATAGGGATATGCGTTCCGTCTATCGTCCCGCCGCAGTTAGGGAACCCCAGCGCATTAAAGCCATCCACAATAGTCTGCACATTTCCCAAAGTCACTACCCTTGATAGCAGCTGGTCAATGATTGTGTTGGCTACTTGCAGCACAGCAGCCCCCACAGTAGATTTGCCCACTCCAAACTGATTCCCCATTGACCGGTAGCTGTCGGGCGTTGCAAGCTTCCACAGTGCTATGGCCACTCGCTTCTCAACTATGAGGGCTGCTCTCATTTTAGTGTCTTTGCGCTTCAGGGCAGGGGACGGCAAGTCACAAAGTTCCATGAAAGTGGCCTTACGCATACAAAAGTTTCGCAGCCACTGGGAATCATCCCAGACCTGCAACACTATGCAGTCCCACCAGTCTGTGCTTGTTTCCCAGGCCCAGAATCGGCATTCCACGGCATGAACCTGGCCCAACGCCACCATGATCTCCCAATCGCCACATGCCGTGCTTCTAGGAACATCTGTGTCCATGTCCTCATCAGTATAGTAATTGCACTGTCGTCGCTTCCTCGCCCGGTTTTGCAGGTACTGCACATACTGCTGGATAATGTGTGAGGTATTTGCAATGGTCAAAACTGCAGCGGAGATCTGAGTGGGCTCCATGCTTGCCACGCTATGGCGCCTGCACGGGTAATCCTGGAAAAAGGGTGCGAAACGTAGGAGAGCAGAGTGGCAGCGGAAGAGGTGCTGTTTGGTTCATGATAGCCGAAAAAAGGCAGGAAATGGTTGTCTTCTGTAGCTTTCATGGAGGCGGGAGCCCAGGACAGACAACATGGAGAAGCTCGGTAGCGCGGCAAGAGCGGGAGAGCAGAGTTGGCTGTGCTGCTCGGTTCACGATGGCCAAGCAGAGTTGGCAGTGGAAGTGGTCGATGAGGAAGAGAAAGAGAAGATACTTATAGAGATTACATAGAAAGACGAGAGGAAATGAGAGGTGGATTCATAGTACCAGGAGAGAAGCGGTGCACCGTACTGCACCGCCTGCTGAAAGCAGTATGGCGTCTGCACGCCAAAAAGGCGCGAAACGATTGTCTGCCGTAGCTTTCACGGAGGGAGGAGTGACTGACGACACACACCCAGAAACAACCGCGAGAATGTTTTTGCCCCATCATGCACTGGGAACTTAACCCAGAATTCCAATGGGCGGCGGGGACTGCGGGAACTGTGGGATAGCTAACCACAGTGCACCGCTCCGACATTCGATGCTAGCCTCGGCACTGTGGACGCACTCCGCTGAATTAACGCGCTTTAGTGGGGACACACAAGACCGAATGTATAAAATCACTTCCGAAAATTCGAATAGAATAATTTCAAAATAATTTCGTACTGTAGACATACCCTCAATGAGAGAATCCAACTCCCTCCTGGATGCCAAACACTGTCAAACTCACCTTTCAATGAAAGCAACCAACCTCATCACCTGGCTTGAAAAGCAATACAGGTCTGTCTCATCTTACGCTGGGGTTACGTTCCGCGGTCAGCGCATAAAGCGAAAACCGCATATAGTCAAAATTACACTGAGTGTAATGGCGGGCAGAATCGCCCGCACTACAGAAACAGTATTTCAATTGTTATTTTTCCCCTTTTTTTTGTTTTTTTCTTGTTTTTGCCGACCGCGTAAAGCTGAAATCTCACATGTTAAATGCGCCTAAAATGCGACAGACCTGTACCTCCCTCAAAAGCAATATCTTCACTGTTAAACGCGTTGTGCTTTTCCATCAAGATAGCAGGATGGCTATACTCTTCACCTGGGGTTTACTTCCATTAGTTGTATCAAGGTAATCTTGTCTCCACTAGGATTTTACATGCTGCAATAGCTAACTCATGATAGCTATCTCGATGTAAAACAACAAACTGTTTTTGTTGGCAATGAAGACATAGCAAGAGACAGAGAGGAAGGCAGCATCAGATGAACACCAGGATTTATTGGAGGGAGGAGTAAAGAGACACAAGGTATTTAAGTCTGGCTGGAGAAAGACCATGAAAGACATTTAAGTAGAAGTGCTATTTTTAACTGGTTTGTGAAGTGAAAAAGGTGCCAGTGGGGTGTGTGAGGATTGGAGTGATGTAGCTGTATATACTTTCATATACATTCAGAGGACAATAACAGCATCTGTCACTAGAAGTACATGCTCTGTTCCAGTGTAAAACCAATGTCCTCTGACAGAAGTATCCCTTGTATCACAGGCACTTTGAAAGGCCTATTAACCCTAGACAGAATCCCTAGGTTACTAGCCCTAACCTATTAAATCTACTTTCATGACAGACCTAGCAAACTGCTAGTTGAAAGAAATGCTTGGTCTTCTAAAGGAAGACTACTTTAAAATCACTTATTTTCTGGCAAAGTTCATCGCATATTTTCCACTTGGGCTGTTTTATTGCTGTGTTTTACTACTCTGTGGAAGCCCCCAATATATTAAATATTGTTTTTTGCCTTGGAAGTGACAGGAGGAAAATCTGTTCTGTGTGTAACTAGTAAATGCAAAGATCCTGCTGTCCCTGCCAGAGCACGTTATTAGTGCTTGCAGAGAAATGTACGTGACTTGCTGCAGACAATTTGCCTGATGGTTTCTCAAAGCATAAGCCAAAAAAAAAAAACCAACTACAATAACACCACAGCTAGAGTTACAAAACACATGGAAGTTTTTGTTTTTAAGAGAATATATTCTCATTTCTCAGAGTGAGCTAGATACACAGGATTAACCAGTGTTTATATGCTGCTTTTCTTAATAAATAAAAGGTTGGCAGAGAAAAAATTGTTAGGGAAAGACTAAAATGAGACAATCTTAACAAAATACCAAGTATGCATTGATATTTCATAGGACATAAAGAGAGTTGGTGTTAGCGTTGGTAGCCATAATACGACAGCCCACTATCTGTCTGAAGAGTTGACAACTCTTCTACTAAGTAATCTCCGCTGTTTAAAAAACCTCAAATGGTTGAGGGTCCTTATTTTGATTTTATACTTGTTTCTATAGTGTCTGCCTCTATGGCAGCTCAGGAATGATGGCAAATTTAGAGCTAGAGAATTAGGCTGATTTTCAAGAGTGTCTAGGGACTTTAGCCACCCAAATCCCATTAGAATTAATCGACGTTATATGGCTAAATCCTCTTGTCAGTTACAAGGTCCTCTATTTATCCACAAAGCAAGTACTGACCCATCCTCCCCTCCCCCTGCCATGAGTATTGGCTCAAATGGGAAGAGAGGAATTCAGTCTCCAAAGCCTTTTCTGGTGAAACTGCTAACAAAGGGTTAAATACCACCTGTGATGGTGGTTTTGAGATTGTGGACACTTGTCCACTATGGACTAGACTAAAATGTATTTCACAAACATAACCAAACTAGCAATGAATTTGGGTTACTAGCAATAACCAGGACCCCTTTTCTCCCACTAAAGAATATGAATAACTTCCATTCAAATAATAGCAGTTATTTGTAGCCTGCAAAGGAAAAAGTAGTTAGTGACCTCCTGTAACTGTTGTTCTTCAAGATGTGTTGCACACATCCTTTCCACTCTTGGTGTGCAAGCAGCTCAGCCACCCTCCTGGCCAAAGTGATGGCTTCTAAAAAAG
Source organism: Platysternon megacephalum (assembly GCA_003942145.1). Taxonomy (NCBI): domain Eukaryota; kingdom Metazoa; phylum Chordata; order Testudines; family Platysternidae; genus Platysternon; species Platysternon megacephalum. The sequence continues at coordinate 2,511,368 of QXTE01000145.1, forward strand.
CTACCTTCAGTGATAGCTGTATCAGGGCATGTTGCAAGAGGCTCAAACGGAGGCTCCATAAATCCAGAGAAAACTAATTTCAAGTCCGGGGGGAGGGGGACATGTTCCCATATCTGAGTGTATAACCTTTCTAGGCCTTTCAAAAATGTGATTGTCATATATTTAGAAAAAAATAGAACAGTTGTCCATGTGAGGATGGAAAACTGACACTGCTGCCAAGTGGACCTTGATAAAACTGACAATGCTTGCTGTTTTAGATGCAATAGATAGTCCAGGATATGCTGGATTGAAGACTAAATCAGCGAAATACAGGATTGACAAAATCAGATGGAAAGACGCTTCTACTTCGAAATGTAAGTAGTCTTGGTGGAGGGCTTTCTACTATGTAACAAGACATTGCGAACTTGCTCCAAGTCAGGCTCCTTTCTAGGATTTAGCAATGGAGCCTCCAGGCTGTTAAATTAAGTTCCCACAGGTTTGGGTGGAGCAGCTGACCGTGATTCTGAAAAATTAAATCTGGGTCCAATGGAAGTGAAATCAGAGCCTCCATCAATAGACCCAGGAGAGTAGAGAACCAGTGCTGCCGGGACCATGCTGGGGCTATTAGTATCTTATGACTGATATTTAACAACGCTCTGTGTAGAGTGGAATTGGAAGAAAAGCGTAGCAGAGCTCGTTCAACCAGCGTAGGAGGAAAGCGTCTGTGATGGAACTGGAACTGCAACCTTGTAGGAGCAAAATTGATGGCATGTCTTGTTGGTTTTGGTTGCAATAGGTCTATCTGGGGATTCACACCGCCCCAAAATGTGTCTGGCTACACCTGGCAGATTCACTTGTGGTGACTTGTAAATAATCTGCTTACGCGGCCTGCCAGCTTGTTCTGCACCCCTGGAAGGTAGTAGTCTTCAAGACTGATTGAATTGCAATGCAAAACTTCCACAGGTGAACTACCTCTTAACAAAGCAGGAAAGAGCAAGCTCCTCACTGCCTGTTGAGTGAAAACATTGCGGCTGCGTTGTCTGTGAGAACAGCCTTTTTCCTTGACTGAGATAGGAAAGATTGACACAAGCGGGCAGCCCTTAGCTCCCTGCTGTTGATGTGTAGAGATAGAAGCAATGGTCCTATCAACCGAGTTCTCTGCGTCTAGTCCAACCTGCAGCAAACTTCTCGCTTCAGATTTCCCCTCATCAACTAAAGAGAACTCTTGTCTAGTGTCCTCCAGCAACATGTCCCTAAACTTTAACAAGGAGTCCCAAATATTAAAATCATAATGTCCTAAAAGAGCTTGTTGGTTGGCAGTTCTGAGTGGCAACCCTGCAGTAGAATAAACTTTTCTACCAAATAAATCTAGTTTCTTAGCCTCCTTTGATTTGCAGGTTGCTGCCTGTTGGCCCTATCTTTCTCTTTCATTGGCCACTGTCACTACCAAAGAACCTAGGGAAGGATGGGAATATAGATATACAAACCCCTGGGAGGGAACATAATATTTACATTCAGCCCTTTCTGAGGTTGAAGGAAGGGATAAAGGGGTCTACCAGAGTGACTTAATGGGGTCCAAAATTGCCTAATTAAAAGGTCAGGTCACCCAAGAAGGCCCTGTGGTGGCCAAAATATCAGTAAGGCAATGGGAGAACTCCTTAACCTCCTCAACCTGGATCCCCAAACTTGAGGCAACCCTCTTCAGTAGCTCTTGGTGAGCCCCATAATCACTGGGAAGGGATGAGGCACATCCTGAGGAAACTGCCTTGTCAGGAGAGGAGGATGAACAAGCCAGCACAGGGTGAGGCTGCTCCTCCTCCACTAGTTGTCCAACAGGGTCTTCCTGAATTGCCTCTTCCTGCTCAGCACCAGGCCTGGTACCAGGCTCAGGAACAGGTGGCACCTGGTGAATAGACTTCCCACATCTCTACAAGAACGCAGAGCAGGATTGCCTTGTGTATGACATAGAAATCAGAGGAATCCCCACAGGTTCCAAAAGTGCCAATGAACCAGTGGTGGGCCCCAGTGACTTCCTGGCCACATGTCCGATCCTATTTCAGCCAGAGGATCTCGAGGCAACTCAGGGTAGTAATACCTACGTGAGGAGTAGCATAACTGGCTCCAAAGCTGGGAAACATAGAAGCCAATCTCTGATTCAGAGGAAGACGAATCACCTTCTGCTGACCAAGGGGGTGGGGAGATCTGTCCCCGACAGTGCTGGAGACCGGTGCCAAGTCAGTGAAGAGTGTAGAGCAGCCAACATTGCAGGATTCCCCTTCGACAGTACTGAAGGAAATGAAGTGTGAGGCAACAGAGGTTGTCTCTGTACCAAGTACTACACTGTCACCCCTCTGCTGGTACCAGGAACACAGTGTCCTGCACAGTACTTCTGAGGGGATTCTGCACCACTGCGCATGCACAGAATTTATGTCCCCCGTAGATTTCTTTGCTTCCCTGCAGAAAAATGACTCTCTGATGGGGAAGCAAAGCGAAGCCACAAGAGTGGTCATGCGATCCTCCCCAGCAGTATGTTTTGGGTGTGCCGGGCAGCCGGCAGAGAGGTAAATCACTGTGGGACAGGGGGTGGGACTCGGGGAGACACGGCTGGTGGCTCCTACCCTGCGCCGGGCTGAGCTGCTAGTCCCGACTGGGCTGGGGAGGACAGGACTTCCTCTTCACCCACATGGCATCCAGGACTGGGTCAGACCAACCCCCAGATTTCTCCCCCAGCTGCAGGAAGCTCTGCAAATTTCTCCCCCCCTCCCTTCCCCGCTTACTGCACCCATTGCTCCTCAGCTGCAGGGGAAGGGAATCTCTGTACAGGGAGCTGCTCCCCCATCTGCCTGACCCCCATGCATCCAGACACCCTCATACTCAGACCCTCCTGCTGAGCCTCACCCCCCGCACTCAAACCCCACCCCGATGATCCCCACTCCCCCTGCATCTGGACCACCCTGACGAGTCACCCACACCCAGATACCCACCCCACTGAGCCGCAACCAGCTGCACCTGGATCTCCCACCCCACTGAGCCCCACTCCCCCAGCATCTGGACCCCCCACTGAGCCCCCCACACCCAGAGCCCCCTGCCGAGATCTATCCGCCCCAAGACACCACCCTGCTGAGCCCCAAACACCTTCACCTGGACCCCCCTGCAGAGTCAGATTACCGTTGCACCCAGAACCCCCGCAACAAGCCCCTGTGCACCTGGATCCCGCTCTGAGCTGCCAGTATCCAGATTGTCCCACATAGAACCCTCTCAACCCACACCTGGATCCCCCCACACTAAGCCCCTCCACATTTGGATCCTGCCTTGCTGAGCCTGCCTGCCCACACCTGGTGCACCTGGCACAGAGGGGCAGGGCCTTGGGGTGTTTCTGTGGCAGGCCCGGTCCTTGCACTGTGTTAGGGTTGGGTCCAGCCTCACTGCTGAGTCTGTGTCCCGGGGAGGGGAGGGGAGGGGAGGGGAGGGAGAAGCTGCACAGCGATCTCCCACCTCTGTGCAGCCAGTGGCCTGTGCTCCCCAATGCCATGGTGGATCCTCCACATTTATTTGACAAATAAAATTTGCAGAATTTTAAAATATTGTGTGCAGAATTCTTTGGTGCAGAATGCCCTCAGGAGTAGCACAGCTGGGGATACCAGTGCTGATCTGCTGAGCCTATCTCTCACTGCTACAGATGCCTCTGGCATTGTCAGTACCAAGATGGTCTTGGGTTGCTATGGTACTGTAGATGTAAAAGGCGCTCCTTCGGGCACTAGACTCTACAGTACCTGCCTTGGTGCCAGTATCAACGGTGCCAGTTTCGGCACTACCAGTGAAGAGGAGTGCGTTGGTCTTGGCTGCACTCTAGTCTTCTCCCTATGCTTAGAGGATTTTGATGCCAGTGACCTTCCTCTCTCAGTGGTCGTATGCCTCTTCTTAGGCACTGAGAGGGCTAGCAGTGCTGGGTTTTGGGCAACATAGGAGGCGCACTCCTAACTGATGCTGAAGCAGTTGGTGCTGAGTTAGAACAGCTAGGGTCTGATCATGAGCGGCAGGTATAATAGGCAAGGGGAGGCGTTTCCTCCCCTAGCACAGCTGTCCCTGCCGCCCCTGGGCCATGGTGCCCCTCCCCCCACCTCTTTCCCTCCCTGCTCTGACCCTTCCCCGGGGCTCCCAGGGCTTGCTGCTGCTGCCTGGAGTCTTCCTCCTCTCCTCCACCCCACTCCCTTCCCACCTCGGAGGTCCCCACAGCTGCAGTTTGCATCTCTCCTCACCCCACCCTCCCCGCGGGGCACGGGGTGTGTGTGTGTGTGTGTGGGAAAGAGAGAGAGAGAGAGAGAATGCGAGTGGGGAGAGTCAGTGGCGGGGGGAGGGAGGAGGAGGCAAGCAGAGGGGATCCCTGAGTAACTTTACACAGTGAAAAAGCCTTCTAGAGACCTAATAGCAGAGATCACTGAAACTGTTAAAGAGCCATTAAAGTGGTAATGAAGCCATTTAACAGGCATTTGCCAATGCCCAGGAAGCCTTTGGCCACATTCAGCTGGATTTTATATGGTAGGAAAACGTGTTATTGGGGTTAAAAACAGTTTCCAAATGACGACCCTTCAGTTATTCTCTGTACCCAGAAGAAGTAACTGCTAACCTGGCTCAAGGAGGAGCTGACATGGCCAGTGAGTTTATTGCTTGATCTAGTCATTTTATTCAAACCCAGTTTAAGTAAACGAGTCTGGCAGGGAATTCTGTGTAACAGAACCGGGTTTACAATGGCGCCAGTGGAGCCATGGCACTGGGCCCACGCTCTAAAGGGGCCCCGGCCCGGCCCACTCCACTTGCGCTGCGCCCCGAGCTGCTGGCTCCTCCCCCCACCCCCACCGCTCGCTCCTCTCATCCTGGCGGCTGACCAACTGGCTGAGTGCTCCTCTCCGCCCCTGTCACTGGCAGAGAGGAGCCCTCAGGTGCTGCCACTCCGGGCCGGTGACTGTCTGCTTTGAGCTCCCCAGGAGCGGGGCCCACCTTTCCCTGCCACTCTGCAGAAGCGGCAGGCTGGGGAAGTCACCTCCTGCCCCGCGGGCACCAGCGCCAGGCGGGCATGGCTGGGTGGGACCCCGGGGGACGGGGCCTCTCTGTGCTCCAGAGCTTCAGCTGTCCTGCTCCCTAGCGCTGTGCTTGGAGGGGGGATCCCGGCTCTGCGCTGGCTCAGCAGGGCCAGTGAGTACGCCCAGGGGGCAAGGCGTGGGGGAGTGGTTCTGGGGGCGGGGTGCTGGGCTGTGAGGGGGCAGGGGCGCTGGGCAGTGTGGGAGGTTTGTGTGTTTTGGGGTGCTAGGCAGTGGGAGGTCTGTTAGGGGGGCACTGGGCAGTGGGGAAGGTCTGTGTATGTTGGGATGCTGGGCATTGGGAAGTCTGTGTGGGGCACTGTGTAGTTGTGGTGGCAGGGCTGTGAGGAAGGACACTGGGCAATGGCAGGTGGAGAAGATCTGTGTGTGTTGGGGTGCTAGGGAGGGGGGTACTGTGTGAGGTGCAGGGCAGTTGTGGTGTAGCTGTGGGCAGGGGGTGCTGGACAGGGGTGGTGATGTGCAGGGTGCTGTGCATTTGTGGTGGGGGGGTTGTGGTGGTGGCACTGGGCATAGCAGATCCAGGGGGCTCTGACCATAGGGAGTCCGGGGGGGGGGGGGTCTTGGGCAGGGGGGGCGGTGGTGTGGCGCAGCATGGGACCGCCCCGAGGGGAAGGGGCATGCTGGCAGCACAGAGCCAGGCAGGCCAGTATCTGCCGGTTTGTAAACAGTGCCCTCCCCACCATGCCATGCCCCATTGCCCCTGGCTGGCCCCTTGCTCCAAGGACCA